>JBCFYV010011135.1:4620283-4636402 GCA_039000515.1 Timema cristinae
GCCACTTACTATTGCAAGCCTTGAGCTCCACACCCTACTCTCTAACTTCCATTGGTCTAGGGGTAAGGTGTCGGACTTCTGTGCTGGCGGCCGGGGTTCAATCCTCGGTCCCGGCATAGATTTATCTGAGTTCCAAACCCTTCCTTCACCTCTGACAAGACATCTTGTGAATGTGGGGAATGCCAGGCCTCCACCGTGGTTCGGATTCCACGTTAAACTGTAGGTCCTTCATTTCATCTCACAATCACCCTACCATTACACATTAGCGTAAGTGTGTATAACCCGAACGGGTAGTAAGACGCGGTGCTAATAATAATAATCTAACTTCCATGCTGGACATTATATGGGGACACGATTTCACGAGTCTACAGGAGTGGGGATGGTTGAGCGGCCAGCTGATGCCTGCTGGGTGTTTATAAAGTGTGAATGACGTACCAGTTGCAAGTTCCGCTGCTCCTGCAAGAGTGTTGTTCTATCGTAGTTCCTGCTTTTATGAACCTGATGTGTGAGTGTTTGTATACATTTATGACTACTGCTATTTCTCTTTAGTCATTACTTATTAATCACTAAATTACATACAATTTGAAGGAGAATTTTTTTTGTGGCAATGCTGTATATTTTTCCTGACAATTTAACATTAATGTGAGACTTTTGTTAGAAACAATTTGAACATTGGTAATAGGGAATAAGATGATATGGAACCACAGTACCACCATGACACTGACCCCAACTATGTTAGACTTGTTGTGAACCCAATTGAATTCTTAAGATTTAAATACTTAAAAAAATTGTAATCATATCAAAGTATTCTGTTATGAGTAAAGTAATCTGTGTATTTATTAAATTATTGATCTTTACCTCTATCATGTCTCGTAGGTAGAATGTTTTTAATTTTAAAAATGACCACCACTTTTGATCAAGCACTCATTTTAAGTTCCCCATCATGTTCAGGGGTGCCAAATTAGAGTAGAATAATGTGTCACTTGATTATAAACCTACCTTAAATTTGAAATATGAAAATTGGACACTAATTTTGTGAAATAAAATAGGAACCACTTTCAATTGTGCATTTTTTAAAGGTCATCATTGATTTCAACATTAAAAATTAGTAGCAAATGACACTTTACTCAACAATGCAAGACCGTTGCCGGGGAGGGGGGGGGGAGGAGGTTCAGGTGTTAAATCCTCCCCCCCCTCCCAAAAAAAAATTTATGAACAAAATATATATGGCTTTATTTATGGTTCAAACAATATCAAAATGAAGGTACAAGTATAAATTAGGGAGCTGTGCTACCATAAAAAGCACTTCAGAGAATTTCTAAATTTGTTTAATATTTATAAACTTTTCCTAGTCCTCGGTAGTTATAATGTTATGTTGCAAAAAATAAACACTTAAAATAACTTATAAAGGTGTTTAGTATTCAGAATTTTTCCTGGCCTATGGCAGTTAAGGGGTTATTTTACCATGAAAAAACACTTCAGAGAGCTTCTAGAGGTGTTTCAAATTTGGAATTTGTCCTAGCCTCTCATAGTTAGGGGGTTATTTTGACATAAAAACACTTCAGATAGCTTCTAGAATAGTTTATCATTTAGAATTTTTTCTAGCTTCTGGCATTTGGGGGATATGCCCACCAAACCCCCCCTGAAATTAATGGCTGGCTATGGCCTTGCAACAATGTATCCAATGTAGGATATTTAAAAAAATCAAATTCTATTTATTCAAAAGGGCTGCTAATTTGAATCCTAAAAGAAATTTCTTTGTGATCCTCTTTTAAAATAATTTTTGAAGTCTAATATATGCTTGAAAAGTTGTTTACTTGCATAACAAAGTGCTGTATTATATCAGCTACCAAACAGAATTTCTATTATATTATTAAACTCTCACAAATTGTAAACTTATTCATTGTTTTTTATTGTCTAGAGAGTTATGTTAATATTATAGGAGCTTACAATTGAAATATTTGATTTTAATTTCTGACGTACATAGTAGGATCAAAATGTCAGAGACATTGAAGCAGGAGTGGAAGTCCCTATACCTGTTGGCCCTGTCTCGCTCCCACTCACTGTAACATTGTTGTGTCAAGGGCCCGGAGGAGGACGAGAAGATGTCGGTGGCCCTGGAGCAGGAGTGGAAGTCCCTATACCTGTTGACCCTGTCTCGCTCCCACTCACTGTAACATTGTTGTCTCAAGGGCCCGGAGGAGGACGAGAAGATGTCGGTGGCCCTGGAGCAGGAGTGGAAGTCCCTCTACCTGTTGGCCCTGTCTCGATCTCACTCACTAGAACCAACTAAAGAGAGGTTTGCCTCTATGACTAGAGACCAGATCAGTGACTTCCTCAAGCTCATTGAAGAGTTTGTGAAGCGCTTTTACGAGGAAGGGCCGGGAGCTGTAGGCCAGGATTTGGAGCAGGGAGCCAAGCTCATGGAGGTCTGCATTCTCTCCTCCCTCTAACAAAACATTATCAAGATGGGGATACTGAAATTATAGATAATTACCTTATATCTTATGTATTAGCCCGAGACGATGATTTAGTTTATATTGTATTAATCATTAATTTTAGTGCATAGTACACAAAAAATATATAATGGCACTTTTAACCACAAACAAATAAGATCTTCTCAAACCATTTTAGAATTAGATCAGATTAAAATAGATTAAAATAATTTGAACCTACACAATAGACAAAACTAAAAGCAATAACAATCATTTTAGAAAGGCAGTGTGCTATGGTCTCAATGGTATTACCAAAATAAGTCTGGAGCTCTTATACAAATATAAGCATCAACATATATTAGCTATATATTTTAAAAGTTGTATATTAAACTTAAACACATTACTTAATTAAATATTTGACTTTGTGAGGAGCATTTTCTTAATAATTCAAAATTAAAGAGGGTAAAAAAGGTTTTTGCCACAGGGATGTTTTGTCACAACTTTATTTATATTTGAAAGAATATTTCTCCGATACAGATTATATTTTGTATTAAAAGGTATTAGATAACTTTATTATAAGCGTTGAGTATAAATACTGGCTGAAACCTTTTACTATATTTTTATTTTTATCAAAAATATAAAACAATTTTGCTTTACCACTGAATATTTTAGCTTATTCAAAAGCCCAGCAGGTGACTTGTTCAACAAAATAGCATGCTAGCTATCCTGTCATCCCAGCACTCGACTACTTGGAATGCTAAACCTTGTATGGTTTACCGACATATTTTCATGATTCTACCAGCAGTAATTAATGGACAACAATTCCTAATTCCCTGTCTTGCCAGCTGACTTCAATAATGAATGAATTTATCCTCTACATTATTTATATTCATGCTCTTGGTATCGATCCTGTCCATTCCAATGATAGCCGGGCAAGCTAAATTTTTAATCACTAAAATATAATTTCTACCTATACTCCATCAAAACTTACTGTCGGGAGAATTGGTTGTTTATGTTAGTAGTTTACTCTGTTACATTTATCAGAGTGACATTTTGTATGGGTGATGGTGGCAACCTGTGGTCCTGGTTTGTCTCGTAAATTAACCCTCGAGAGGGTGTGCAGGTATACTTAACACAAGCGCGTGGGGTACTTTATACCCCAGTCAGTTTTCACTTAACTATCAATACTTGAATTAAGAATTATTTTATGTTTTCTTTTAATTAGAGTTAATTTAGACACATCTAACCAAACAAACAAAAATTGAGAAATAATTTGTATTGTGTTAGTAAATAGGAAAAGCTATAATATATAACATGGAACTTTTTATAAAAGGGATATAGGCTTACTTCCTATTATTACAAACAAATTAGTGTTTAGGTCATGTGATTACACATGTAATACAAACGTTTATAGAGAAAAAAGAAAAAATAATTTTTTAATGAGGAACACAATTATTGCCTGAAAATTTCTACAAAACATGCTAACTTCTGCAGGAGCCATAATCTAATATATATTAATATGAGCATTTTCTAATACCAATTTGTTTCATCAACACACTACTTACGAACTAACTTCTTTCTACTATAATCAGGTGTTCTGTCTGGTGACAGGTTTATTCCTTTTGTCACCACTTCCTCCTTCAGCTTCCAGAAGTTTCTTCGATCCTTCAAGTCCTCTAATATTGACTCTTATGACGTCATGCAGAAGACAGTTCCTCCTAAAGATGTGTCCCCTCCAGTTAGCTTTATTTTGAAAATTCATATCCAAAATTATTATCTTATCTTCTTAGGACCTCTGCATTTTTTTCAATTCTTCTCAAGTTCTACATTTTAAAGCCTTTGAAATAATTACTTTCCATATTCTTGAAAGTCTAAATTGCGTCTACATACAACACAATGATACAACTGTAGGTGTACAAAACCCTCAGGACTCAGATAACTTTATAGCCCCACAGGTAATCAAACCAAAGACTTTTTCTTCAATAGGTGAACAACAAACCTAATATTTAACTATTAGTTAGACTGTGATTGACTAAACACTGTGTTAAATGAGAGGGTGCATGGGGTATTTTATACCCCAATAATGAGTTTGCTTCAAATAGATTAATTAATGTAATTCCAAATATACCAAAAGTAAGTCAAGATCCTACTGAAGGAATAGAAAAATTAACAGGTTCTTGGGGGCTTGAGAGTGCTATAACACCAATAAATATAAAATTGGGGTACTATATACACCTACTCGAGGGTTAATTGGTATAACCCACTAATTTGAAAAACGGTGTCTACCAGGACATTAAATTTGTTCTTTCCTGCATAAGCCTGTATTTTCGGTGATAACTGTAGTTAAATTGGTGAGAGGATTTTTATTTTTTAGCGCAGCATCTTACTACCATTCAGGCTGTACGCAAGGGGGGTCTTCTTCATTTAGTAAGTCCACCTTGGGATAATGTGTTGAATCAGTGTGTAAAACTATCTTTGCTATTTGTTTCAATAAAATATTGTTTATGATTCTCTATTGTTTCCTTACTTGACCACATGGGTCAGAATGATCAAGATTTACAAGTTTTTTGATGACTCAGTTTAATATCTTCTCCTAACTGCCCTCAATTCATCCAGTTGTTCCAGAATTTTGTCGAATTGATCTTGATCCGTGTTCACTTCTGCTCTAACCATGTCCGGCCTCCTGGGTGCCATCTTGTTTCTTGTGATTTCTTTCAAAATTTGATACTTTGGTCTCATATGGTGGTGACCTCGGTGATGGTCTGGATTGTTAGTCACTGTTCCTAAGTTAGTTTCATTGATTTTCATTATTAGGGGTTTTGTAGGTATTCTGGCTATTTTCATTTTCGGTGGATTCTTCCAACGATGAGATATATGGTGACACTTGCTGTCGTACAACTCCTGTTGGTTGACTTGGCTTCTCTTGTCACAAGTTTACTACCTGACGTGAGCATCTTGTCTTCCTTGTGGATATTCTGGGTTGTGAGAGGAAAAATTGTAATACTGACCTTACCTGCTATTTCTCATATTTGTGACCCGTTGTTCTTTATTTCATGAATTGTTGGTCTTGATTTCGCTCAACTCTGTTTCTACCATCTCCACCATGTTGTTGAGACCTTCTACTGTTATAAGCTGTGCTGTACAAAGTATGTCCTATATTTGCCTAATGGAATGTCACTTTAAATAGAACACAAGTATTTCCTCAATCATTAGTGGGTCTTAAAACAATACCTGCAAGTAGAATCTATATACATATTCAGAAAGAATTTCTTCTTGTGAACTGTATTTGCCATTGAAAAATTTGTTCAAAAAAAAATCTTGTTTCTGTATGAGCATTGATTATAACGATGTTATAGCCGTTGTGTGTGTGTCCCATGTAATACATGTTGCGTGATTTTATATAATTTACACAGATATATTGTGTGATCGATTCTTATGAATTTTGGCCCATCAACTTGTGTATTCTTGCTTTGATACCTTCAAATTTTGGGTTCTATCGTGTAATATTTAAAGTGTGTTCCTTTCTTTGTGTTGGTGTGCATTGAGTAGTTATCATTGATTGATTAGTTGTTATTGGTACACAGGGGTGGGCCGGATATAATCTTGTGGTGGTCAGGGATGTGGCCCACGATCCATAGTTTGGAGACCTCTGTAATATAGAAAGAGGATCTTTAGAATTTTTTGAAATTTAACCTCTAAGGAGGGTTTTTTCCATATCTTCCAAACAGATTGATATAGAAAGCTAACAAATTGCTTGGAGGTTTATTTTAGGTAAGGGTGACAATTTATTTTTGGAATCCTCAAATTTATAATCCTAAGGGGATGATACAGGAATTCTCATTTTTCGTTAAGAAAAGTCAAAATTGTCATTCACATATAAAAACTGTAAACAAAAATGTTGAGTTGGGAATTGTTTCTAATGTTGCCTGCAAAACCGGGAAAAGCCATGGAATTTTATAATACAATTTCTATATCGACCACAGAGTTGTAATGTAATGTAATGTAATGAGTAAAATATTGTTTTATTCAGCCCAGAAAGAAGTGAAAGAGGAGTGGGTGATTATTACATATTTTCAAACCACCTAAGCTGGAAATATGAAACATAGCAGGAAGGTAACACTTCAGAAATTGTATTGTGATTTTCGAGTTTAAATCTCCAAAAGGTTGAAACAGGATGGTCGTAATTTTTTAATAACACATAAATCTCAAAATATATGAAGCCCAAACGAAACACGATCTTATAGCTAGTACTATATTAAAATGTTATATATGTTTAACTAAAAAGGTTTGATTTTTTTCTTAATTTTTCTTAACTGGAGCCCATCAGTAGAAACATAATACCTTGGGAACTTAAGTTTAACTATATAAGAGATAAAGTTTACATCATATACATTATACACATTATAAGTCTAAAAGGAGTGTAACTTTTTTTTATCATTTCAATATATTAAAAGAAAATCTTAACTACGTAGTTAACATATGGGGGGGGGGGATGAAAAGACCAGACATGTCCTTAACTGAATTCGCAGACACAAGTTAAACAATTAACAAATTTAAGAATGAAAAGTAATTAATTATGTGTTATTGAAGAAAGTTATATATAGCCTAGTTCCTGAACCAGAAATATATTTTTTATCTTTTGTATTGAAGACACAAACTTAATAAAAAAGGGTATTCCCAGAGTAAATTTTAAGATGATAGTTGTAATAAAATATAATTTTGATTAGCTTAATTGTTTATTATTATTGTTATGTGTTCTGTCTTACAACAGGTCCATTCCTCTTGCCAGTAAACTTAGACCCCCAATGTTTCCTGTCCTCTACTTCCTCCTGTCAGAATGTTCTCCTTTCCTTCAAGTCATCTAATATTTGAATCCTTCTTCCTCAGCATTTTATCGCTTTAAAAGTGGATTTTAAACTTACAATAACATAGTATAGACTTTTTAATTTATTTATTGAATATCCAGTGGATGGTTTGGGGAGACTTTGGTCTGCCCTCACAAAGCTCAATAATTATCTTTAATAAAGTAAGGTTGGTAAGTTGAATTTATAGTTCTTGTTAACAAATACCGTACTGTAAATTTAAATTATATTTTCCAGTTTTTGATCGTTGTACTTGCTTATTTATTCCAGATTATTTATCAATACAAATTTATTAGTTTTAGAATTAGCAACAGATCAAAGCTTTCACTCACAACAACAATAAATTAAAAGCTTACATCTACTCTTCGTTACACTCGGCTTGAAATTGTTAATTTACATGAACAGCATTGGCCTGGATCATTTCTGATTAAACCTTAATGTAGATAAAGAAATAATAGAGGTTCCTAATACTGAAGATTGTTGAAATATTGAATGATATTTGGATAAAAACTGCATTGAGAAGGCTGTTTTTGGCTATTTTAGATTGTCTTCACAGATAAGCACTGTGCAGAAATATTTAGTCTGTCTTAATAGGGACATACTGTAGTTATTAACAAGAAATTTTGTCGCTTTGTCCCCCATTTCACTGCGGAATCATTCAAATACGAATGCACTGTATACATGTCCGACACATCATAGGTGTTTTCTTTTCTCTTTCACTCCCATACCTGACGCGAGCCGGGACATGAGCTGTGCACTCTCTTAATCTTTTCTTCTGATAGTGGCAGTTTGACCACGACCTGAAAAACCGTAGTTTTCACAAATTAAATAATGTAATGTTACATTTATATTTTATAGCAATGACAATTTCTCTCTCAATATATATATATATCATGCCGAGCTGTAAAGAAAGTGGTGGACAAAAAAACTATTCTTGAGGAAAGATTTAAAACATGTTGAGGAAACTAGGAAAAAAGAATATCCCCTTGTTTCAGGACTATACGGTGTTTTTTAAGGACATGGAGGAAAAGAGGTCAGACCTTGTGAATGCTGAGATGCTATTTGACATCCCTTTGGCCGACTATTCACCATTTCTCAAGGCTGCAGCTGATATGAGTCACTTGGAGGCTATATACACCATTTATAGGGCACAGAAAGTAGGAGCATTATTTACTATTATTGTTTACAATACAATTGGTTCAGTTATAAAACACAGACCATATAACTAATACATATAGAATTAACGATTTGCTCACTTGTATGAAAGTATGTAATAGATAATATAATAATTAAAGTCCAAAACCATTTTGATGACACAAAATCAACAATTAAACCCAAACAGAAAGCTTTATCATGTTTGAAAGCTCTTTATTATTGTAAGCCTTATTGTTAATAGAATATATTATGTGAATTATCTTTGATTAATAAGGAAAAATTAATGACCCAATTGATGAAAATAGAAATAATTATGATGGAGTTAATTTTGATTAAAATAAGGTTTAATGTGATTTGAGTAGGATATTTACAAAAAAAAGGACTTTATTTTATTTATAAATAATCAACTAATAAAGAAATTTCAAATTTATGAATTAATACACTTTTATTTCAATAAGAAAGTCCATTGTAAAAAATAAATATTATTTAAATTTTAGTAAAAGTATTAAGAGCATTAATATGCATTTTCTAACCAAATCATAGCAATTGTCTTCATTAAATCTGACTTAAGTAAGTACATTCAAGAAACAACATTGAAAAAATATGATTGTTGTTGAAGTAGGACTCTAGATGCTGTATTCACTGTAAGTGTGTGTTGACCAGGTGTCCAGGGAGCTGTGGGCTAAGACACTCTGGGTGAACCTCAACCCTCAGACCCTGCTGGATGGAATGGAAAACTTCCAGAAAGAGTTTAGACGCTTGCCAAGGGATGCCAGACAGATGCCTGTAGGACAGGTCTTAGAGCTCTTCATGAAACAGTTCCGGAACTCCGTGCCGTTGTTCGTTGCCCTCAAGAACGAGGCACTAAGGTGAAAAAATAATTACAATAACCAAGATATTAAGCAAATATTCTTAATAACATGGTAGACAAATAGTTTAATTTGGAACTTATTAAACTTTAATTCTTTTATTTATATAACTTATTAGTCCACAGCGTTGTAAGACAATAATTCACCATTTTAAATAGCCAAACATTCGTGCTTCTCTTCCTAGATGTCAGTGGTCAGGTTTATGCATGTAAAGTGAATTTGTTAGAACGTTATCTGACATTTCAAAATATAATTACTGTTTACATTTGTTTATTTTTTGGATATGTCCTCTTTGGCATCTTTTAAATAAATCAAATATTGTTTTGTCAATGTTGGCTTCTTTGTAGCTATTCATCATGTGTTATTTATATGAGCATTCAAACACATTCAATTAATTTTCTTAATATGTAGACCATCGTTAAGCTGAGTTTGTGAATGTGTAATTAATGGCTCGTCTAACAAGTGTATTATTTAATTTCCTAATATTTCTGAACTTAGAAAAACAAAAGCAAAATTTTAATGTTCTAATTTTATATAATAAGCAGGGAGATCAGATAATAAAGCCACTACTACATAAACTCAGCAGAAAGTAAGCATATTAATATCTTTAATTAATTTGAAAAGTTTCTTACTAAAGATAAAACCTTCTAAATTATTTTGTTTAATGATATGTTTTATGAATTCTGTTGAAAGGTATATTAGCGATATAAATGAAATGGCTAGTGCCTAGCTACATGCAAGGAATGCTTAATTTATTTCCTACCTGATTAACCAGCATTGGTATCGTTACACGTTGACTTTGCTGATATACTTTGAGACAGATTGGTGCAGTACCTCCTGTTAGATTAAAACATTAATACAGTTTTGTGAAAAGGTGTCAGAAGACAAGCAAAATTAATTGTAGTCTATTGAAGGACCTGCAGAAATAAAGAATTATATAATGTTGGGATCCTATGTCTTAGCTATGGTGAGTGAATAGAATGTCTTTTGAAATTAAATTGGCTCAAACTTCACTGGTCGGGTATCATAACACTTATTTACAATAAGTCTAACTGAACAAACCGCTGATAGGTGCAAGGTTATAACTACTTGCTCAGACAAGGAAGGGTGGGTGAGACTTAATCTTGATCATATGCACATGGATTTGTTTCCATTTCTCTCTACCTGTGTGAATGTGGTGAGGTCTTCAATTATATGAGATTTTTGTATGTTTGCAACAAATTTCAACTCTATGGCAAACAGCTCTCTTAATATGCTACTCGTGAAGGTAGACTTGGCACAAGTACATAAACAAATATGTAGTTCCCAATTTACTTTTATTGTATACTTCCTTTGTTTAAATGGTTTGAATTACATAATTGAGTGTGACAAACCGTTTCAGGCCTCGTCACTGGCAGGAGCTGATGGACAAGACAGGACAGGAGTTTGACATGTCAGCCGAGGTGTTTACACTGGAGAACATGTTTGCCATGGAGCTCCATCGCTACCAGGAAATCGCTGAGCAGATCATCAATAACGCCATCAAGGAGCTCAGTATAGAAAAGGGAGTGAAGGAAATCGCTGACACGTGGACCTCGATGCTATTTTCCATCCACAAGCACATTAAGGGCACAGATGACCGTGGATACATCCTGGGAGCAGTGGATGAGATAATGCAGGCTCTCGAGGATAACTCCATGAACCTCCAAAGCATGGCGGGCTCCCAGTATGTACTAAATATCACTACTTAGTCTACTTTATCTTAAAGCAAACCTTTACCAAAGTTTCCGGTGAAACCAATATTATCACATCATCATGAACATTTAATTTTAAAAGTACAATTTATTCTTGGTTATCCTGTTCAACAAGAGTGTGAGGGCCTCAGAAAGTCAATATGAAGGTTAACAAGGTGACAATTAAAATGCATTGACACGGGCTCAGGCAGACATCCACACATGTCTCAATATACCTCCGGGTAGTGTGCGAAATGTGGGTAGTGTAAAGATTAGCCGGGAATTGTCAACACTATCCAAATGCTGTGGATATAGTCAGGAATAGAATGAATGTAATCTATCTCATTTTCGATTCCATCTGGAGAATTTCGACACTAACCAGTCAGACTGGGCTAAATCAAAGCATGTTTCAATACCGATCAACCTGCCCTAAATTAGGGTGTGTATTTAAATTAACATTATAAGTTTTGAAAGTTACAAATGACAGAATTGGTCTAGTTAACTTGTTTTGACTATTTAGTAAACAATAGGTAGAAAGTGTTGACAACTAAACACAGTAAGTCAGAATTGTTCTTGGCAACCAGGCCATTTGTAGTATGTATGATTCTGTTTTAGAGTTATCTGGGCTGATAAATAATATCTATACTAAAGGGTCACTCTGCCCGTTTTTGGGGCTGCGCTGATATAACACCGGGTCATCAGGTACTTTTGCTAAAGGGCAAACATCGTACACAAGGTACCGGGTTCATACCCATGCAGGACTGCCAAGTGTGTCAGTCAGGCCATTGGTTAAGCATTTATGACCAAACCAGTTCTGTCGCGGGCTCATCCTTGTAACATTACATTTTATAGTAGTTAGTAGTGCTATAATAAACCCTAAAAACCAAAGCTGTCTATGAATTAGGAACCCACACAGATATCTTGCCGCTTTCCTTAGCCTTCTCCACAAGCCATCCTTGCACGTTAGGGCTGTGGGAAGAATGTTATTTCTGTTCTGGGCCTTAAATTGGGTTAAATGCATCATTTTGATGCTGTATTTTCCACTAATCTAACATAACTTAACATTATCTAATTTAAACTAACCAAACCTAGCCAAGCTCATTTAACTTAAGCTAGTCTAACATATAATATAGCCTAACTAATCTAACCTCAACCCTATAGTTTGATATTTTCAAAGTACACGTGGATAATATCAATGCCATCTGAAAAAGTTAAAAAAAATATAATTCAATCACTTCTTACATAAGTTTGTCCACGTATTTTAGATAATGTTCACATTATCTGGATAATATTGAGTTTATACAAGTTTGGGCCCTACTCTTAGCATACACATGAACATAAAATATATGTTAGAGCCAGAATCAAAGTTATGCACTCTAACAATGAAAAGGAGGACAAAATATCGACAACCAATGAAAGTTATTGATTGACGAAGAGAGTAATTTTAAATGATAAATACGTACCAGTTGACGTGCTTGTGAGTTGCACAGTAGTATTGTATTTTACACTTAAACAATAATGAGGAATACCCAGTACTGTGTTTTCACATGTTCACCGATAAAACAACAGCAGAGCAGAAACTTAATCAAGCGATGAGTTTTCAGCCTCAACATTGTCTACTCAGCATGACTTTATATAATTTCAGCTTTCCTTTGACAACACTATATCAGCTTTCAGTGTACATGCATCTTAAGCAACCAGCTCCATCATTGATCATGCGCCCACAAACTAAGCTACTAGCAGGTTGCTTCATAAACTGGTTTTGAAATGATTTAAAAATAACTCATTAAAAGGAAAGCTCACGTGTCATTTTTATTTTGTTTTGATTTGTTTTAGGATAAGACACAATACTTTGAAAACATCCATCTTGATATTTTTCTTAAAGAACTGTTTATCCATTTGAAAATAAAATATGTTTTAGGTGGAAGCTGAATTGTATCCATTCTGAATGGTCTACATTTAGACATGTCTTAAATATGCTACACAATAAGAAGTCTGATTTGTATATAATTTCTTTATATACACTAAATCCTTAATTGTATCCATTCTGAATGGTCTACATTCAGACATTTCTTAAATATGCTACACAATAAGAAGTCTGATTTGTATATAATTTCATTATATCCACTAAATCCTTAATTGTATCCATTCTGAATGGTCTACATTCAGACATTTCTTAAATATGCTACACAATAAGAAGTCTGATTTGTATATAATTTCTTTATATCCACTAAATCCTTAATTGTATCCATTCTGAATGGTCTACATTCAGACATTTCTTTGCCAAATGTCTGATAGAGGGCAGTAGCAGATACGCTACTTAACTCACTTCATGTTTACTAAAGAGCAGCTCTATCACTATGTTAATACAAAATGCACCATCATTCTTTCCAGTTACACCTAAACTGATTAAATCTATCAGCAAAAATAACTAGCAAGGTACAGAAATATTACAAGGACATAAATCAGCAGGGAAGTTAGATTTGACACACCAAGTGTAGTGCCCAGATTTCATTATTATATGACTTAATTAAAGGTTGAATCAGGAAAATCACTCTATTCATATATAGGAACAAGGTAGTAAATGTAAAAAGAGATGTAAAGAAGTTAATGTATATTAACAATGACCAGAGGCCATAAAGCAAGTTCATCATAAAATCAAAGATAAACAACATAGATTGTATAGGGTCTCAGCAAACAACTCACAATATTGAATATTAAATATTTATAGGACATATTAAATTCTATGGCCTCAGCCTTCATAAGACAATAAACGTAAATATAAATCCGAAAAGCAGATGGCTATCATAGCTATGTAACACTTACTCAAAAATATTAGCATTAGCTACCAGGCATCTCTTAAATTTGCACACAATGATATATCTAAGCCCAACCATAAATAAACCTGTCTTGGTCTGAGAGATACCCGTAAGGGGCGGGAACCCTAACAAATACAACATCATACCTAAAACCAACATATATGTATATATATATATCCAACTTGTGTATCAAACTCTGACTAGTAATTTAAACTCGAATGTACTAGAAGGCAGATACAAAATATGAGCTCCTCGAGTTAAACCTATTGGCTGGCTGTCACCGAGCAAGCTTAAGGTAGTGCCCTCATCTGTCTCTAGCCCCCCACCCCCACCCTTGACCCTAAGTAACATAAAAAAAAATAGCACCAACAACTTACAATGGCATCACATAACATAATTTGCTAGCCACTACTGTATTAGCTAGGTTCAGGTTACAGACATGTCCAGCTGAACACTAACACTATGTGCATTTGTGCACAGAATGTCTACATCAGTATTTTACTTCCCCCTTTCCCACTCCATAAGCATAATCTCTTTTTATGTCCTTTCTCGTCAAATGTTTTTTTTATATATTATCTCCCCTTTGTTCATACGTAATGAATTAGTTTTATCACAACTATCAAAACATAGTTTGTATGTCCCAAGTTTAATTCCCGTGTCCAGATGTAATTTTATAATTTAAATATTATGTAGATGAGGCTATAACCGTAATTAATTTTTGTGGAGGGACAAAGGAAAACAATTTTGAAAGATATACCCTGTGTTTACCCATTCGGGATTTGAACACTGACCACCATTCCTGGTTAAAATAAACTAAATGAGCTTAATGTTTAAATCAAGTTAAGTTTAAAATGAACCGATGGTTTAGTTCGGTCCCGGGGTGACCAGGCGATCTAGGGGTAAGGTGTCAGACTTCTGTGCTGGAGGTCTGAGGTTCAATCCTCGGTCCCGGCACAGATTTATCTTATTGCCAAACCCTTCCTTCAGCTCTGACAAGACGTGTATTAATCACAACTTGTGAATGTGTGGAATGCCAGGCCTCCACCGTGGTTCGGATCCTATGTTAAACTGTAGGTCCTTCATTTCATCTCACAATCACCCGACCATTACACATTAGTGTAAGTGTATATAACCCGAACTGGTAGTAAGACGCGGTGGTGATGATGATGATGATGATGATGATGATGATGATGATGATAATAATAGTTCTCTCCCTGACTTACAGTTTTTATTCATAATAACCAGAGAAGACTGTCTACATTGATGTGCCTCACTGTTCAGTCGGCCCTAGTAATGTCTGTTCACGGTAGGAATTGACTTCTGAAAGGCCTTTTTCCCTACCATAAATCTATTATATAGTAGGATATTGGTAGGGAAAAAGACCTTTCAGAGAGTAATTCCTACCGTGAATGGAATTTATCTTTCCTCCGCACTTGCACTGGCCACGCCACCCTCCCTCTCTACTGTCTGGACGCCCCTTCCCCCCGCCTTTGGCCCCCCCCCCTTCACACCATGTTTTCTGAGCCGTCCGTGACGACTCCACCTCAGCACACAGCGCCAGCGCTCGCTATTGGCTCGTGTGACCACATACCTTAAACACACCTTCCCACATCCCAAGAAAAGAAAATCCTCCCAAATTCCCACGACCCACCACAATCACTCTCAATTCACCATCATACCTTAAACACACCTTACCACATCCCAAGAAAAGAAAATCCTCCCCAATTCCCGCGACCCAACGCAATCACTCACAACTCACATCATACCTTAAACACACCTTCCCACATCCCAAGAAAAGAAATCCTCCCAAATTCCCACGACCCAACACAATCACAAATTGCACCTCAAAGGGTAATTTACTAATACACGTGTAATTCTCTTACAGCCTCATTTCATCTGTCTCATTTCATAGGTATTAATTTCATTCACGAGGTTAAGAGTCATGACAATGACTCGGTACTCAAACAATAAATCAGCCCTTTCATAGACAACCTGGCGTGGCATAACTGTCAAGTCAGATGTTCTATGTCGGGCAACAGCCATACGGTGAGCTGGTTTAGTGGTGACCCAACCCTGGCAAACCACCGTTATGAAAGAGCAATAATAAATCGTTATTATTTTTTTGGAAATAGCATTTTCATCATCCCTCCCTATCCTTCCACGACTATCCCCGACCTCCCACCGCGACTCCGTGTTGCCGGGATTGTTCCCCTGCCTCCCACCACGACTCCGTGTTGCCGGGACAGTTCCTTTACCTCCCACCGCGA
>JBCFYV010011135.1:4636502-4714637 GCA_039000515.1 Timema cristinae
CACGTATCAATGATAGAACGAGTGGTTGACCGACATTGCACCTATTAATGACAGAAGGAGTGGCTGACCTACATTGCACGTATCAATGACAGAACGAGTGGCTGACCTACATTGAACCTATCAATGATAGAACGAGTGGCTGACATACATTGCACCTATCAATGACAGAACAAGTGGCTGACCTACATCGCACCTATAAATGACAGCACGAGTGGCTGACCTACATTGCACGTATCAATGATAGAACGAGTGGTTGACCGACATTGCACCTATTAATGACAGAAGGAGTGGCTGACCTACATTGAACCTATAAATGACATCACGAGTGGCTGAACTACATTTCCACCTATCAATGACAGAACGAGTGGCTGACCGACATTGAGCCTATCAATGACAGCACGAGTGGCTGACCTACATTGCACGTATCAATGATAGCACGAGTGGATGACCTACATTGAAACTATAAATGACAGCACGAGTGGCTGACCTACATTTCACCTGTCAATGACAGAACGATTGGCTGACCTACATTGCACCTATCAATCTCAGAACCAATGGCTGACCGACATTGCACCTATCAATGACAGAACGAGTGTCTGACCGACATTGTACCTATCAATGAGAGAACGAGTGGCTGACCTACATTGCACCTATCAATGAAAGAACGAGTGGCTGACCGACATTGCACCTATCAATGACAGAACGATTGGCTGACAGACATTGCACCCATCAATGACAGAACGAGTGGCCAACAGACACTGCACCCATCAATGACAGAACGAGCGGTTGACCTACATTAAACCTATCAAAGACAGAACGAGTGGCTGACAGACATTGCACCCATCAATGACAGAACGAGTGGTTGAACTACATTGAACCTATTAATGACAGAACGAGTGGCTGACCCACATTGAACCTATAAATGACAACACGGGTGGCTGACCTACATTGCACGTATCAATGACAGAATGAGTGTCTGACCTACATTGCACGTATCAATGATAGAACGAGTGGCTGACCTACATCGCACTTATAAATGACAGCACGAGTGTCTGACCTACATTGCACGTATCAATGACAGAATGAGTGGCTGACCTACATTGCACGTATCAATGACAGAATGAGTGGCTGACCGACATTGCGCCTAACAATGATAGAACGAGTGGCTGACCTACATTGCACCTATTAATGACAGAACGGGGGGCTGACCTACATTGAACCTATAAATGACAGCCCGAGTGGCTGACCTACATTGCACGTATCAATGACAGAATGAGTGCCTGACCGACATTGCGCCTATCAATGATAGAACGAGTGTCTGACCTACATTGCACCTATTAATGACAGAACGAGTGGCTGACCTATATTGAACCTATAAATGACAGCACGAATGGCTGACCTACATTGCACGTATTAATGACAGAATGAGTGGCTGACCTACATTGCACGTATCAATGACAGAACGACTGGCTGACCTACATTGCACGTATAAATGACAGCACGAGTGGCTGACCTACATTGAACCTATCAATGACAGAACGAGTTGCTGACCGACATTGCGCCTATCAATGACAGAACGAGTGGCTGACCGACTTTGCACCTATCAATGACAGAATGAGTAGCTGACCTACATTACACGTAACAATGATAGAACGAGTGGCTGACCTACATTGAACCTATCAATGACAGCACGAGTGGCTGACCTACATTGAACCTATCAATGACAGAACGAGTGGCTGACCTACATTTTACCTATCAATGACAGAACGAGTGGCTGACCTACATTGCACGTATCAATGATAGAACGAGTGGCTGACCCACATTGCACGTATCAATGACAGAACGAGTGGCTGACCTACATTGCACGTATCATTGATAGAACGAGTGGCTGACCGAAATTTTACCTATCAATTACAGAACGATTGGCTGACCTACATTGCAACTATCAATGACAGAACGAGTCGCTGAACTACATTGCACCTATCAATGACAGCACGAGTGGCTGACCTACATTGAACCTATCAATGACAGAACTAGTTGCTGACCTACATAGAACCTATCACTGACAGAATGAATGGCTGACCAACATTGTACCTACAATGACAGAACGAGTGGCTGACCTACAATGCACGTATCAATGATAGAACGAGTGGCTGACATACATTGCACCTATCAATGACAGAACGAGTGCCTGACCGGACATTGCGCCTATCAATGATAGAACGAGTGTCTGACCTACATTGCACCTATTAATGACAGAACGAGTGGCTGACCTATATTGAACCTATAAATGACAGACGAATGGCTGACCTACATTGCACTATTAATGACAGAATGAGTGGCTGACCACATTGCACGTATCAATAACAAGAACGACCTGACTGACCTACAAATTGCACGTATAAATGACAGCACGAGCGTTGACCTACATTGAACCTATAAATGACAGAACGAGTGGCTGACCGACATTGCACCTATCAATGACAGAACGAATGGCTGAACGACATTGCACCTATCAATGACATAAAGAGTGGCTGACCGACATTGCACCTATCAATGACATAACGAGTGGTTGAGATGATTGCACCTATCAATGATAGAACGAGTGGCTGACCGACATTGCACCTATCAATGACATAACGAGTGGCTGACCGACATTGCACCCTACAATGACAAAAACGAGTGGCTGAAATACATTGAACCTATTAATGACAGAACGAGTGGCTGACCGACATTGCACCTATCAATGACATAACGAGTGGCTGACTGACATTGTACCTATCAATGACAGAACGAGTGGCTCACCGACATTGTACTTATCACTGACAGAACGAGTGGCTGACCGACATTGTACTTATCACTGACAGAACGAGTGGCTGACCGACATTGTACCTATCAATGACAGAACGAGTGGCTGACATACTCTGTAACTATCACTGACAGAACGAGTGGCTCACCGACATTGTACTTATCATTGACAGAACGAGTGGCTGACCGACATTGTACCTATCAATGACAGAACGAGTGGCTGACCGACATTGTACCTATTAATGACAGAACGAGTGGCTGACATACATTGTACCTATCACATGACAGAACGAGTGGCTGACCGACATTGTACTATCAATGACAGAACGAGTGGTTACCGACATTGTACCTATCAATGACAGAACGAGTGGCTGACATACTCTGTACACTATCACTGACAGAACGAGTGGCTCACCGACATTGTACTTATCACTGACAGAACGAATGGCTGACCGACATATTACCCATCAATGACAGAACGAGTGGCTGACCGACATTGTACCTATTAATGACAGAACGAGTGGCTGACATACATTGTACCTATCACTGACAGAACGAGTGGCTGACCGACATTGTACCTATCAATGACAGAACGAGTGGCTGACATACTCTGTAACTATCACTGATCGAACGAGTGGATGACCTACATTGTACCTATCAATGACAGAACCAATAGCTGACTGACATTGCACCTATCAATGACAGAACGAGTGGCTGACATACTCTGTAACTATCACTGACAGAACGAGTGGATGACCTACATTGTACCTATCAATGACAGAACCAATGGCTGACATACTCTGTAACTATCACTGACAGAACGAGTGGATGACCTACATTGTACCTATCAATGACAGAACGAGTGGCTGACCGACATTGTAGCTATCAATGACAGAACGAGTGGCTGACCTACATTGTACCTATCACTGACAGAACGAGTGGATGACCTACATTGCACCTATCAATGACAGAACGAGTGCCTGACCGACATTGCACCTATTAATGACAGAACGAGTGGCTGACATACATTGAACCTATCAATGACAGAACGAGTGGCTGACCGACATTATACCTATTAATGACAGAATGGGTGGCTGACTGACAGTGTGCGACTGTTTCTCCGCACGCTTGCGTTATCCTTTGTCGTAATGATTGAACGTCACTAACAGGCACTTCAGGCCAGGCCACTGATCCAGCACGAACGATCCATCTTACAAGAAAATTAAAACTAGGCCATTTCCGAAGACCTCTGCAGAAAAACGTTATTTTATATTGTTTTTTGCTATTTTCGCGAAAAAGAAGCTAAAATGAGCAAATCTCCAAATTAAATTTTATTAAGTTTTTGGTCTATGGAAGTAGTGTTTTATGTGACCAAAATAGTATTAAAAGTATTGTATTCACAACAAATACAGGACATACATGATTTTACCTAACCAGGGGAAAAATTCAGGTTATTGTATGTGGTAAACACAGGCTTCTCCACAACCAGTGGCGCAGGAACGTTTTTATTTGGGGGGGTAAATATAACCATGGGCTTTTATAATGAATAACATTTTTTAGATTTAAAAAAGACCAATAAAATGTAATATTTAACAGTCCAAATGAGTTTTTTTCTCATTAATTATGGGCATGCCAAACATTAGAATGAATACACACAAAACTAATTGAGAAAAAATATATTTGATGCTGCTCAACTCAAAATGATTAAAAACAACAAATATAAAGTACGTTTCCAAACACCTTTGCCCTATATTCGCTACTAGCTATAAAACCACTAACTAGTTTCGCAATGTCAAGTTTGTCGAGTCTCTCAGGGTATGCATTAAGCAGACACAGGTGATTTAGTCTACGTTGCCTCATCGTAGAGCGAAGATAGTTTTTTATGCGTCCAAGCATTGAAAAACTTCTTTCTGCAGTAGCTGATGTAGCTGGTATCACTATCAGAGTTTTCAAAATCTCTTCAGTGTGAGGAAATAAACTTCGTGTTTCCTCGTGCAGGCCTTGAAATTCAGTGAACGTGCTGGAGATGCTAGAAAAATGAATGATTTTGCTACACATCGTCAGCTCAGTTTTCAGCTCTTTTGGGCAAATACATCTTTTGTTCAAAACTTTCATCATGGGTTCAGTAAATTCATTTGACTTCGAGAGTAAGATTTCCTCCAATATGCAGTACTCTTGAAAATCTGGTTGGTTGAACCTGTATTCAATTTCTCCACAGATTGTGTCCAAGGTTTCATAGTATACCGACTTCATATTATCTTTGGGACTTGCCCATGTGTGACCTTCTGTTTGTGTTTCATTGTGTTCGAGTCTTCTAGGAACACGACACACTCAAGTCACCACTCCCCACGTGAATGAGTGAATACCAGACGGTATTTACAACCCCTACCTATCTTCTGGCTCAACCCCTCCCCCTCCAAGACTTTGGCACAAGTCACAAGTGGACTTGTAAAGTAACAAAGCAGCACTGTCGCGCCTAGCAGAGGGGCGTGGTGGAGACTGTGATTGCTGTCACAAGCACTAAGCATTACCTACGATAGGTCAGGACTCGCCAATAAAACCACTCGAAACAGGATTATATTTTAATTTTATTATGTTACCTTAGAGTGAACTGTGTATCTTGCCTCAACAAGATCTTTCTAGTATCTAAAAGTTTGATTATATTTGTTTTAGAGCGGAGGGGTAAAAATGATACTTTTTACCCCCCTCCATTTCTTGGGGGGGTAAAATTTACCCCCGTACCCCCTAGTTCCTGCGCCACTGTCCACAACAGTCCAGTAAATATAGAGAGTTGAGGTGTTAAAACTATTAATCAGGGAAAAAAACATCGTGTTTGCAGGTGGGAAACACCGGCTCTACGAACACTACTTCAAGCTGTCAGGGCACACTGACAAAAAGTTTGTGTTGCTGCTTTTTTGGCTGAGTAGAAATTGTTGATGGGAGTGTTGCGAGTATTTGGATGGAGGGAAGTGGGGAGGTCAGGAGTTAGTACACAAAAGATTTGTATGAGCAAGGACCAAGGATGGTCAAGGTTAGAATAACCTAGATATAATGAGTACTCGCAGTATGCCATTATGGGGTATGACGTCAGATCGTACAATGATTTTCTTAAGAAGAAAACTGAATTTTACACGTGTATTAGGCATGTATTTAGAACTAAATAAATTATATAACAAATGCTTATGTAATTATAAAAGCTTAAAATATACGAATATTAAAGTGAAAGTCAAAAAACATTTCACAGCTTTAAGGGGGAACTCCCACCAATTATCTAAAATACTTGTACTACTAACCTCCTTAAATCTGATGGTAGTTATTATTTAATAGATCTGTAAATTTTTCTCCTATTAAAATAAAGGTTGTTTGATACAACCAAAGTTATTTTGTTTCTGTAAATCCAACCATTAAAAAGATATAAAATATTGAACTTCAACGTTTTAAAATAATTTTTATGATTTTTCTTCCATGAATACGCCCAAAATAACTTTTCAAAAATTATATGTCTCTGTTTTCAAAAAGATTATCTCTTTGGCTATTTCCTGAATAATTTAGATTTTTTAAAAAAATATTAGAATATGTATTTTAATTAATAATTTGAACAAGGGTCGTATTTTAAAAAACTATATTTATTAATTAAAAATAAACTTCAGAAAATATGTAAACAATTATTATTTCACCCCCTGCATAATTGAATACCTTTTCACCTGAACAGTTTTCTGAACCAGCACATCAAGTGTTGTATTTTTTAAAAGAGAATATCACTGTTTTTAAATATGAGTCTACCAACCGGTTGCTGTGTGTGTCTCGTGAAGCCATTTCCTCCACCACTCAACGACCCGCTAGCTCCCCTCACAGTTCCATGAGAGTGTGTTGCAACTGACGTCCCAAACTGGTTTTCAAATAGACATTCTTCAGTGAGAATAGTTTTAATGTTTTTGTTTGTTTTTTTTACTATAAAAATGCAATACATTTTAAGTAATATTATTTTATTTATTTAGTCCATGTGTAAATTTTTTTGGGTGTTGATATATTTGTGATAGTTTCAAACAAATTTATCAAGTTTCACTAAGTAAACTAGTTTGAGACTTCTCTGCTATGGGTCCGGGATTCAATCCTTCACCTCTGACAATACGTGTATTAATCACAACTTGTGAATGTGAGGAGTGCCAGGCCTCCACAGTGGTTCGGATCCCACGTTAAACTTTAGGTCCTCCATTTGATTTCACAATCACCCTACCATTGCACCTTAGCGTAAGTAGGTATAACCGAATGGGTGCTAATAATAATATTAATAATAATAATAATAATAATAATAATATAATTAAAACCGTGCCCATGGGGAACTAAAAACCACTACCCTATAAAGTACAAAACTCCAAACAAATAAATGAAATAGCTATTCCTCGGTAAGTGTTAGAATTTAAATTGTATCTATATCGAATATGAAACAGGTATTTAGATTAGCTAACAATTTATACATCTTCACTCCTAATAGTTTAATAATAGTAATAATAAACACATATTTTATCATTTATAACTTTTCATAAAAAATATTAATAGTTTATTTAATGCAACGTAGGAACTAAAACTATTAAGTTCGTAAGAAAATGCTTTCATAAATCACAACACTAATAAATATTTTAAAGAGATATTTTATCGAACAATTATTCAATATATCTGAATCGTTGGGTGCGCGAGGTAAGTTTCAGGATCATATTTGGTTTTCTCGTAGCTGGAAATTCTGGGTTCAAATCTCAGCCACGTGGACCGAGGGCTGTTCTTCCCTAAGTGTTTATCCATACTTCCTTCACGCAAATGCGGATACGCTTACTTTAATATATATTTTCTTTAGCTGTATTGCGTTATTATAATTAAAATGTGTATAACAGATGGATAGTATCAGGGCCGGATTAATGATAATAATTTGTTTGGTATTAAACGTATTAATTTGATTATTTGAATTTTTATTGCGTGGGTAAGGAACGGGTCCAACTACTAGTTTTATTTATTTGTTGTATTTAACGTGCGCTTTCTGAACCAAATGATTATATAAGCACACGAGAATTTTTATGAGTGAGAACAAAAGGGCCTAACAATTTTGCCGTGAAAGGTATTTTCACAAACCTTACAGGGTTATCTTACATACCACAATCAACATGGGACCAATGGCTTTGCTTTCCCGCCAAAAGAAGTTATGCTATGAATTGTTATCACTCGAAAGAAATCCTTTGACCCCGACGAGGTTTTAACCCACAAACACTGGGCCTTGAGGCGAGCACTTTACTCAAAGACCAGTGAAGTCGACCAAACTGCCAGCATTATTATATGATTGAATGCTAAAGTATAAAGATAGCGCAACAAACACAAAACCAAATATTGTTCGAGAATAGGAATAAAAATCTCAATTAAAATCATTCATGGCGGCACTAGTGAGCACGTAAACGAAATGCAAGTCTCATTTAGTCCAGCCTACTGGCAACGGGGAGATCGGGGTTCAATTCGCAGCCGGTCATTCTCGAAATATTTTTTCTAAATGTTATTATTTTATTTCTAAATGCAAGTACAGGTACATTTCACCTATATTCTACCTTCATCACCCCTACCCTATTAACGGGAGTAAATTTGTATAGTCCGAACGGTTAGTAAGGCAATGAGCTAAAAACTAAAGTCGAAGAACGTCGAGCAGGACCTTATCTAGGGTTCTGTGCTCATTATAGGAGCCGGGGAAAACCTTACTAAAATGCCAAATAGCTATTTGTGCTAACTTTTATGCATTTTTTTAATCTGCATATTGTTTTTCTCATTAAACAAACTTTACACGAATCAACAAATTGAGGAGTTTTGAGCGTAAAATCACCACTCTTTGATTAGAAAAGATGTCAAATATATAATGTCAATAGATATATTGTATTTGTTTATTTCTAAGAGAATTTTAAATATGTTATTGGTATAAACTCATTAGGTAAATAAAAATATTTATGGTTATTTAAAAAAAGTAAAATAACGATTAGGGCCAATGTTAAAGGGTGTTAAATTAGTGAAGAATTTTTTTTTAAATAGTATAATAATTATTATTATTATTAGCACCGCGTCTTACTACCCGTTCGGGTTATACGCACTTACGCTAATGTGTAATGGTAGGGTGATTGTGAGATGAAATGAAGGACCTACAGTTTAGCGTGGAATCCGAACCACAGTGGCGGCCTGGCATTCCACACATTCACAAGATATCTTGTCAGAGGTGTCGGAAGGGTTTGGAAATCAGATAAATCTGTGCCGGGACCGAGGATTGAACCCCGGCCGCCAGCACACAAGTCTGACACCTTGCCCCTAGACCACCAGGTCACCAAAATAGTATATTGACTTAGTGTTAACATTTATGACTAATTCCCTTTTTAATTTATTGTTTTACAAACTTGTGTGTATTTTATGTATTTGAAAGATCAATTTTGTGTTGACAACTACAAATATGTTTTATGTTACATACTGTTTTTGGTTTGACAAATGCTGTGCATTTTTATTAATTTATTTAAAAAAATATTATTTAAGCAATTTTTTTTGTCACTACATGAACGTCATTGTTCAACGCTCGATTTATTTATCTGACAATAACATAATAACTGTCCAGATAGCTAGACATTCTTTTGTGACTAAATATTATATTGTTTTTACGGGGGAGGGGGCTAGAGAAGAGACTTATTTCAAATAATGGTTTAGGGTGGAATCATCACCCTTTTCTAATTTACTAGCAGGCTGATCCATTCTTTGTACTATATCAAACTATTCAAATTAGGACGTTCAACATCCGGCTGCTAGCATTTATATAATTACTCCTTGCACAATACCAAGCTAACTAGGGCAATCATAATTTAAATTTTACGCTCAGCGTTCACTCATAAATTTTAAATTTTAACTCTTCTTATTTTCTGGAGTAGTCCTTCTACCTTTTCCCCAAATTTCAATTTTCTACCAAAGTTAAAACGTCTTTCTTATTTTGACTCCCTCCTCCAAGTTCTAGAGCCCAATTTTTAAATTCCTCAATTTGTAAATTTTCTTTGTTAAATGAGGTGGTCCTTCTAAAGATCTTCAAAATTTCAATTTTTCATCCTATCTCGAAGGGGCTTAGATTTTTCTGAACACACACCTAAACTCACTTTTGTTTTTATTATATTAATAGCATTAAGTACAGATTTGCCCGGGAGAATAGTTTAGGGTAACTAAAAAGATTAAAAAGGGTAAAAATTACTCAAATTAATTTTTAAGGGTTATGTAATAAGTTAAAATAAGGTTTAAATATATAAAAGGGTGCTAAGGGAAAAGTGATGGACAGACAGATGGCATTGCGGAAATCATGTTTTTGGTTTCAGGGGGTCATGAAACGTTGACATTTATCGAAATCTCGAGTTAGATTTTTTTGACAATCACAATACTAGTAGACATAGATCGTTCCTTGTATTTATTTTTGTTATTTTAAAACTGTAAATAAGGTAGTTTTAATTCAATATTTATCTGGCTTTGGCCTTGCATACAATATATAGAATCTAGTATGAATTTGCTTTTTTTCATTAGGAAACTCAGGGGTTATTTTAATGTGTAGATCATTTATCTCTTTTGAAATATGAATCGTAAACCTGGTTTTAAAAGGTATCTTATGCACTCGACACATCTTTAATGCTTTTTATTTTAACAATCACATAATTAATGTATTTATTAAACTAGTATTGAGTCTTGGGGGAGACAAATTCCCAGTTTTCCCTCTATTGGGTGTGCCACTGACCTATATATACATATATTGGGTAATATATATATATATATATTTATATATATATATATATGAGTATATAATATCCAAGGAAGAAAAAACAGAGAAATTCTGCACTAGTCTTTTTTTCGGTGGTATAGCTTCAATTTGAGGAAACACTTAAATTTTCTATGTTAATAGGCTGGCATTTATAAATTATCAGAACTACATTATATCTATTAAAATAATTGATTTTTTTTTTTTTTGCTTTGAAACATTTTTGACAGTATTTTATTTTGTGATAAATTAATGGAAAACTATCACTTTATAAACATTTTCACGTAAATTAAAATGTATAGTACTACACAATCTTACATACTTTATCATTTAGTAACCAACCAAAAGTTGGTTTACTTCCATTGTATATTACAATTAGGAAACAAATTTTCATAATTTGTCGCCAGTAGCCCATAAGGGAGTGTCTGTGCGGTGCATTGCACCATTTATTTATTTTTTCAAGCCTCTAAACACTTTAAGCAAGATTGATCCTGCTAATTTTAAAGTATGGTGTTGCGAGTAAAGACATGCCTACTTTGATGAGTTTTGTTTAAATCTTTATATTAATTGTATAAAGCTGAAAATGACCGAACTCGATTGAGTGTATACATTAATTTGGACACCCTTCGCTTATAAATTGTGGGCAGGAGGAAGATCACAAACCAAACATGTTTGTGTCCTTGTATAGTATGTGTGCGTGTGTGTTCAAATACCATACACACACACAAGTACGATTCTAGAATTGTTATTTTTAATTGTTTAACTTTTTAGAAATTCAAACCATTCTATTCTCAATGAATAGTTCTTAGCTCAGGCTTGAATTATTATTATTAGCACCGCGTCTTACTACCCGTTCGGGTTATACGCACTTACGCTAATGTGTAATGGTAGGGTGATTGTGAGATGAAATGAAGGACCTACAGTTTAACGTGGAATCCGAACCACGGTGGAGGCCTGGCATTCCCCACATTCACAAGATGTCTTGTCAGAGGTGAAGGAAGGGTTTGGTAATCAGATAAATCTGTGCCGGGACCGAGGATTGAGCCCCGGACCCCAGCACAGAAGTCTGACACCTTACCCCTAGACCGCCAGGTCACCTTCTCAGGCTTGAAAAACTCCGGGCTATTTAAAAAATAAGTTGGGCTATATTAGGTTTTATTGGGTTTGTTGTGGTGTGATTAAAGATCTTATGTATGTTATCTTATTAAACCAATCATTCTAACATATTAATTAGTGCCTAGACTTACTTAAAAAAAAAATAACGTCCACGCCAAGCAATAATATTATATTTTATAAATAAATTTTTTTAAGGAATTATAACAATATACATTAGTTAACAAAATTCAAAATAAGACTTTCATGCAATCATGTTAGTAAAATTTGGTTCTTACAAAAGAATGTTTTAAATTTAAATTGTATATGTATTTATTAAAATATTCAATAACATTAGTTTGATCTAGTCCTATGTTAGTATGTTTAATTCCATTTCCAATCAATCTACATTTTTATTTAAAGTAATTAATCATATTTTAAATATTAAAAGGAAAATAGACTAACTACTTTAAAAAAATTATACAATTGCTTTGTATTCAAAATATAATATTTTGTTTGTTTTTTAAGTGGGTATTTTTACTAAAAACCTATGTGGGTTTTTTTGGGGGCTGGATAGAATTGTAACAACCCTGTCTTAGCTAACTCTACTTGCTTTAATTATATGCAATTGTAACAAAGAGCTATTGCATCCATATAATTTACCTTTACATTTTTATCTTTATTGTTAACTTATATTGTTGACGTGACTCTATATGAAATTTATTTAATTTTATTATAAGACTACTTTTTCAATTACATTTTTACATACCATTGTTTGATACGTGTAAACAATAGGAAACCCCAAAAACAACATTACTCAATCATTTAAAGAAATCTTATATTGTTATATTTCATTTCAACATAAGTTAATCACAAACGCCAATAATTAATTAAAATAATTTTAAATATTAGACACTTTACTAAGATGTTTGTTTATTAATAAATAAAGAAGTGTTTAGTTTGTCATTGGTTTTATTTATAGTTCTTTCCCTAACGCTAAACGACTGGACTTTGTAAATACTATGGGAATTAAACACACATGGAAATGTATTAACTTTTCACAATTGTTTTGTCAAATACAGTATTGTAAAATTTTACTTAATATAATTTATATTTTTATTATCTTTTGGTTGAGTGTACTATAATGTTGATCGTAAGAAAAGTAAATGACTGTCACAAACGTTAGTAAAACTACATTGATTTATTCATATCTCAAGTTATGTAATTTACATCTTTAACTTTCGATATATATTATAAATATGCCTACCCTTCAAATATTAATTAAGTAAAATGCCATCAATTTTCACCACCATTTTTTGTTATGTATTTATTTGTATTTTCTAAATCTGTTCCTCCTACAAGAATTAGAGTATACATGGCCAAACGCATTGGGGGGTGGTTTTCACCTTTATAGTTATCACATTTCTTTTTTTTTTTTTTTACATCCTTGTCAGAAGAATGTTGGTGCATTTCCAATAAACAATCCTTCTTAATTTTAAATTATTATAACTAAAATCCTTGTATATAATGTTAATGTAAAAATAAATTGTTTTTATCCAAAGTAGTTTTAATTTAGTCTATTATGAATTATTATTAAAACAATTTAAAAGATTTACCCACATTTTAATTTATTGGACCTTTTATTTGAACTATTAAGGGGCTTGCATAGGGGAGCCAAGACAGTGTCACTCAAGTGTTCAGCTCTTTCACGATTTTGATTAAACTATTAGTAGTATCGAGGTTTGGTCTTCACTGGGATGAATTCAAAACTTTATTCTATGTTACCATAATAAAGAGAGATGTCAACATATTTTAAAATATGAAATTTTGCCCTTAGAGAAGTCATAATAAGGGATATTTGAGTTGATCGTTAAAGACCTAAATCCGAGGGAAACTAGAGGGCAATACTCTAGGAACATAGAATAGAGATTTGTGAATCGAATTATATAATTTATTAGGGGGGTCACAACACAAAATTTATTGGTATCATTATTAAGCTGAGAGGTAGCGACTGGTAGCATTTCCCTGTACGCTAACGCCATCACTAGGCAAAGGACCAGTCAAGCTTTGCTCTGAACGTAGGAGGCGGTAGGAGAAGGGAAAGAATGGCAGACGAGCAGGCTAATTCTTCTCTCGCTTCCTCTTGCCGTCGTACTTCCACTCGGCTCATCACCTTCGGTAGAAGTTTGCAGGTCGTGGCGCATGTACATTTTGACCACATTTTATTAAGTGGAAGCTAAAAAAAATTAGCGTCAGTATGGACGATGAAAAAACAACTGTGGACCATAGAAGAGGGAAAAAAAGAAGATTATACCTCACAGCCCATCGCAAGAAAAGAAATTGGAATAAGGGGAAGAAACTATGGATTGGTGATTCTGGGTGACTATTTTTAAGTTTATATAGCAATAGTGAATTGGTCAAAAATGATACTGGCCTATTTATATTCATGTATTTATCATACACTTTTTAAACACACAACCTAACTTAGGTAACAATGTGATCTGTACATCACATTCAGAAAAATAGCCTAGATATTCACTTTTCAGATAAAAGGACGTATCCATCTACAAATAGAAATTTTATTTTATAGCACCCCCTGAATCAGCTTCACGAATCTCCACCAAGGTGCATTAACGGTAGTTTTTTAAATGTGAAATTCACTTTGGTTTTATAATCTATCTACACGCTAATGTGAGAGCACTTTTTTGTATCAAATACTTTCTCTTCCTCACCCCTAGTAAATTATTTTTTATACTGTTGTTTTAATTCTTTTTTAATAGTTCCTCCGTCCCCCCCGTCCCCCTCAAAGTAACAAAGGCTTATTTTTAAACCAAAACTGTGTTATTAAAAATTCATAAATTTAATTTAAGAATAATATTTGTTCCCATGACTTCATAATAATAAAATAGAGTACTGGAATATTTGTTTTAATTTTTTTGGTTAAATGGTTAGTTTTAAAAAAATACAAGTTTTATGTGACAATAATTAATACTTTAACATGCTTGACAAAATTAAATCCTGTATTATTTTGCATGCAAATAATATGTCCTAGCAATAAAATATTCAGATAATTACACTTTTCGCCTGAGATTTTTGAGTCACATGCTGAAATACTAATTATGCAAAATGTAAGGCAAAGCATAGCGGTTTCTTTATATTTAACCAATATTATATAACTCCACAATTATATTCAATTTACAGAAAATACTTACTGGTTATAGGAAAATAACTATTTAATAAAAGCATGTTATAAATTTCTGTGATTTTGGTGAATGATCAATGACCAAAACACAAAACATCATGGCGGGATAGTAAATTCGGCTTTATGTTTTTTTACTGTCAGAAATGTTCAAATATACCGTTTATAGGCTTTTGATGTTGTAGTTTTATATATAAAAAAACAAGTTTCTTAAAACATTGATGTGCCTCTCTGTTCAGGCAGCCTTCTTTCCTTCGCACTTGCACCGGCCGCTTCACCCTCCCTCCCTACTGCCGGTCCGGCCCACAGTCCATGTTGTCTGAGCCGTCCGTGACGCTCTTACCTCTATAATCAACTCCCTTCTTCCTATTGGCTCGCTTGGCGGCCAATAGCACTTTCGTTTTCCCGAACCAATGGGAAGCTCCCTCTTCTCTGATTGGACCAGGCCAGGCAGCAGCGGAGGGTATATAACCCGGTGAAATCTTGATTCGAGTAGAGTGGTGAGCCAACCTTGGGGAACCACACTCATACGAAAGAGCCAATAAATCGTCGTTTGCAGCAAGTGTCATCGCTATTCTCATTCCACCGCAATCTACCCTACCTCCCACCGCGACTTTACGTTGCCGGGAATCTACCCTACCTCCCACCGCGACTTTACGTTGCCGGGACTCTACCCTACCTCCCACCGCGACTTTACGTTGCCGGGACGCTACCCTACCTCCCACCGCGACTTAACGTTGCCGGGACGCTATCCTACCTCCCACCGCGACTTTACGTTGCCGGGACTCTATCCTACCTCTCCACCCTCCCCCATCCACTTGTCCTCGTCATCACGGGATGGTCTACACTCGCCGCGCCGGCAAAGCCCACCGACGGAAGACCCTGGAGAAAACAGCACCGACCAAACAGTACTCAACTCGTGGACCCATTCTCTACGTTCCCGTCTACAACCACCAGACCCCCGAACACCCACACATTGCGCCCACATCTCCCAGCATCCCTGCCGCCGAGTCATCTCAGGCCTCCCCTCGTCTTCCCCTCTCACCGACCACCCGACTCCCCCCTACTCCAATTTCCCCTTTAACCCCTGAGGGCTATCATTTACATCCCCTAGCCACCCCCCAACCCGCCTACGTTTTCTCCCCCATCTCTCTCCCTTACCCCCACCCACAAGACCCACGAGACCGGTACCTAATCACAAAGGCCAGTCGGAAGCTGCAGTTCCAGTAAAACCAACTACCTCCCTCGAAACCACAAGACATGGGATAACAGTTCTGGCGCCTAAACGTGGGGCAACTCAAGACACGGGACGGATGTCCAACGGACCGACTACACGACCCCAGAACACCACACAACACTTCCGGGAGTGAACAAAACCCGGTGGCGCCCAAACTACCTCACCAAAGAAAGACTACCTCACCAAAGAAGACTACCTCACCAAAAAGAAGACTACCTCACCCAAGAAGACTACCTCACCAAAGAAGACTACCTCACCAAAGAAGACTACCTCACCAAAAAAAAAAAAAAAAAAAAAAAGACTACCTCACCAAAGAAGACTACCTCACCAAAGAAGACTACCTCACCAAAGTAGACAAGATGGTTATGACTAGAAGTCAAAAGTGTAACAACCCATCGTGTACCCCAGGAGGGGACCGACATTATGTAACCTGCACAAACTGCCAAAAGCCCTACCACAACCTTTGCATTGGCTGGGCAGACGAGCCACGTGACATCAATGAACCAGCCTACCGGTGCACCACCTGCACCGAAGCACCAGTGGAAGTACGGTATTGCCCAGGGTTAACCTGTACTGGAGAAGATGGCCGAGAGGTTGTCTGCGAGGACTGTAGGCAATACTACCACTACCAGTGCCTGGGCTGGAAAAATGAGCCTAGAGACCTCAGGGGCCTATTCTTCCGATGTCCGCCGTGCCAACGGTCCACCTCATCAACTGCCAGCGCACCACCATACCAGCCGCACCTGACTGCCACCTACCAACGCCAGTGCTCAAGCTCTTACCACCTACCAACTCTACCAGACTTTCACGGTCGAGGGCATGAAGACCCTACTACTTTTACCCAACGCTGTGAGGTTCAGCTCAGGACCGCTCGAGTAGACCCGCTAGAATGGGTACCTACCACCCAACGGCAGCTTAAAGACACCGCCGCTCAGTGGTGGAAGCTATATGGCGAATATATAACGACTTGGGAAGAGTTCAAGCAACGACTAACGCACCACTTCGCCAGTACAACCACCATAGCCTCTCTCCACGCAGAGCTATACGGAAAGGAACAAACACAGACTGAGCCCGTTGAGATATTCCTTCGGCACAAAGTACGGCTGTATCAACGCTTGGCCCCCACAGCCCCATCAGCAGAAATAATCCCCCTGTTAATCGAACTTGTCCGACCAGGACTGAGACCTTTTCTTCGAGCTCCACACCCTCAAGAGTTAGAAGAACTTATCACTAGGGCCGTATCTGTGGAACGAGACCTGGCTAAAAACACTGCGCCAGTGACTACACGCCCCAGCAAGATCCCAGCAACCTCATCTGAACCGCGACCTCCAAAATGTTACCACTGTCCAGGGTACCATTTTCACCGTGACTGCCCAGTGCTAAACCAACGGCACCTAGAGAAAGAAAGACCGGGAAACGCCAAGCCAGAGGACAACAGGGCCCCGCCTCTGGTAAACAGGAATCAGGGCCGCCACCAGTAATAAACAGCGTAAATCCCTCAACATCCCAACCACTCCCAAGAGTTATGTGCGAAACTCCTCACGGTCCCCTACTAGCCCTATTAGATACCGGAGCTACTGCTAATTTCATCCAATACCAACAACTCACCCCTACAAACCTGAAGAACTTACTTCCTTTCCCCACACCAATCCACCTGGCCAAGGTTGGGAGTGACCTTACCATCCGAGGCCAGATAACTTTACCGCTAACCATGCAAACCCTAGAAGCCAACGTCACGTTCCTGGTGTCCGATGAACTCCGAGAACCACTTATTCTGGGACAACCATGGTTCACAGAACAGAAGGTAATCCTGGACTACGAGAACAGCCGAGTGCTTTTTGGAAACCAGGGGCGTCATACTCTATACTGGATGCCAAGACTCAATGAGGATCCCCCGCCGGTTCCTCAAGACAAGATCAGACAACACGCCCCAATAGAACGTCAAGAACAACTCCTTAGACTACTAGACCAACACCGAGCCGTTTTCAACACTCAGGGACCTCTGCGAAGAACACGCAGCATCAACCATCAAATTCGACTCAAGGACAACCAACGGATTATGGTACGGCCTTACCGCTATTCCCCTGCGAAAAACGCGCTAATTGAAGACCAGGTTCAGGAGATGAAAGCCCAGGGGATAATAGAACCCGGAAACTCTGAATACAATTCACCCATTGTAATTGTGGAAAAAAAGGACAAAACTCCCCGTTTCTGCATTGATTTCCGACAACTGAACACCGCCACTATCGATGTCACTCCCCCCGCTGTCAACGTACATGACACTCTTCGAGATTTGGGAGACGCAGAAATATTTACCACCCTCGATATGAAATCAGGGTACTGGCAGATTCCCTTACACCCCGATTCCAAACCCCTGACTGCTTTCACCACGCCCAACGGAGAAACCTTGCAATTTACAGTTATGCCTTTCGGATTAAAGGGAGCCCCGAGTACTTTTCAGCGACTGATGAGTCAAGAAGTGTTAGCAGGGTACACCGGCCAGTTCTGTTTTGCCTACCTTGACGACGTGATAATCTACTCAAAGACATGGGAAGAGCACCTCAACCACTTGAGCAAGGTTTTAGAAAGATTTGAGCTCCACCAACTGACCTGCAATCTGGAAAAATGCCAGTTCGGCAAGACTGAGTTGGAATACCTTGGCCATATCGTTTCTAGCCAAGGAAACGCCCCACAACCACAGACGATCAAAGCCATCACGGAAGCCCCAACACCAAGAAACCGTAAACAGCTCCGACAACTACTGGGCCTCTGCAACTGGTTACGAGAATTCGTGCCCCAAATGGCGGAACTAACAGCACCTCTCACCGAACTTCTAAGAACCAAATCCCGGTGGATGTGGAACTCCCAAACAGAAACCGCTCTACACACACTCAAAGAAGCCTTCAGAGACCTACCACCCTTAAGTCGTCCCGATCCATCACGAACCTTTACCCTACAAACTGACGCTAGCGGGATTGGACTAGGGGCAGTACTGTACCAAGAAGACGATGCGGGCAAACGAATCATCAGCCATGCCAGCGCGAAGCTAACCCCTACAGAGCAACGGTACCATAGCAACGAGCAGGAGTGCCTCGCTATCGTCTGGGCCATCAAGAGGTATAGACATTACCTGGAAGATAAACCTTTCATACTACGCACGGATAACCGAGCTCTCACCTGGCTGAACACGATGAAAGACCAACGGACCAAGCTGACGAGATGGGCACTCTTGCTCCAAGAGTTTCAATTTTCCCTGGAACACTGCCCGGGAAAACAGAACGATCTACCTGACGCGTTATCACGCCAACCCGACAGCGAGAACACCAGTTCAGAGACTCAAGACTGGGACCGGATGACCCCGCCCTCGGTCACAGGACTAGCACCACCCGAACCCGATGCACTACTAGTCCTACAGAACCAAGATGCACCTCTACATGAGCTAGTCAAGACGGAACAAAGACAGGATACAGAGATCCAAACTCAAGTTAACCGTTGGAAGGCTCTGGATACCCAAACTCGACCACCCACCAAAACAACCGACGCTCGGTTCTGGGATGAGCACTATGTCAAGGGAGACAATATCTGGAGACGCGAAGAAAGGGAAGGACCATGGAAACTCATCGTTCCAACTCAAATCCGACAACAGGTTATTTGGACATACACACGACCACCCTCAGGCAGGGCACCCGGGAGAAGACGAAACGACACGAGCCATTCAGCGAGGCTACACCTGGAAAGGCCTCCGAACGGAAGTCAACAACTACGTTCGAAACTGCATGCTCTGTGCCTGTCGTAAGACCGGGGGGTATCAAGGGGCAGAGCCACTAAGACCCCGTCAACCACAACGCCCCTGGAAAGTGGTAGCCTTAGACCTCATGGGGCCATACCCCCGAAGTCGCAGAGGAAAGAAGTTCATCCTAGTGATTACGGATCTCTTCTCAAGATGGGTAGAAGTATTTCCACTCGCGTCAACAGAGGTCAGACAGATAATCCAGACGATGGAACAACAATTCTTCCCACGATGGGGATATCCAAAACATCTCCTGTCCGACAATGGTCCACAGTTCATTAGCCGAACCTGGGCAAACGCCTGTCAAAAGTGGGATGTCGAAGCCTGGACAACCCCAATCTACCACCCCCAAGCCAACCCCACGGAAAGAAGGAACCAGGAACTAAAGAAGGGAATCCGACTCCAAATCTCGGAGAATCATCGAGAATGGGATACCTTCCTGCCTATGATCGCCTTCAATCTACGATGCCGCAAGAATGGGGCCACCGGAATGTCTCCGAGTGAACTACTACTTGGCCGAACGCTATACAGGCCCGGGGAGTGGAGATTTGAAACCCCAGTACGAGAGCAGGAAGACAACGAGAGCCCTAGCCAAGGAGCCCTCCAAAGAGAAGAACAGGCACGAGTCAATCAAGCCAATTACCAACAACGGTACACCCACCCTCCAGCACGGGCCGCCCAACCCTTTCAAAACGGTGATTTGGTACTGGTCCGCACCCAACCCCTCTCTAACGCAACAGAGGCCTACTACGCCGGCTTTGCCCCCAAATGGGAAGGACCCTACCCGGTGAGCAAACGAAGAGGAGGGGTCTACTGGGTTACCTACCCAAATGGTCGATCCAAGAAAATACACAGGGGACAACTACGTCCTGCACCCCTGGTGAAAACACCGGGAAACCGCAGCTACCCAAACTACTCACAACCATGGATCCCGCACCCAATAACACCGAGGGAACAAAAGGACTGGACCCTCCCCTACCAAATAGTTCTGGATGGAGTACCAGACTGCGACCTCGACGACCCCCAATCCCTCCCCAGACAGGGTGAGGCCAAAGACCCGGGTACACGGCTACTCAAGCGCCGTGCGTGACACAGTGCGTGGTCCCTCAACCCAGTGCGTGACGTGAACATAATGGTGCGTGGTTACACAACCAAGTGCGTGACGTGAACATAATGGTGCGTGGTTACACAACCAAGTGCGTGACGTGAACATAATGGTGCGTAGTTCCACAACCAAGTGCGTGACGCCAACATCACGGTGCGTGGTGAAAATCACACCCACTGTGGTTACCCCACTCAGTAAACACTGTCAAAGTGTGGCCCTAAAAAGGGCTGATTATGTGCGATAACTTGTTGGCCCTAGAAAGGGCCGTCTTATTTACTGTATTTGTTTGGCCCTGAAAAGGGCAGATTATGTGTTGATTTTTTTTGTTGGCCCTATAAAGGGCCGTTTTTTGCCATATTTTATTGGCCCTAAAAAGGGCAGATTGTGTGTTGATTTTGTTACTGGTGACGCTAAGAAGGGCCGTCTTATTTACTGTATAGTTTTGGCCCTAAAAAGGGCCGTAGTGTATTTTCGTTATTGTTATTTATTTGTCATATATTTACGTTTTCTTTTTTTTTCTCTCTCTGTGTCCATCAGAACTATTGAATCTAATCAATGTTAAAATTAGTATTAAATTAGCCCTAAGATATATGTAAGATGTAAATAATTTGTTGATGTAAAATTTATGTAGACCAGAGGTCACCCGTGTGCAAGTGCGCAAGCCAGTGTGGGGGATTGATGTGCCTCTCTGTTCAGGCAGCCTTCTTTCCTTCGCACTTGCACCGGCCGCTTCACCCTCCCTCCCTACTGCCGGTCCGGCCCACAGTCCATGTTGTCTGAGCCGTCCGTGACGCTCTTACCTCTATAATCAACTCCCTTCTTCCTATTGGCTCGCTTGGCGGCCAATAGCACTTTCGTTTTCCCGAACCAATGGGAAGCTCCCTCTTCTCTGATTGGACCAGGCCAGGCAGCAGCGGAGGGTATATAACCCGGTGAAATCTTGATTCGAGTAGAGTGGTGAGCCAACCTTGGGGAACCACACTCATACGAAAGAGCCAATAAATCGTCGTTTGCAGCAAGTGTCATCGCTATTCTCATTCCACCGCAATCTACCCTACCTCCCACCGCGACTTTACGTTGCCGGGAATCTACCCTACCTCCCACCGCGACTTTACGTTGCCGGGACTCTACCCTACCTCCCACCGCGACTTTACGTTGCCGGGACGCTACCCTACCTCCCACCGCGACTTAACGTTGCCGGGACGCTATCCTACCTCCCACCGCGACTTTACGTTGCCGGGACTCTATCCTACCTCTCCACCCTCCCCCATCCACTTGTCCTCGTCATCACGGGATGGTCTACACTCGCCGCGCCGGCAAAGCCCACCGACGGAAGACCCTGGAGAAAACAGCACCGACCAAACAGTACTCAACTCGTGGACCCATTCTCTACGTTCCCGTCTACAACCACCAGACCCCCGAACACCCACACATTGCGCCCACATCTCCCAGCATCCCTGCCGCCGAGTCATCTCAGGCCTCCCCTCGTCTTCCCCTCTCACCGACCACCCGACTCCCCCCTACTCCAATTTCCCCTTTAACCCCTGAGGGCTATCATTTACATCCCTAGCCACCCCCCAACCCGCCTACGTTTTCTCCCCCATCTCTCTCCCTTACCCCCACCCACAAGACCCACGAGACCGGTACCTAATCACAAAGGCCAGTCGGAAGCTGCAGTTCCAGTAAAACCAACTACCTCCCTCGAAACCACAAGACATGGGATAACAACGTGATCTTATTTATCTACAGAGTACGCTTTGTAAAGGCAAGTGACTTAAATACTAACAGAGGTGGTAACAGTTCATCGAGCGAGCAAAAACCTAATATTCAAGAACAGATAGAAACTATGGATTGCAATTCTATGTCTCCTTCTTCTGAAGAAAGGTGAGTTTCTAAATAATGTTATGGTGTGGTCTATAATCAGCTGGTGACCTGGTGGTCTAGGGGTAAGGTGCTGGACTTTTGTGCTGGAGGTCCGGGGTTCAATCCTTGGTCCTGGCACAGATTTATCTGATTACCAAACACTTCCTTCACTTCTGACAAGACATCTTGTGAATGTGGGGAATGCCAGGCCGCCACTGTGGTTCGGATTCCACGTTAAACTGTAGGTCCTCCATTTCATCTCGCAATCACCCTACCATTACACATTAGTGTAAGTGCGTATTACCCGAACGGTTTGTAAGACGCGGTGCTAATAATAATAATAATAATAATAATAATAATAATAATAATAATAATAATAATCAGCTCTCTGTCGACTTGCAATAAATTTTATTGCTTGAAAATCTTGAGTATAAAAACTTTATAATAAATATTAAAGTGCTAAAAAGCTGTACATATATATAACCAAATTAATAGTTCCTAAGACGAAAGGACCACAGCATCCTTACTAAAACAAATTTATTTTATATAGGCCTACTAATAGTTGTTTACATTTTGATTTTATGAATATTCATAGTGATATAATCCCCTCTCCACTTTCGGGCACACCTACCAGCATCTTATCTGATACTATTCGGTATCCTCACTGCAGCGTACAAATTAATATATTCACACATTCAATAATTAGTAGGCCTAGCAGCAGCACCTTTACAGAAGATTTGATGGACATATCCTCCGGCGATTAGTCGAAGACATCATTGTATTCACAACTGTAAATATTAGATTTCATAATTCCCTTTAGTGTTTTAATTTATTTAGTAGAGGACGCGAGAAAAATTAAGTGTTTTTTGCAGTTTTCACAACAAACTTTTAAAATCAAATGCTTCATTAGAGACATATAGTTTAATTTTCTATACATGGCAATATCAACAGCTGTTCTTGAATATCTGCTATGAGCATAGCATCATTTAATGAGAAACATTTTAAACGAGGAGAAAAAGTTTTCACAAAATTCTAGGACAATCATGACAGAAATTTAACAACTGTTGATATCACATTTTAAAGAAAATTAAACTCTATGTTTGTATTGGAGCAATATTTGATTTAATTTGCTGAAAAAAATGGTTTGATACGAAAACTGCAAAAAAAAACTAGTTTTCCTGGCATCCCCTTTGATCCCACCCTAAGTACAGTTAATAGGAGTGCCACATTCATAGAAATAGGGTATTAAGTCTGAAACTAGCTATTTTATCTATAGTTATAACTATATGTTTTATGTATTTTGAACTGGTACAGAGGTATCAACTATAATCTGGCATACTTGGAACCCGTCCCTGCCATTACAGAACCATTTTATGAGGTTCATGGTGAAGCCGCTGCAGAAAGAGGAAATTTAGATCAATTGTAAGTCGAAAAAAATGTTTATCTTACTATTTTAGACAACACTTTTGGGTAAGAGTGGAATTCACATTTATATGAGAAACTTAAGTCAAACATGAGTGAAAAGGACTCCAAATAGGAGAAAGAAATTCAAGCCTACATATTGTGATTTTATGGCTGGCTACCTATTAAAAAATCGCGCTGAAAGACGTGTCATTAGTTTGGGCTAGTCTTCATTTGAAGTAACTATACGGTTGGGATGAGATATATATTATTTTTATTTCACCCTTCCAGGCTATTCTTATTTAACTACACTTCTAGGACAAGAATGAGGAAAGTATAATTTTGAGCAAATGCTACAACATTGGTATGGATGGGGAGTGTAAAATAATATACTATATAATATTAGCTACAGGCCAGATATTGAGGAAGAATACATTAATACCTAATTAATCTTGCTTTCAAGATCAGGGATGGAGTTTAACGTATAGAAATCATTACTTACTACGAATTAATTTCCATAACAAAAAACGTTTTAGAGGTCATCGTTAGATCTCAAACTAGCGTTGAAACAAGCCATTTTACCAAGTTGATTTAATTTTTTTTACTCATACATGGTATTACTATTGTGTGTACTTATTGCGAGATAAAAAATTGCCAATTTATTCCTCATATCTCCCCAATTTTACAAATTAATTGATTTGCTGTAGGGCAAAACTAAACTGGTTTATTAAATATATGATATTACATTGTGCGAGAATGAGAATTAAAAAAAAATGAAAGTCATAAAATGTATGTTCATAGTCTTCCTGAAATATTTTCTTTATATTATGTATGACCCGCCTCAGTGGCGTAGTTGGCTAACGCGCTAGTCTTGTTAAGCTCGACTGCTGAGGACGGGGAGATCGAGGTTCGAATCTCGGTTGGGTGAACTGGGGTAGTTTTTCCTAAATGGTTTTCCACTCACCCTCCACGCAAATGCGGGTTCACTTCCTCTAATTCAACCTTCCCAATTCCCAATCCATTATCGTAATTAGTACTTAAAGCGTATAAACCGAACGGGTAGTAAGACGCAGTGCTAAATAATAATAATAATAATAATATATTATGTATGTATTTGATTAACTCAAAATAACTTTAGTAAGAAAAACAAAATATCAGTTTAACTTTAAACATAATAGTGTAAAATAGGTGTATGTATTTTAATGAAAAAATTAAAGAATGCACAAGACATAAATTCAACAAAAACTTTAGTCAATGATTTATTTATTACAAATTATTATTTTTACATCAATAATCTTTTTTTTTCAGGAATACAACAATCGATACATTTCAAATAAGACCCCCTCGACATTCAGAGATTCCATCCTGTAACTTAACTGATGGTGACACTATTGAAAGTATTCTCCCTCCACATTTAGAGTCGCCTAACCCCACATCTCTAGATAATACCATACATTCGTCTAATGTTAATTCAGAAACAGAAGTTATAATGGATATTTTCCCGGAAGATGTGCCACAGACACCATTGTCTTCACAACAGTAAATATTACATTACACATTTTAGTGTTAACTTATTTAGTGAACAATAAACTAATTTCAAATTTTGAATTTTGTTACCAAGCTACCCTGATTAAATATGATACATATTTAATAGGAGTGTCACCTAATAAAAATACAATTAGAAGCTGAAATACAATATCTAGAATTATGAATGTAATAAAATAAATGCTAATTAAATATCACAGGCTAAAATTAAGATTAGCACAATCATGGCAGTGGGAAGGTGATCAATTTAAATTAAGCCTAGTATTAAATTAGTTGAAAAATTATACATGTACACGGGAATTGATTCCGTGAGTGCTAAGCCAAAGGTCCGGGGTTCAATTCCAGTGCTAAAGCTATCAGTTAACATTTATGGTTCTGGTTCCAGTTCCATTCCTTGCATTAAATACGTCAAGATACAGTGCACATTTGTTTTGTTTTTTCTTTCCAGGGACACAAATGTTTTTAAAACACTCTCTATCATAGAAGGACGCAGAATAGTCGACTTACAGTACTTTTTGGAATGTATTCAAGCAATAAAGCATAAAGGGTTTGACTGCACATTTTCAAATATGAATATTACAGGCGAAACAAGGAATGGCTTCTGCAGCACATTACACTTGCAGTGCAAGATGTGTGGGGTTCTCGAAACACTCCGTACTGAAAACCCCAACTCACCGATGAATGTTAATACCGCAATGGTGGCTGGCATTATTAACACAGGCCAAGGTTTTTCTCAGATGGAAGAGTTGTCTGCAGTACTAGATATGTCTTGTATGGGCAATCCTATGTACCAAAAGATACACCAAGAAGTAGGTGAACATCTAGGAAGCATTGCTTCTGATGAAATGATGGCTGCCACGCGTGAGGAAGCAGCATTGGCTGTCAAAGCCGGAAATGTGGACAAAGAGGGTCGACCAATGATAACTGTTGTTGCAGATGGAGCATGGTGCAAAAGATCTTGTAAAAGTAAATACGACAATCTCTCAGGAGTGGTAAGTTATATATAACACATAGTATTGAGACGTAGAACTTTGTGTTGAACTAGATATATTATTTAATATAATATAGTAATTACTAAATAAACTTTTAAAACTCAATTTTGTCTTTGCTTTTCAGTTTAAAGTATTTTAATGGTCCTGTAGTTAATATACCCTACACTAAATTTTGTTTATGATACTAGGCATGCATAGTTGGCTTCAAAACAAAAAAGGTGATATACATGGGGGTTCGCAACTCCTATTGCTCTATTTGTGAAAGAGCATCTTCTCAAGAAAAACCTACTAAAGAGCACATATGCTATAAAAATTGGACACAATCTGCCACTGCAATGGAAGCTGACATCATAGTTGATGGGTTCAAGCAAAGTGTACCAATGTATGGAATCGTGTATGCCGAACTTATAGGTAACTTAACATAGCGCTTTAAACAATTAGTTAATACCGTAACATCAAAAAGTTTTAATTTATAATCCAGTTATTTCATTGGGAACCCAACAAAAATTAATATTAATAAATGATATTGCCTTACCAGTATGATATTGAATTAATAAGTTGATTTAATTATTTTTTTTAGGAGATGGGGACAGCAATGTCATGAAACGTTTGAGCCTAGCTAAGCCGTATGGTCCTGATTTCGAGATAAAAAAGATTGAATGTGCAAATCATATTCTTCGCAACTATGTGAATAGGGTAAAGGAAATTGGGAAAAGAGGAAAGAGCCAACTAGGTACAATTCCTGGAATTATTAGGTCATCCATTCAACAAAGAGTTTTAAGAATGCGATATGCTGTAACTGAGGCAATAAAATATCGTCAAGTACAACCTTTCCCTCATCATGAAAATGTCAAACAACTAAAGGAAGACATAAGTAATGGGCCAAGTCATGTTTTTGTTGATCATTCTCGGTGTGGGGAGCGAGGATATTTTTGTCAGGGACCAAAAGAAGGTGAAACAAATTTAGTGCCAGAGTTGATAAAATATGGCTTATGGGAATATATAGTTAGTGCTCGTAATTCCTTGGCATTCCATGCTCAGAGCCTAATCTTTAACGTTAGTAATAATATTGCAGTCATTTAATAGTGTAGTTGCCAAATTCATCGGCGGAAAGCGCATTAATTATGCTTTGAGGGGCTCTTATCAAGTTCGCTGTACAGCAGCAGTAACTTCCCACAACAAAGGTCCTACACTACACAGACTCCTGCACAAAAAGATGGCTATTGTCAGTCCTGGTGTAAACACTAAAAGGTTTGTCACACGAAAAGTTAAACGTCTAAATGCAAGGACCAAGCGGAAATTGCAGTACCCTCCCCTCAGAAAACCACAAAAGAAGTCTTCAGGTCCAGATGAGCACTATGGGGTTCTGGACATTCCGGCTAAAGCTGACCTCAATGAAGAAGACTATAATCTGAAGAAAGAACATTTTATTTGTAGTTTGCGTATGACAGAAGAGCAGAGGAAAGCCTTGATTTATGAAACGGTCGAACAAAGTCAGAATGAAGAATGGAGAAGACAGCGAAGGAAGCGAGTGACAGCTTCATGGTTTGGTAAAATTTGCAAAATGAGACAGACCACATCGAAGGCAAATCAAGTAAAGACTATGTTACATGGAACATTCTTTGGAAATTATAGGACTCGATATGGTGTTGAACATGAACCTATGGCAATAGAAGCTTTGGAAGAAGTGCTTGGAGTAAAAGTTGAAAGGGTGGGGTTGGTAGTCGACAGAAATATATCATTTATTGCAGCATCTCCCGATGGATTTATAGGTGATGATGCTATCGTCGAAATTAAGTGCCCTGCATCGGCGAAAGATTTTACACCAAATGAAGCCATAAAATGCAAAAAAAATCAAGTTTTGCACATTACGAGGAAATGATATTCTTCTAAAAAAAAGAGATAGTTACTATTACCAAGTGCAAGGACAATTACACATAACTGAAAGACGGTGGTGTTACTTTGTTGTCTGGACAAGAAAAGGAATGTCCTTCACGAAAATTGAGAGGGATGACATCTTCTGGAAAAGTGAAATGGAGCCTCAATTAATTAGATTTTATATGGATAGTTTGCTTACAGAGATACTTGATTCCAGATATGATCGAGGATTGCCAATAAGGGACACCTTTTAGAGAAAACCAATATTTAAAATGATGGCCAGCCATCAAAAAGAAAATATCTTAATTGGGTTGTGAATGGATGAAATTTTGTTTTACTCCTTGGTGGAGTTTAGATAAGAATATTAGATAAGATAGATAAGACTATTTCCCTTCAGTTTGTTTTTCATCATATTTTGAACATTACTGACCATAATTTCCCTTCATTACTTAATAAACGTTAAATGAACATGAGAGGTCTTAATTTTGTGATGTACGCAATGGTGGATCTACATAAAATAGCACCTATGGCAAGCACTGGAATGGCGCCTCTGTCCAAACACCTGACACCTGTTTTTTAAACAACTTTACCACAATATCTGCTCAAAAATAAGACAAACTCATTAATTTTATATTTAACACATTATGGTAACATAAGAAAACTATGAATGCACCTTCCTTGTTTTTACTGACGCAAATTGATCTATGATATCTTAAAGTCTGTTGTTTCTGTTTATTCTCTTTACACAATCAACAGAGCAAATCACACAATCAGCTTTGACCCATGAAGACTTTCAAAAACGAAGGTATTAGTTTCAGATCTCACAGCTGACGATGGTTAGTAGTATCTGAATAGCACTGTGAAGATTGTGGAAAATGCTCTCATCTGCATACTGAGCAATACATTCTAGAAGTTCTTCAAGTCTTGATATTTTCATGTTGGCCCGACTTGAAAAAACATGTGACAATCTAAAATGTCTTCATATAGTAGTAGCTAGTACGGCGTATGGGAACCCCGCTTCCGCCAACGGGTCAAAACACCCACATCCTGTTTGAGTGACCTGCTTTCCACATCTTTACCGTTATTCCCCCACCCCTGACCTAATTTCCTCTGATTGGTTGCTATAAATATCCTCCTTCCCCCACCAATTTTGCCCTGCTTTCCACATCCGCCTCCCCCTCGACTACCAACCCTGGACATGTTGGTTCTTGATGATTGTTAATAGATATTGAGGTCATTGCCCCGGGAAACGGGGTTTTTCCCTGGCGCCAGTATGTCGGGCAGACAAGACAAGAATAGATATTGAGGTCATTGCCCCGGGCAACGGGGGTTTTCCCTGGCGTCAGATTGGCGGAGGGCTCGGCACGAAGCTTGCGCTATGGCTGACAAGCCTAGAATGAACATCGGCTCTTCTGTCACAAGGCTCTGTCCCGGAACAAGCAGCATGAACCTTGCGCTATGGTGCTTTGTGGTAGAGTGTGGTAATTTGTTCCAGAGACCTTCCTCTTCCTTCGCCACCCTGACGCCATGTTTGAGTGACCTACTTTCCTCTGATTGGTTGCTATAAATATCCTCCTTCCCCCACCAATTTTGACCTGCTTTCCACATCAGCCTCCCCCCTCGACTACCAACCCTGACGTTTATGTCACAACTCTAGCTGACACATGCACAATCAGGGGCCTCGGAATCCACAGTTAGGGGCCACTACCCCCGTAACAAGTCTACTAAAATTGGTTGTTTGGTAGCGTCTGTCGAAATGCCTGGAAATGTACCTCCACCCGCAGCTCTCGGACCGGACAACCTGGGTTTTTTCCTATGCCATAATCATTGCGTGTTATGTCACAACTCTAGCTGACACATGCACAATCAGGGGCCTCGGAATCCACAGTTAGGGGCCGCTATCCCCCGTCATAAGTCTACTAAAATTGGTTGTTTGGTAGCGTCTGTCGAAATGCCTGGAAATGTTCCTCCACCGCAGCTCTCGGACCGGAAACCTGAGTTTTTTTCCTATGACGTAATCATCGCGTGTTATGTCCCAACCCTGGCGCCAGTATGTCGGCCCGACAAGACAAGAATAGATATTGAGGTCATTGCCTCGGGCATCTGGTTTTCCCTGGTGCCAATATGTCGGCCCGACAAGACAAGAATAGATATCGAGGTCATTGCCCGGGGCAACAGGGTTTTTCCCGGCGCCAGTATGTCGGGCCGACAAGACAAGAATAGATATTGAGGTCATTGCCCCGGGCAGCGTGGGGTTTTCCCTGGCGTCAGCTTGACGGCTCACGAGACAAGAATAGATCTTGACCTCAACAACCTTGGGGTTTTCCCAATGACGTAATCATTGCGTGTTATGTCGCAACCCTGGCGCCAGTATGTCGGCACAACAAGACGAGTTGAGACAAGCTTAGATATCGAGGTCATCGACACGGGCGCCAGGTTGGCGGGCAGACAAGACAAGTCGAGACAAGAATATATCGTGTGACGTCAAACGAGGGAGGGGGTGGCTATAAAGAGGGGTGCCCACTTGGTTGTCTATTTATAAACGTTTGTAGAGCGGTCCAATATGGACAAGTTACAGCAGCTGGTAAATATCGTCGACGCGGTGCAGACCGTCAAATTGTGGGATCTAGCCGTAGATCAAAAGTACTCGGTGGATAAACTAAAAGCCGTCAATACAAAGTTCGGGAGACGCCTAATAGCCTACTTAGACGGCGAGTTTTGTGTATTTCTACCCTGCTGGTTTGGTACTCTTACAGATGAAGACGTGTGTGAGTTAAATAAAGAAAAACTGGTATTTACCTGCGCTGGAGTAAAACCCGGTTCACCTATTATTGTGAACTTTGAACGCGCTTAAGAGACACGGCAGTTAACAACAACAACGGGCAGCGGAGCATAGGGGACTCTACAGGACGTTTAACTCTCAGGTACGCTCACCATGCTTCGATCCGGCTATATTAATTTAATGTTTGTGGGCCATACGATGGAGGGGCGTGCCTATATGACGGGAGAGAATGTTCACAGTGTCGCGGTGTGTGATAGACAGGTAATTTACAAAGTAGAGGAGCGAGACTACATAGGGTTTTGTGACTCTACCTGTCACACGATATGAGCGACGGAAGTACTACCCTACGAGAGAATCGTGGAAACGTATATGTGTGATGTAACGTGCGCCGTTTACAATTTCCGCAAGGGGGACGTGGTAGCTGTGTTACCCCGACCTCCACCGCCACCCTTCCGAGCTCCACACCATCCGTCACCGTACTTCACGCCGCCGCCGCCGCCGCCCTCAGAGAGACAGCCGTACACACCCCCAGAGTCACAGACGTGCCCAGCCCCAGAGTACCCACCACCTGAGTCGTCTACCCACCACACGTCACAGGCGTACCCGTCGTCAGAGTCGTCTGTCTACCAGTCAGTAGAGTCACCTGCGTGCCCACCGTCCGAAGCGTCTACCTACCAGGCGTCAGATTCACTGGCGTATCCACAATCAGAGTCACCTGTTTACCAGCCAGCAGAGTCAGCTGCATGCCCACCACCACCGCCGGAGGTAAAGTCTGAAGAACCTGTAAATCTCGAGGATTTAATAATTTACAAAAATTATTCAAATGTTAAAATTATAGGTGAAACGCCCGCCGACTACATACTCAGCCTGGGCAGTTTCGGTAACGTTTTCCTTCCAAAGTCAATCTATTATTTGGATTGTAAGCGCTTTAAATCTAAAGCACGCTGTATGATATATCTCGGAGGACAAAGTGTGATGTTTAAAAGTGAATTAATAAACTAGACGTACTCTGCTGCTGCCATAGGAGCTAGTGGTGAAATTTTGAAAAAAAAACGTTAAGAGCGAGAGTTTATTTCTTTTGCTGCATCTCCAATAGACATTATGCCGTTTAAATGCTGCGTTTGTGATGGATCCTACGCAAAGCTATCCAATCTTATTCGGCACAAAATTCAATGTCATCAAACTGCTGCTCACCAGGATACCTGTTGGGACGAGGAGATATTATGCAAGGCGTTAGACATGATCGAGAAAGAGGAATACAATCGTGTCAAGTGCTTAAACGAACTTGAGAAAAACAAAAGTTATAACGTTGTGCTATCGGAAGAGCCCGAACCTAATGTTATTGTGCTTGAGTTTGTTGGAAGAGTAAGATTGCCAGGTAAAAACTGTGGAGACATTGTCAATATACACTCTATCGTCTCTCAACGTGTCTTGAACTATTTTGGAGGTGGCTCCTACTCATTTTCTAGATGGTAGATGTCTTTTATATGTATTGGTCAAAAGACCTAAATAATATTGCTGCTTGTTGTGAATGTTTTAAATTAATCAACTGTTGATAGTCAATATAAAGACTAACAATAAAATTGACTCCTACTCATTTTCTGGCTGGTAGATGTCTTTTATATGTATTGGTCAAAAGACCTAAATAATATTGCTGCTTGTTGTTGTTGTTTTAAATTAATCAATTGCTGATTGTCAATAAAAAAAACTAGCACTAAAATGTCGTTATTTTTTTAAAACCTCGGCTGGACAATCGGAGACCTGAAGGAGACGCCAACATTGTTGTGACTTAGTTTGCTATCCAGGGTTGAATTGCTTATCTAATCCATAATATATATTTACGAGTATATCTTACCCCTTAATGTGAACAAACAAGTACACGTACTAAGATACATATGTAAGCCAAAGTTTCCAGGGCTCGATTCCCGTGTGCAGGTGTATTTTTTTTCAGAATATGATATGTATTAAATGGTGAAGGAGAAACGCTACATATAAAGGAGGCAGCAGCTTTCTCATCACGGCGTTAGGAAGACTGCCCGCTGCGCCAAGTGTCCAGAAAGAATGTATAACTCTCTCTCTCTCTCTCTGTGTGAAGGGAGACATGTATTTGTCTGTTAATCTATGTCGCGTGGTCAATGGTCAAGACGTCTAAGGAATCACTTGGCCGCGAGGCGTTAGCATGTCTGTCTGTCCCCTCAGAGTCAAGTGTCCAGGCTTCGATTCCCTGTATGACTGAAAATGATGGTTTAAGGGGGAGGGGAATGGGAACTAGTACACCAATTGAAGCAAAGAGACGGTCTTACACATGCCAGGGGTTCAAAACCTATATTAGCCACATGTCATGATGTTTTTTCTGGGAGAGCGGATTCCCGTAAGGTGCTTCCCAGTCTCACTCTCCGTGGCTTCGTTGAAACAGCAACAATAAATTTATTGTGATGTAAAATTGGTCCTTCATGGTAGTGCGCTGACGTAACTGGCGGGAATCCAGGAATTAAACTTGACGGGGTAACCTTTCCACTGCACGTACACTTTCTTTCTGGCGCCTTTACCCTTGACACGTAGTATTTTATCAACTTTAAAAGTTTCAGGGAGACGTACGCGTTGCAATTCAGGTTCGTAAAACGTCCCCTCCACTTCTTCGCCGTCAAGATCGGTGAGTCTGTAGACGACAGGTTGTCGCAACACGACACTACTGACTTTGAAAATCTATTCGCTCCAATTGCTTTCGTAGCCCTTTTCAAACAGCATTTTGGATTTGCTAATACGCACCGTGTCACCGACTTTTATTTTAGGCTTCGAGCTTGGACGCCTTTTGCCGTAAAGATTATCTCTGACTTGAAGCACGTTAGTTTCTGAAACGGCGGTGGGCGCCATCTTGATACTGGAATGCTTGGACCCGTTGTAAGCGTCGACTAGGGCTTGGAGGACGTCCACATACCGATACGTGTTATTTTTGGTAAAGTAGCGCCACATGCGTCCTTTCAGAGTTCTATTGAACCGTTCCACGATGCTTGCCTTCACGTCTGGATTATGAGTGGTGTAGTAATGCACGCCTTCTTGCTTGAGAAATTTCCGGACTAGCCGTGCCGTGAACTCTGTCCCTTGTCCGTCTGTATACTTAGAGGTTTACGACCGCTTTGCTTAAAAATGTACCGAAAGGCGTCTCTCACTACGCTCCCCGTCTTGGATGGAAGCGTCCTCGCCCATGCCATCTTACTAAACACGTCGATGACGGTGAGCAAGTACACTGCACCGTCGTTGTATTTTCTGAGACTTCTCATATCGTTGAGATCGGCTTGCCAGAGATCGTCAATGTTTGACACCACGTACTTGTTGCGTGGAATTTATTTTAGCACAGGTTTGTGTAAGGTATAAGCGTCCTGCGCACGAAGCCATTCTCGTACTTTTTCGGGATCTTTCGTGGACGCTTTTATGAGCGACGCCGCCCCTGCAAACCCTGCAGGATGAGAAGGGTCGTAGTAGATGTCGGCTAGACGTTCCATTAAGCTCTGAACGGCAGCCACCGGTTTTCGTCCACTCTTTTCAGTTTCTTCTTCTTTGGGTGTTGCGACGGTGTAAGTGGTTGTGGTACGGGCGTCGGATCTCTAATGGGCGCCAAACGTTTCGGGTTCACAATAAATTCTTTCGGAACGTTTATATTTTGCAGCGCCGTGAGAAACTCTCGCCACCCTGACGGTTCGCTGTGTCTTCTTGCTCTGACCAGATCGTTGACTAAATCCACAATATTGGATCCACGAAGAGGCGTATCTTGAATACTCACTTCTCCGTTTGAGTCCCAAGAGATGCCGCCTCGGGACTTAATATGTTCTAGTAAAAGTTCAGCTTTTTTACGTGCCTGTGCTGGTACAGTATTAAGTACAGTTGGGATGGGAAGTACAGACACTTCAGGGGTGGTAGTGGTGGCGGTTTCAGATGGCGGTGGGTGTTGACTAAAGTGTAGATAGCGCTGTAGCACTTGTTTGTATAAAGTCCATTTAGACTTGTCAAGTTTTGGAGCGAGGATTTTTTCCATTTCCTTGTCCAACTCGGAGACCACTAGATTTGTTGCCGAAGCCGTTTGCTGGTGGTGTTGCTCGTAACGGTGTAATGTTTCCGGGGATACCAATATCATCTTTTTCGTGTGTTCCATTATTTACTTTTTGAATAAGGAACCGAGGACCCCGCTGATTAGAGGGGCTAAAAGTAAGGGCAAGAACGCTCCTCCTTTCTGAACGAGTAGTAGTCTCTTCTTCTTCCAGCACTCTCCTCGTTTGACCAGCTTGCGCAACACCTGCTTATGAGCACGTAACTTTGTCTTCTGCGCATTTTTCAGCGGTACCCGTCCCTTTAAAGTGTTGTAGGCACACTCGCAAACAGAGTCAACCATTTTCTTGTCGGCCGTTTTCATCAAGGCGACACGTTGCTGCGGGTTCATGCGATACATCGCACGTAGCAGAGGTGCCTGCTTCAGCACTTTGGGACTCATGGTTATGAAATGATCTGTAAGCGGGAAGTGTCGGTGTTTTTATGTACTTTGCGTGGTAGATACACGCAACAGCCGACATTTGTGCGGGTTCTATATCTGAACCATTCTGGTGTACCTTGTTTGAAATCTAGCAATATATAGCCGTGAGGCGTACTTGTAGCATCAGTGTAAGCCTCTTGTAAAACACGGGGATTTTCAGGATTATAAGTGTTGAATCTGAGCTTTATCCCTGGGATTTTAAAAAGCACGATATAATGTGCGTTTAAGGAAATGTCTCTTTGGCCCTTGCCCTGATGGAATATATTTTGCGTAAGGTACATGACGCTAATATTTTGATGGTGGCATCCATTGGTGAAAAGATCGACGACCACTTCGTTGGCTTCACGCATCAGGTCGTCCAGGATAATCAGCTGTGGAGAGTCATTACAGACATCATCCATTTCCGGCAAACCCTTACAGAATATGACGTGGGGACTTGTCCCGTCTTGTTCGAATCCCGGTTGCCATAAAGCATAATACCATGTGATTTTATCAAATTTAACGTCACACATAGTGTCCAAGCGACGGATAAAGTCTGATACAAAATGTGACTTTCCACAGCCGGAAGGGCCGCTTCTGATGGCCGAAAATGGATGTTTCAACTTGTCCATAATGTTTGAGACTGAGCTTATAAGCTATATGAGCTTGTATTTATAGGATAGGAGGGAGGTGTAGACGTTAAAACACAAACATAACAATTTTTACAATATTTATTTGGTCATGAAAAAGTATATACACAGTGTAAAGTATACCGTGAATATTTACAATATATAATTATTAGTATAAACATAACTGGTTTTGTTTACAATATTTATTTACACACAGTGAAAAGTATACTGTGAATATTTACAATATGGGGGGAATAGTGGCCTCGGTACTAAATAAAGATGGTTTCAATTTAAAAGAAAATAAATATATATACAGTTTATTATATATTTTTGAATAGATTTAAAATAAAGATTTATACAATCGGTTTATTATACTTGACTAGAAAGAAAATAAATATATACACAAACAATTTATTAGATTTAAAATAAAAAAATATATACAAACAATTTATTATAATTAAAATATATATACAAATAAATAATTGACTAGAAAAAATCAGGTAGGCGGAGGAGTGTGCTGGCAAATAAAAAAATATAAAAAAGTATCCCGGGTGCATAAAAAAATATAAAAAATATATGCTCGTTTTCATGCAGAAAAAAATATGAAAAAAATTTCAAATCTTTGAAAAATGGTATGTCAGTGAAACTGTCTAGAGTGAAAGAAAAAAAGATGGTTATTCAGCCCGTCTAAATAAGCACCTTTTATTCGTGGCGAGCGCGTTTACAAGGACTCTGATACCCAAACGGCAACGTATTAAAATCAACTGTTATCCGGCGTTTGGTGTACAGGGGCCCGGGTAGACTTTAGTCTGCGAAACGGTACATACAGTCGCAAGACCTTTTCTTACAATTTTGTGCGGTATCTGTATGTATCTTTCCGCAGCCTGATCGGTGACCATCGCTTTCAAAACTTCAAAATTAACATCGTTCCGGTTGCCATTGTTTATGGTGATCCCGCGAACCTTGCACACCGTTTTTGTTTTGGCAGGATCGTCGCCAACACAAACTCGGTAAGCGTAATTTTTGGGACCACCAGATACAAAGGGGCTAATATAGCTTCCCGGACCGTAATCCTGAAGTTCATCAGTGAGGTCACCTAAAAAGTCTCCGGTCGGTGGACTCCAATCACCGGGGCGTTCGGTGAATAGAACGCTATCTGTATCATGATATAAAACGCGGTCCCCCAATTGTTCAAGGATGCTGTATAAGTGCAACCTAGCCATAGCAGTCGTGTAGCACGCCACCGCCACACTCGTGTTAGGGTTAGGGCGCAACGCGTCACGCGCATCCTTGTAATTGAGGAACATAACCTCCTCATTTACATCAATGACGCTGTCCACGGTGATGTACGGATCCGTCAGGTACTTGTGGACGCCCTGATAGTCGTTGACAACGGCTACGTGTGGTAAATCGGGTCTTTGCCCAAACTTTCCCCATAGTGAATTTAAAAAAAGTTTAGCCAGAGTGCGGAGACCAGGGTTTTTACAGACAGAGCCGAAATCTAGTTTTACCCCTTCCCTTTCCTCATAATTTTGAATGTAAGCTAACTTTTCCTCTTGTGAGGTACACCACTCTGGCCATCCGCTGGCTTCTTGTTTAATTTTTAAAAAAGTATCAATGTACCCGTGAAACAGGCCGCCAGAACGCGTCTGACGGTCATAAACAGATACATTGTACTCCCACACTTCGTGCACTGCTTCAACGGTGTAGCCTTTCTCAACGGCTTTCCGGATCTCGTCAATCACCCAGACGCCTGTCAACCATCGATCTTTTTTGTCGTCGTGCTGACACGCGCCTTGGTTTTTCTCCTCCCCGCATTTCCTGCACAAGATGAACATTAGCTTGTCGTGCATCCGGGTAGGCAATACGGGCAGGAATAAATCTCGCGGAGGCGTCACTGTAACTTTGGCTATGCCTTCTACTTGATCTATAGACGGACAATTTGGTTCCAAGTGAATTTTGGGGTGGCCAACTGGGTATTTTTTGTACTTGCAAACGTATGGATACAATGAACACACATCCAAGTACTTGATCTTCTCTCCACAAGAAAGGTCTGTTTCGTGGAAGAGCTTGATACAATTTGTACGCCCGCCAAAGAATGCATCCCTGGGACTGAGAGGTTCCTTGGTATACACCTCGTGCCGGAGTACAAATTGCTGCAGTCCTTGTCTGTGCGTTTCATCGCATTAAACATGCACTCCCACATCTCTACGACCGTGTAGCCGGCATTCTTAAACTTTTCCAAACAAGCCATGGTCGCTTCATAACGCGTCTCCATGGTCTCGTGGGGGCTATTTTTGACGGGGGTGGCCCTCTCAGGGTAACAGAGAGGGCACCCGTGCCAATAACAGCCCCAAAACTGGAAGACGGTGGTGGTATCTCCAGCTTTAACAACACCGTCTACACGTCGCCCTAACACATATTCCTCACGGCCGTTACCCGCATGAAGAATAGAGACACCGCGCTGATGGGCCTCCCAGCAGAGCCATTGTACAGCGACGTGCGACTGTTGGTCTGCGCACCGATAGCCACCGTTAGGGATAATACCGATAGTATTCTCCTTAAGATGACTTCGGCGGTAAACCAACATGGCGGCTCCAGCTATCGTACACGCCTCTCTGAAAGGATCCACCTTTGCTTTCTCCATGAGCATCTCTCTAAACTTCAGGCAGGCCTTCCGTAGGATCTCTACATCTTTCACACAATACAGTTCCAACTCGCGTTTAAAATCAAAGACATAATTTTCTTTGACCAACGCGTCATACCACTTCTCAAAGTGCTCCTTTCCCTCAACTGACATCTCGCCGATGCCGTAGTCCTCCTTTGGCGGCAAGGGACCCCTATAACCCAAGTTTTCTTTTTTATTGAAAAAATTGGGGAAATGTCCCTTGGCCAAAGACTCGTCCAAGCCGAAAGTTTTGGGCAATTTGGACAGCGACATCGGGAGAAAGTTCAGCGAGTCAAAAAGTGGAGCGGGCCGTAACGCATGGACATGATTTTCCCACCGTTCATTATTAGTTCTGGAGTCCATTTTTTTACCTCCATCATGTATCTTAAAATAAAATTACCATCATAGGATTTAGCGTTATGGCCTAGGAGGGTGATATCCTTAAATTTTGAAGCTTTAATTTGTTCTATAAATTTAAAAAATTGGGCCATAGTGGTATCACCCTTGAATATGCGAGTCCTATCGCCCCCACAGTCGGTGCAATGATAGCCATTTGCATCTATATGAACACAAGCCTTACAACACGTTTGAACGACACATAGGTTATGTTCGTGTAAGTACGTGCCTGCCGCACCTTAAAGAAGCGTTTCTTGTCTGCATTCAAAATCATAGAATACAAACATGAAATTACTCTTTTCCAGTGACGGCTTGGATGGGGCCTGCTTCATATAACAGAAATGACCAAAAGGGCGATGGGTCTCGCATACTCTACAAAAAGTCTCATAACACCTATGTGAATAATTTGATCTTTCCAAACCGAAAAATTGCCCGCATACCTCGCAAACCTTTTTGACATCACAGACCGATCTGTGACCTCTGCAAAAACCGGGACGTTTATGGTTATCAAAACACGTCTGGTTTGTGAACCATCGCCCGCAGTCTTTACAGACCACAGACAGGCCTCCACTACAAACCGCTTTAGCGTAGCACTTTTTGCACGCGGATTCGCACTTGTGCGCATTCTTATGATCAAATGGCACACGGCATTCGCGGCAAAAGTACGAGCACTTAAATGCGGCTGTCAAGGATGCTATGACATCAAAATGGTTTTGCTTATCGTCGTGAAAATACAAATCAAGGTGCCCCTTAAAGGAATGTTCGGAGGGAGTAGGCCCCTCATATAGGACCTGTCTCCCCCGACGTTCCCTGAACACTGTGATTTTGTATTCGGAGAGGTATGTTTGAAATTGTTTCAGCTCAGTGAGCCCACCACCTTTCAAAAGATTCACACGGGCATCACGGCATAGTTCCTCTGCTTTGAGTTTTTGAATGAAACGACCCATTTTGATCTGTTTAACGGTGTTCACGTCCATACATCCTGGTTCTCTTTATTATCACCTATAGCTTTGGCGATAACCAATGCACGGGCTAGGCAAAGTGTGTCGTCATTTTGAATCGTAATGATCCCTTGGTTTTTACGGCTATATGTGCTAGCGGGAGCGAGTTTATCACATTTATGATTACCCCTCCCGCGAGGCTCCTTAAAATGGCAGAGTTTAACGTACAGGGGTGCTGTACTCAAAAACAAAGTATTACTTTGCAACACGCGACTTACGTTATCAAGCACTGCTCGGGCGTCTAACTGGTCTGCTCGCCTAAATGAGACGTACACAGGGCTCAACGTAGAGTCAGTGCTGTTCAAAAGTAAGCCGACGTGGTCATCGGCGCTAACGCCATGGTCCTGCAGCCGATGGAGCAAATTAGTAATTTGCTCTTCAAGCCAGCTTAATGCGTCACGATCGCTTGCTGGAGCACCAAGCTGTACGGTAATTTCTCTACCAGTATAAAAGAAACGCCTCAATTGTTTAATCCTCTCTTCAACGATACGAAGAGGGACGCCATTTTGCAATGCCCCGCCTATCTGACTTACCGGGCCACTAAATCCCTGTTGAGGGGTCGAAGATGTACCAGCTGTAGCCGGCTCCACGATCCCCGTCTCCCGCACTGCAGCTGGGACTCGCGCACCGTCTCCCTGGCTCGCAGTCAGCACTCCTGCAGTGTGGTGAGAGGGACTAGTAGCCGGTGTAGTGGGAAGACTGTCCCTCCATTTATGACCTCCAATTCAACTATAACACATGTAAAAGTAAGCACTGTTACAGACATGCGCGTATTTTTTATAAAATATGTTACATAATTGCTTTAACTGAAACCAACATTCCGCCAAATGAGTGAAAAAAACGCCGCTAGTTTAATAAGGCAAGATTCGAACCTTAAACTCTTTCGGCCGCGGCCGTCTGGCTCTACACGAAACAAACGCTATAGCCAACACAGCGCAGGGTAAATTTTAGTGCGCGAAACTATATATTTTGTTGACATAATAAAAACATTTACACAAAGAAAATTAGTCACTTAAACTGTAAGCAGAAATTAGAGGAAGTGCACCCACATTTTGCAAGGAGGGAGAATGGAAAATCTATTAGAAAAAACTTTCAACATAAATTACTATGTAATATTAAATACAACTTTAAATATCGTTAAATTTTAGAGAATATATTTTGTTGACATAATAAATACTGTAACCCTGAATTAGAGGAAGTGCACTCGCATTTTTCAAGGAGGTAGAATGGAAAATCAATTAGAAAAATCCTCCCACATAAATTCCTAGACCACCTAAACAATATATAATTTTCCTGCGTGAGGAAGTGGACCAGCATTTTGCAAGGAGGGAGAATGGAAAATCTATTAGAAAAAACTTTCAACATAAATTCCTATGTAATATTAAATACAACTTTAAATATTGTTTAATGTTAGAGAATATATTTTGTTGACAATAATAAATACTGTAACCCTGAATTAAAGGAAGTGCACCCGCATTTTGCATAGAGGGAGAGTGGAAAATCTATTAGAAAAAACCTCCCACGTAAATTCCTAGACCACCTAAACAATATATAATTTTCCTGCGTTCTCTTGTCCACTAAACGAACTAGTACAATTTACTTGAAATGAGCAGCTGACAAGAGGTTTCGAACTAGTACCGATATAACTATGTTTGCGTGAGCGAGAGAGAGCATGAGCTACACATATAGTATATTTTCAAACTAGTGAATACTTACATATCAGCCTGTCGATGGTGTCCAAATCTGTCCAAACAGAGGGGGACGCTGGCGATAGGGGCGCAGGAGAGAGGATGCCTGGGACGGGCCTGAGTACGTCAGCGACGTCGTGCCTGGCACAGACAGTTGGGGGCGCCTCTGGCTGGTTAGATGTCGGCACGCCTGTCGCTACGCTGCCCAGAAGGCCCTCATCCAGCCCATATGGATCCCAGTAGTCTGAAATTAAATAAATACATATTAATTACCATTTACAGAAAATAAAAAACACACTGGCAAGTCTATCATAGGCAGCTAATTACCCATGGACCAGTCACCATCCGCTCTACAAATCCCCTCATCTGTAAATTGCATCAACTGGTCCAGGTTAGTGGGATCCACAGGTTGCGCCGCCACGCCGAGTGTCATGGGCTCCTCATCTAACAAAGAAGAAGAGAATACCACTGTACAGACTGACATGATAATCAAATTAGAAACCATTAAAATATACAAAACGAATTAAACTTACTCAAATTTATCCCGTTTTCCAGAGCGTTAAAACTCATCTCGATCTTTATGTTATCCAATTACAAATTGAAATGACCGAATGTAATGATCGAGGTTCTATTTATACCCCAGTCAAACGATCTAGACTTGTCCCAACTTGTCTTGTCTGCCCGCCAGCCTGACGCCAGGGTTGTGACATAACACGCAATGATTACGTCATTGGGAAAACCCCAAGGTTGTTGAGGTCAAGATCTATTCTTGTCTCGTGAGCCGTCAAGCTGACGCCAGGGAAAACCCCCGTTGCCCGGGGCAACGACCTCAATATCTATTCTTGTCTTGTCTGCCCGACATACTGGCGCCAGGGAAAAACCCTGTTGCCCCGGGCAATGACCTCGATATCTATTCTTGTCTTGTCGGGCCGACATATTGGCACCAGGGAAAACCAGATGCCCGAGGCAATGACCTCAATATCTATTCTTGTCTTGTCGGGCCGACATACTGGCGCCAGGGAAAAACCCCGTTTCCCGGGGCAATGACCTCAATATCTATTAACAATCATCAAAAACCAACATGTCCAGGGTTGGTAGTCGAGGGGGGAGGCGGATGTGGAAAGCAGGTCAAAATTGGTGGGGGAAGGAGGATATTTATAGCAACCAATCAGAGGAAAGTAGGTCACTCAAACATGGCGTCAGGGTGGCGAAGGAAGAGGAAGGTCTCTGGAACAAATTACCACACTCTACCACAAAGCACCATAGCGCAAGGTTCATGCTGCTTGTTCCGGGACAGAGCCTTGTGACAGAAGAGCCGATGTTCATTCTAGGCTTGTCAGCCATAGTGCAAGCTTCGTGCCGAGCCCTCCGTCAAACTGACGCCAGGGAAAACCCCGTTGCCCGGGGCAATGACCTCAATATCTATTCTTGTCTTGTCTGCCCGACATAATGGCGCCAGGGAAAAACCCCGTTTCCCGGGGCAATGACCTCAATATCTATTAACAATCATCAAGAACCAACATGTCCAGGGTTGGTAGTCGAGGGGGGAGGCGGATGTGGAAAGCAGGGCAAAATTGGTGGGGGAAGGAGGATATTTATAGCAACCAATCAGAGGAAAGTAGGTAAGGGGTGGGGGGAATAACGGTAAAGATGTGGAAAGCAGGTCACTCAAACAGGATGTGGGTGTTTTGACCCGTTGGCGGAAGCGGGGTTCCCATACGCCGTACTAGCTACTTATAGTTGTTGTCCATTAACAACACAGCTATAAAAGTTTCCTAAATGTTCGCACTTCTGGTTCGAATCTTTAATATCGTCAGCGTAACACAGCCCCTTGGCATCAATAAGAAAGTCAAAGAAAGTCACTTCTTATTTCACTGGTTTCATTTCCATCGTCTGTAATGTCCTGGATAGCTCTAAGTATCTTCTCAAGGTACTTGTTAACCGGCTTCATTGATTTTATCCTTGCACTCCATCTTATTTTGGGCTCCGACTTCACAACCACAGGCGCAGCGTTTTTCATACCTTTCTTTGAGTGAGTGATTGTCGCAATTCACTAACAATACCAGGCTGTTTGTCTCACTTATTCTTTGTTGAACACTACTCTTGTGTCAACCATCACAGCAGGGTTGTCATAAAACTGTTACTGAAACTCCTTTAGCTCCTTTTCGTCCTTCTTTTTTCCTTTTCTGTTAAAATTTTCTTTAATCATTAATAAAAATCAAAGCGACCTCAAACGTCATAAAACAAATGTGATTGTGTTGTTGATAATTTTTTTAATATATTCTCAATTTTAGATAAAATTATTTATTTATTGATAAATAATTAGAAACGTGTTTAGTTTAAATATTATTTTACATTTAAAACAAAACGAAAAGTTGAAATATGCCCTTAGGACCTTTGCGCCCTAGGTTCGCTTTATCTCAACGGCCAAGTTCTGACATGATAATTAGTATGTGATCTTATATAGGCTATTTTCAGTATGAATCTCATGGATTTAGCTACAGTTTGTACAAAAATAAATATTTAACGTTCTATTTAGTAGTTTATATTGTAACATCTAAAAATGATTTAAAATATAAAAGTATTTGGAATAAAAGAGTAAGATAAATTACAATAATTGAGTAAATATAACCTATTTAGTGACGTGCCCCCGTTAAGTGGCGCCCAGGGCACTTGCAAAATCTGCCATACCGTAGGTCCACCACTGTATATAAGTGAAATGATTATGATTTTTCTTTATTTAGAGATATGTGTGTAATGGGCATGATTTTAATTTGTTTAGTGATATATTGTGATAGTGTATTGGATAAAATTTTACTAAACTTTGTTGTAGGCAATTATGTGTGGTGAGCATAATTTTATTTTATTTTGTGGCATATGTGTATTGTACATAATTTTCTAAACTTTGTGTATGTGAAGTGAACATAATTTTTCTTTATGTTGTGATATAATAAATATATCATGTAAATTTATTTTATTATGTGATAAAACTTTTTTTTTTGAACATTATTTTTTAAGCGTTATGTATGTTTGTAGTGAACATTATTCTCCTTGTGGTATACGTGTAATGAATAAGATTTTCCTTTATTTTGTAATTTAGGACTATGTATAGTGAACATATTTTTTCTAAGCTTTGTGGTATACGTGTAGTTTTTCATACCCGAATACGATTTTGTGAGATGGTAAATAATTGTAAGGAAGTTGTACGGGAGCGTATGGGTTGTTACTGATATTGCAGGAATAATTATACGCTAATAAACACAAGCAAAAAAATATTTAACAAAAGGTTCTTAAATTAAATACTGTATTTATGTTCTATAATTTTCACAATACGATTTATTCCTTATGTTTGTAACCACTTAACATTAATTATGTTTTAACGAGTGTTTTATTCATAAGAATTATAAATTATACCACGTAAAAAGTGAATTTATTTTGTAATCATGTTTATTTAAAAGGAGGTAATATTGACTAAGTGGGAAAGAAGTATTTCTGCAAGGTTATCATTGATTTCAGTATGCATATTACATATAACTTAGGGTTAGGGGCTGTAGCAGCATCAAATTCTCAGAAGAGGGCAGTAAGCTAAAAAAAAAAGGTTGAGTATTACTGCCTTGAACCATACTGATAGTGAAGTCACATATAGTTAACATTACATTGATAACTTTCATCAATTGTACACGTATAGTGGACATTGTTAACTTTCATCAGTTGTACACTTATAGTGGACATTGTTAACTTTCATCATTTGTACACGTATATTGGACATTGTTACCTTTCATCATTTGTACACGTATAATGGTCATTGTTAGCCTTCATCAGTTGTACAAGTATAGTAGACATTGTTACCTTTAATCAGTTGTACACGTATAGTGGACATTGTTATCTTTCATCAGTTGTACACGTATAATGGTCATTGTTAGCTTTCATCAATTGTACACGTATAGTGGTCATTGTTAGCTTTCATATGTTTTACACGTATATTGGACATTGTTGCCTTTCATCTGGTGTACGCATATAGTGGATATTCCTCGCCTGAATTTAATTCTAGATTTATATTTACTTCAACTTTATTAGGTTGTAAAAATATATTGAACATTACTTCCCTTGTTTAGTCTCTCCACGTAGAGATTGAAACTAACAGATTTTACTTAATGGTAAATATAATATGAAAGCTAGTTTAATCACACAGCAACATATCAATCTAATATTTTATATAACTTATGTAAAAACTATATCCAAAAAGCTTATTGATAGCTATTGTAATATTTTTGTTGGCTTAGGAATATTTGGAAACATACAAACTAAGCTATAAATGTAAAAATTAAAATAAATCAAAACACAAACATAATATTTCGTGATTATTTTATGGGTATAACTAATAAGTAGTTGAAATGTCACGCTTACCTACACCATCTTATCTAATTTTACTATTTATAATGACAGGTTATAAAGTTGTCATATAATAGTTTTAACTACAACAACTAGAAATTAAAATATTGTACCACCAATAGCTAAACGTTCTATACAATACAAGTTTTTACCACCACTTGACCTTTAAAATGGGGAAAAAAGGTAATTGTTATGCAACTGCTACACATTTAGGTGCTGCTAGTTTTGCCTTTAAATAATGATGAATTCCCTAATAATACAATATTTACACCAAAGGGAAAGAAAGTGGAAATTATTAATCAAAGGTCATATACCTTCATTTGTGTAAAGGAAGAGTGGAAAATAATTGAAGGCAAACAATTTCTGAGCACACGACTGGAATTCCAGCCCCAACCTAACATCACCTGTAAATTAGACTAGACGAGAGAGATTATTTTGTTCACGTCCCCACTGGAGAGGGCTATTATTTTTCTATTCATGGTTTTATAAGATGTTTAATATAAATATTAAAAGAGTTCAAGCTACTGTCCGGCTGGGATTTACCCAAAGGGTCGAATGATCTAAGGCGTCATTCTAACAATAAAATTGGTTGCCAATAACATGGAAGTTAGGGTTAGAATTCCGGTCTGGTGTATCGAGAGGGATTTTGCTCTCAATGGTCGATTTCCACTCCCGCTCTTCGTTAATGCGGGTACAATTCCCTTAAAATTAAACTTTGCTATTCTATAACAAATTAGCGTATTAATTGGTGCACATGCAAATAATCCATAACAGGTAGTTAGATGGTTGTGGAAAATTAACCTAATGATTTCAATATTTAGATACAAATTTAAAAAATAAAGTTATAAGTACCTAATTAATCTATGTACATGAATGTAAGTACCTAATTATTTTATGTATATGAATGTAAACCACGATTTAATATACAAGAGCAGCATTACTAGCAACTTGAAATAGTAATGTTCTTATTTCTTATAAACAACTCGCACTGTCTAAATTTGTAAGAAGATTGGTTGTGCATCAAGCCAGTGTGCTGTTGTGAAATATAAACCAAAAGAGTGGAAAAGCTGTCGCTTTTACTGGTGAATGAATCATCCCGGCCTTGAGTGACAAGTCTTTCGTCCTTCCTATTTCAATAATCTGTTACGAACTCATCGAAAGAAAGATAGGTAAAGAGAAGAGGGGAATATTTTTTTTACTCCCAAAAGTTGACGAGGTATTTCTACCTGCCCATGTAGCACCCTTAACTTTCAATTAGAATTATTTATTGTATTAATTAATGCATAATATCAAGGTTTTAGGCCTAGACCTTAATTACAAATACAAATCTAATATACTATCATTGACAAATAATAATATACTATATTATACATGTGTACACATCGAAATAATGTTGAATGAAAACTACTACAGCTATTTATAATTTTGAGGTAGAACCCAAATCCGGCCTTCCAAACATTAGCCGAGAAAAAAAGAAGAAACCGACCCTCTACTTTCTTTGTCTTGGAATCTATTTTTGGAAAGAATTTATACCTACCAGTCAGTCAACCCTACAGGTGACGAGATGCCTAGCTGTACACAAGAGAGTTAACAGAGGGGGAAATGGAATTAAAGTTCTCTACAAGCACGAGGCGTAGCGGATTTGAAACAAAATAGAAGGTATGGGAGTTCCCTCTTAAGTAATTACCAACTAAGTGTGGCAAGATTTGGCGGCAATTCAAAATCTAAGAGGTTTTACAAAATAATGTTAAGCCAATATAAGTCATCATTTAAGTTAAATATTTCCGTAATAAAAACGACATATTATGTATTAGTTGCATAATAATAAATATTTGTACATTACTACATGTTTCATGTACCAAAATGTATTATTAGTTTTTGTTTTTATTAAAAATCAAGCAATCAAATAAACTGTATGCAACTTGAGCAATATTATAAGCAACAGCGGGGAACCTTATTTGTGTGGGGGGATGATTTTGAAGAGGAGGGTATATTTAACGAATTTATTTTTTCAGAGAACACCCCTTCCTCTTTTATCCCCGAGCTGTAGCTCTGTGACCAAAAGAGATTGGGGGGTGGAGGTGGGGGGTGTAAAATAAGAAAAAGAGATATTGCTCTCACCCCCAAACGGAAGGTCATATAAATTATCTGTTTAAACTATACTATTGTGAAACAGTCCCTTAAAATTCACGCATGACGTAATTTTTAGAACAGAGCATTTTGCCTCCTCTTCATATGGATCATTCTGTATTTTACAATCTATCGAGGAAAGAGAGGTAATTTCTTCACCGGTATTCATTAAATGGGCCAAACATAAATTGAAATATTTTGGTGAGATAGATTTTTTAAAATTTTGTATGCCCTCCCAGGCACAACTTCTCATCTAAAAAGGATAGAGATGGGATTTCTTCACTAAAATTGTTAGCGATAAACACACTTTCCATAGAAAAGGGTTGTCTGAGATAAATCTAAATGTTGGGGGCCTTATGTCCCTCCAGGCACAACTCATAAAAATTATGAAGTTGTATTTAATCAATAACATTTTTTTGGGATGGACAGAATTTCAATAGTGGTTTAATTGATGAATTAAACTTTGGGGAGGTTATATTTCCCGGCCACTACTTTTCACCACCAATTTTTTTAATTCAATTTGTTTACTAACATTTTTATGGTTGGACACACCTTTAATATACGATTTATTTGACTTTAGGACACTGGTAAACCCGAACATAATGCTGTTGAGGCCCACAAACTTCACTAATAAATCATCTACTAATGAAAGTAATTTTGTGTCTTCACTGCAGCTAAAGTGGTACAAACAAGTACTGTCCACTGAACCACACACATACTACGGAATATAAACAAAAACATATTTCACTTTTCCAAGGGGACTGGATGACTCTGGATGGATAACAGAATAACATTATCGTAGATATACCTGATTATCTAGCAATATAGACTAGCAGTATCTTATAGCAATGGAGACTAGCAGTATCTTATAGCAATATAGACTAGCAGTATCTTATAGCAATGGACACTAGCAGTATCTTTTAGCAATGGAGACTAGCAGTATCTTATAGCAGTAGTAGATACATGACTATCTAGCAGAGGAGACTAGCAGTATCTTATAGCAATGGACACTAGCAGTATCTTATAGCAATGGAGACTAGCAGTATCTTATAGCAATGGAGACTAGCAGTATCTTATAGCAATGGAGACTAGCAGTATCTTATATCAATGGAGACTAGCAGTATCTTATAGCAATGGAGACTAGCAGTATCTTTTAGCAATGGAGACTAGCAGTATCTTATAGCAATGGAGACTAGCAGTATCTTATAGCAATGGAGACTAGCAGTATCTTATAGCAATGGAGACTAGCAGTATCTTATAGCAATGGAGACTAGCAGTATCTTATAGCAATGGAGACTAGCAGTATCTTATAGCAATGGAGACTAGCAGTATCTTATAGCAATGGAGACTAGCAGTATCTTATAGCAGTAGTAGATACAACTATCTAGTAATGGATACTGGCCGTGATTTAAAAAGTATTAGTGTATCAAAGAGTAGAAAGAGGGAAATAATTGGAGTGAAAACTAAAATGAAGGTGATCTATAGGTCTGCAAGATGAAGAGTGGAAAGAGAGAAAAAGGGCAAGTATAAATAAAGATGATAGTAAAATTATATAAAATTTGAATATTTTAAATATATAAAGATACATAAAGGATATGGAGATATAAAGATATTGTAAAGTTATAAATATTTAAAGTGGAAACAGGAAAAGGAGGTTGTTGAAAATAGGGAAAATGGTGATTGTTGTCAAAGAAGAAAGGAGGGTGTCAAGAAATATATTGGCAGTTTATTTCCTACTGGCCCTGAATGGACCTGCATCACGCCAGTGTGGTGCGGCCAGGAGTCGCGGCGCCCGAGCGTCTCTTGCCTCAGCGCCATGGTAGTGGAGACAGACTGTAAGCTGCCAGTCCCGCCGTCAGTCGGGCTGGAGACAGAAACCTGACGTCGTATCGCCTGCTACCCACACTTGAACTGAAATATTCCCTTTACATGCAATCTCAATCACCCACGCTATGTTAAATATATTTTATTAACTTGACTCTTACTCAAATTTAGGCTAGTAGTTATAACATCTGACTTTCGTTCCCATATTCAGGAATACTGTACGAGTGTATGGAATGAAAAATGTTTTTCATCGTATTTAGACGAAAGTTCGTTCCTCCGTCATCTGAATGTCTTAGCTAACATCTGAATGTGAGTGACCAGTCTAACCAACATCTGACAGTGGGTGACCAGTCCTAGCCAACATCTGACAGTGAGTGATCAGTCCTAATCAACATCAGAATGTAAGTGATCAGTCCTAATCAACATCTGACAGTGGGTGACCAGTCCTAAACAACATCTGACAGTGAGTAACCAGTTCTAGCCAACATCTGGCAGTGAGTAACCAGTCCTAGCCAACATCTTGCAGTGAGTGAGTCCTAGCCAACATGACAGTGAGTAACCAGTCCTAATCAACATCTGACAGTGAGTAACCAGTCCTAGCCAACATCTGACAGTGAGTGACCAGTCCTAATCAACATTTGACAGTGAGTAACCAGTCCTAATCAACATCTGACAGTGGGTGACCAGTCCTAATCAACATCAGAATGTAAGTGATCAGTCCTAATCAACATCTGACAGTGAGTGACCAGTCCTAATCAACATCTGACAGTGAGTAACCCGTCCTAGCCAACATCTGACAGTGAGTGACCAGTCCTAATCAACATCTGGCAGTGAGTAACCAGTCCTGTCAACTTCTGACAATGAGTGACCAGTCCTAATCAACATTTGACAGTGAGTAACCAGTCCTAATCAACATTTGACAGTGAGTAACCATTCTTAATCAACATCTGACAGTGGGTGACCAGTCCTAATCAACATCAGAATGTAAGTGATCAGTCCTAATCAACATCTGACAGTGAGTGACCAGTCCTAATCAACATCTGACAGTGAGTAACCAGTCCTAGCCAACATCTGACAGTGAGTGACCAGTCCTAATCAACATCTGGCAGTGAGTAACCAGTCCTGTCAACTTCTGACAATGAGTGGCCAGTCCTAATCAACATTTGACAGTGAGTAACCAGTCCTAATCAACATTTGACAGTGAGTAACCAGTCCTGTCAACTTCTGACAATGAGTGACCAGTCCTAATCAACATTTGACAGTGAGTAACCAGTCCTGTCAACTTCTGACTATGAGTGACCAATCCTAATCAACATCTGACAGTGAGTAACTAGTCCTAGCCAACATCTGACAGTGAGTGACCAGTCCTAGCCAACATCTGACAGTGAGTGACCAGTCCTAATCAACATCTGACAGTGAGTAACCAGTCCTAGCCAACATCTGACAGTGAGTGACCAGTCCTAGCCAACATCTGACAGTGAGTGACCAGTCCTAATCAACATCTGACAGTGAGTAACCAGTCCTAATCAACATCTGACAGTGAGTGACCAGTCCTAATCAACATCTGACAGTGAGTAACCAGTCCTAGCCAACATTTGACAGTGAGTGACCAGTCCTAGCCAACATCTGACAGTGAGTAACCAGTCCTGTCAACTTCTGACAATGAGTGACCAGTAAGGGAACGTGAACCTATCTGAATGTTTTACTTAGTTCTCAATAAAAGTGGCAAAAGCTGCCTATTTGCTCATAGAACACATGTTAAACATGATGCGTAACTTGATTTAAGTTTTGAGGTGCCCAAAAGAAAGTATTTGACATTTTTTAGCTATTTTTTAAGTATTTTATTTATTTTTTAAAATAGTACATTTTTCAATATTCTACATTAAATGGTAACCAACTTGCGTATTAGGCTCCATTTTAGCATAATTAGTAGTATTGTTACCCCACAATAAATATTTGAGGTGCCCCAAAATTCTCAAATATTTGGACTTCCCTCCAAATTTAAAAAATAAGGTTTTCTTAAAATTATCCTTTTAATAATCTTTGTGTTACTTTCGTTGACTGTTTATTTAAGGTCGAGAGTCAAATGAGGAACACATAAATTAATAGAACATACTCTTATTATTTATTAAACCTATTTTAGGTAATATAAGAATAATAACAGATTATTATTATTTATTAAACCTATTTTAGGTAATATAAGAATAACAACAGATTATGTACGCACTTATCAGTTTCCTATGTAGAATATTCTTTCTTTGTCTCGGCTATTCTTGCGAAATAAAAAGTCTCTCTCTGATGAAACCATCCCTTGCTTCCTCCCCGCAACCATCTTCAGAAGCTTCTGTCACCAGATCGACGCAACGTTCCGCGGCAAAGGGGTATTGCCGTTCGAACAGATTTCTTAGACCAGGTAAAATGTGTACCCACTTTTTGTTTCAAATGTCGATCCCTCTGTCATCGGCGATGTAGTGATGTCTTATAACATGCGACCATCGATAGAAGTATACAAATTTTGATGGCTTGCACACTGGGATACGAGCCTTGATTTATTTAGAACGGTCGTACCCCTCCACCATTTTATTCGTCAAAATCTCGAGTTCAATTTTTTTGAGGATCACAATACTTTCTCTACCTGTAAGAGAGCGAGAAAATAATTTCTTGGATATTAGATATTATACAAATAATTAATAAAAAAACTCATTTTGTCAAAATAATAGTATGCTTATTATGTTTTCAAGTAATTACTTAGAAACATAATGATGTAAGCTGATGTAAGCTAGTCGTAATTAATTTAATCCTTTCTAGAAATTTGATTAATAAACATATTTTTGAAACACAGACATAAAATTAAATAGTTTTCTGATCCTTAGGACATCTTACATTTGTTTAAAAAGCTATATTGAGATTTTTTAAGGCAGAAAATGCAAAATGAAATTTCATAAAAATATTACTTTGTCCTGATGTTATCTTTTAAGTAACATAAATTAATTTAAATTGTTTTAACAATATCAATATAAAGATTCAAAATTATATTCAACCAGTTTCCACAATTCTAAGCACAATTTAGGGAACACAATAATTAGAGATATTCAGAAAACCTGGTACTATACTCGAGTCTATTCAAAGTCAAGACTAGGCATAGTATGATTTTGGAAGGAGGAACAGTTGTAATTTTCTCTACTGTTCTTCCAAACAAAATCAGGGTATAGCTCCGCCCTGACTCGTTTTTGAACTGGAAAAGCTACCAGAATGGTTTAAGGGCCACAGCTATGTCATATCACTAATGATAAAGAGGGTTGTCTTTGAAATAGCTAGCATTTATAATTATGTGATACAAATTTCATACTAGCTACTCTATAAATACATAATCTTGTCAAAATAGTTTTACTTTTCAAGATGCAACTGCTTTCTACATTTTAACACAAATTATTTAGGCCTTGGCCTTTATTTAACAACCAAAGAAAGAGTAGTGTTTAAATGTATCACGCCATCTGCTTTCTCACCAATGGAATGGGAACCAAGTTTATTAAAGTATTAAAAGTGTACTTTCTAGACACGAATATTGCAACAGCAACACATTATAAACTGAAATTAAGGAAAGACAGCTGACCATGGAGTCAGGAGTTAGAATGATTATGACAATGGCCTTAACCTGAATGCAACATAGTGGTTGGAGAGTTGAACTTTGTAATTCCGTGTCTCCCACGCTCTGACCTCATGTGGTGTGATCAGTGGCAGCGAAACTTTGTTTGTGTAAGAGGGGAATGGAGCCAACACCCCTCACCCCCAAACACGATACTTTGTGTATGAGGGGGAATGGAGCAATTCACCTCTCACCTTCCAACACCGATACATCTTTGTTTGTGTATGAGGGGGAATGGAGCCAACACCCCTCACCTCCCAAACCGATATTTGTGTATGAGGGGGAATGGAGCAATTCACCTCTCACCTTCCAACACCGATACATCTTTGTTTGTGTATGAGGGGGAATGGAGCCAACACCCCTCACCTCCCAAACCCGATACTTTGTGTATGAGGGGGAATGGAGCAATTCACCTCTCACCTTCCAACACCGATACATCTTTGTTTGTGTATGAGGGGGAATGGAGCCAACACCCTCACCTCCAACACCGATACTTTGTGTATGAGGGGGAATGGAGCAATTCACCTCTCACCTTCCAACACCGATACATCTTTGTTTGTGTATGAGGGGGAATGGAGCCATTCACCTCCACCTTCCAATACCGATATATCTTTGTTTGTGTATGAGGGGGAATGGAGCAACACCCTCACCTCCCAAACCGATACTTTGTGTATGAGGGGGAATGGAGCAATTCACCTCTCACCTTCCAATACCGATACATCTTTGTTTGTGTATGAGGGGGAATGGAGCCATTCACCCCTCACCTCCCAACAACCGATACATCTTTGTTTGTGTATGAGGGGGAATGGAGCCATTCACCTCTCAACTTCCAACACCTATACATCTTTGTTTGTGTATGAGGGGGAATGGAGCCATTCACCTCTCACCTTCCAACAAACGATACATCTTTGTTTGTGTATGAGGGGGAATGGAGCCATTCACCTCTCACCTTCCAACACCGATACATCTTTGTTTGTGTATGAGGGGGAATGGAGCCATTCACCCTCACCTCCCAACAACCGATACATCTTTGTTTGTGTATGAGGGAGGGGGATGGAGTCATTCACTTCTCACCTCCCAACAACTCGAATACATCTTTGTTTGTGTATGGGGGGGGAATGGAGCCATTCACCTCTCACCTCCCAACAACGATACATCTTTGTTTGTGTATGAGGGGGAATGGAGCCATTCACCTCTCACCTCCCAACACCGATACATCTTTGTTTGTGTATGAGGGGGGGAATGGAGCCATTCACCTCTCACCTCCCAACAACCGATACATCTTTGTTTGTGATGAGGGGGGGGAATGGAGCCATTCACCTCTCACCTTCCAACACCGATACATCTTTGTTTGTGTATGAGGGGGAATGGAGCCATTCACCCCTCACCTCCCAACAACCGATACATCTTTGTTTGTGTATGAGGGGGAATGGAGCCATTCACCTCTCACCTTCCAACACCGATACATCTTTGTTTGTGTATGAGGGGGAATGGAGCCATTCACCTCTCACCTTCCAACACCGATACATCTTTGTTTGTGTATGAGGGGGAATGGAGCCATTCACCTCTCACCTCCCAACACCGATACATCTTTGTTTGTGTATGAGGGGGAATGGAGCCATTCACCCCTCACCTCCCAACAACCGATACATCTTTGTTTGTGTATGAGGGGGGGGGATGGAGTCATTCACTTCTCACCTCCCAACAACTGATACATCTTTGTTTGTGTATGAGGGGGGGGGAATGGAGCCATTCACCTCTCACCTCCCAACACCGATACATCTTTGTTTGTGTATGAGGGGGAATGGAGCCATTCACCTCTCACCTCCCAACACAGATACATCTTTGTTTGTGTATGAGGGGGGGGGAATGGAGCCATTCACCTCTCACCTCCCAACAACCGATACATCTTTGTTTGTGAATGAGGGGGGGGGGGGGAATGGAGCCATTCACCTCTCACCTTCCAACACCGATACATCTTTGTTTGTGTATGAAGGGGAATGGAGCCATTCACCCCCCACCTCCCAACAACCGATACATCTTTGTTTGTGTATGAGGGGGAATGGAGCCATTCACCCCTCACCTCCCAACAACCGATACATCTTTGTTTGTGTATGAGGGGGAATGGAGTCATTCACTTCTCACCTCCCAACAACTGATACATCTTTGTTTGTGAATGAGGGGGGGGGGAATGGAGCCATTCACCTCTCACCTCCCAACAACCGATACATCTTTGTTTGTGTATGAGGGGGAATGGATCCATTCACCTCTCACCTTCCAACACCGATACATCTTTGTTTGTGTATGAGGGGAATGGAGCCATTCACCTCTCACCTTCCAACACCGATACATCTTTGTTTGTGTATGAGGGGGAATGGAGCCATTCACCTCTCACCTTCCAACACCGATACATCTTTGTTTGTGTATGAGGGGGAATGGATCCATTCACCTCTCACCTTCCAACACCGATACATCTTTGTTTGTGTATGAGGGGGAATGGAGCCATTCACCTCTCACCTCCCAACAACCGATACATCTTTGTTTGTGTATGAGGGGGAATGGAGCCATTCACCCTCACCTCCCAACACCAATACATCTTTGTTTGTGTATGAGGGGGAATGGAGCCATTCACCCTCACCTCCCAACAACCGATACATCTTTGTTTGTGTATGAGGGGGAATGGAGCCATTCACCTCTCACCTTCCAACACCGATACATCTTTGTTTGTGTATGAGGGGGAATGGAGCCATTCACCCCTCACCTCCCAACAACCGATACATCTTTGTTTTTGTATGAGGGGGGGGGGTAATGGAGCTATTCACCTCTCACCTTCCAACACCGATACATCTTTGTTTGTGTATGAAGGGGAATGGAGCCATTCACCCCCCACCTCCCAACAACCGATACATCTTTGTTTGTGTATGAGGGGGAATGGAGCCATTCACCCCTCACCTCCCAACAACCGATACATCTTTGTTTGTGTATGAGGGGAATGGAGTCATTCACTTCTCACCTCCCAACAACTGATACATCTTTGTTTGTGAATGAGGGGGGGGGGGAATGGAGCCATTCACCTTCACCTCCCAACAACCGATACATCTTTGTTTGTGTATGAGGGGGGGGGGGAATGGAGTCATTCACTTCTCACCTCCCAACAACCGATACATCTTTGTTTGTGTATGAGGGGGGGGAATGGAGTCATTCACTTCTCACCTCCCAACAACCGATACATCTTGTTTGTGTATGAGGGGGAATGGAGCCATTCACCTCTCACCTCCCAACAACCGATACATCTTTGTTTGTGTATGAGGGGGAATGGAGCCATTCACCCCTCACCTCCCAACACCAATACATCTTTGTTTGTGTATGAGGGGGAATGGAGCCATTCACCCCTCACCTCCCAACAACCGATACATCTTTGTTTGTGTATGAGGGGGATTGGAGCCATTCACCCCCCACCTCCCAATACCAATACATCTTTGAAGATTGGATACTACTCAAAACATTTAGAGTAGTTTAGCCATGCATTTTTTAAATATTAATTATTTTATAATCCATTTGATTTGGTCTTTGCCTGGCAATATTTTGAAAATATTTTGTATTTATATGCTATTTGGAATCATTCACACTTAATTTTTTTTATATTGTATGCTTCTAGAAAATATTTGTATACACCGCACATTTTTTAAAGAGAATGCATAAAAGAGTTATTTTTAGTTTAATACGCGACTCTTAATATCATATTCGATAATATCAGAAAATGTTAAAAACATATAGAGGGGGACAAACATTCCAAGAGAGACAGTGACCCCCTTAAACCTCACTTTAGTTTCCTTGTTACTAATTTGGACTCGTACATACCACGATTTTCAGAAATTATATTCTTTTTAAGGCTATTTATAGCAGTCTTATCTCCAATATATATATATATATATATATATATATATTTAAATGCTTATACTCACAGACACTATTTTGGAATAGTCTTGTTCAGGGAGATTTAGAGAATTTGGAGGCCTCTTGATGACATTTGGACTTTGATTTGGATCCATCTCTCAGATTCATATTCAATTCCATCAAATTATTGGAAACATATTTGGGTTGGCTTATTAAGCAGTGACCAAACCCTTCCTTCACCTCTGACAAGACATCTTGTGAATGTGGGGAATGCCAGGTCTCCACCGTGGTTCGGATTCCACATTAAACTGTAGGTCCTTCATTTCATCTCACAATCACCCTACCATTACACATTAGCGTAAGTGCGTATAACCCGAACGGGTAGTTAGACGCGGTGCTAATAATAATAATATTAATAATAATAATAATAATAATAATAATAATAATAATAATAATAATAATAATATTAAGCAGTGTTTCATCATGGGATTATGAGAGAGACACCATTGTATTACTGGGAATATTGTTCTAGACACCATTGTATTACTAGGGAATATTGTTCTAGACACCATTATATTACTGGGACTATTGTTCTAGACACCATTATATTACTGGGACTATTGTTCTAGACACCATTGTGTTACTAGGGGAATATTGTTATAGACACCATTATATTACTGGGACTATTTTTCTAGAAACCATTGTGATACTAGGGGAATATTGTTATAGAAACCATTATATTACTGGGACTATTGTTCTAGACAACATTATATTACTGGGACTATTGTTCTAGACACCATTATATTACTAGGGAATATTGTTATAGACACCATTATATTACTGGGACTATTGTTCTAGACACCATTATGTTACTAGGGGAATATTGTTATAGACACCATTATATTACTGGGACTATTGTTTAGACACCACTGTGTTACTAGGGAATATTGTTATAGATACCATAATATTACTGGGAATATTGTTCTAGGCATCATTATATTACTGGGACTATTGTTCTAGACCACCATTGTGTTACTAGGGGAATATTGTTATAGACACCATTATATTACTGGGACTATTGTTCTAGACACCATTGTGTTACTAGGGGAATATTGTTATAGACACCATTATATTAATGGGACTATTTTTCTAGACACCATTGTGATACTAGGGGAATATTGTTATAGAAACCATTATATTACTGGGACTATTGTTCTAGACAACATTATATTACTGGGACTATTGTTCTAGACACCATATAATTACTAGGGGAATATTGTTATAGACACCATTATATTACTGGGACTATTGTTCTAGACACCATTATGTTACTAGGGGAATATTGTTATAGACACCATTATATTACTGGGACTATTGTTCTAGACACCACTGTGTTACTAGGGGAATATTGTTATAGATACCATAATATTACTGGGAATATTGTTCTAGGCATCATTATATTACTGGGACTATTGTTCTAGACCACCATTGTGTTACTAGGGGAATATTGTTATAGACACCATTATATTACTGGGACTATTGTTCTAGACACCATTGTGTTACTAGGGGAATATTGTTATAGACACCATTATATTAATGGGACTATTTTTCTAGACACCATTGTGTTACTAGGGGAATGTTGTTCTAGGCATCATTAAATTACTGGGACTATTGTTCTAGACCATTGTGTTACTAGGGGAATATTGTTCTAGGCACTATTATATTAATGGGACTATTGTTCTAGACCACCATTGTGTAACTAGGGGAACAATGTTCTTAATACTAATAAATTACTGTGTAAATAATATTTGCTAGTAAATCAGTGTCAATTTTGGTTTATAAGTTTAAAAATAATGATTTCATATTAATCAAAATTCCATTCTTGGTCATTGCTCTAATTCTCACCTCACATTTAGAATATATGTAATTTTCCATTAAAATGATAAGGTGGGTATAAAGAGAGAATGTACCCGCATTTGTGAAAAGGAAAAAATTAAGAACTGTTTATAAATAGAAATTGATTTAACCTTGTAATGATTTGAACCTTGACCTTAACCGATATTGACATAGAAATAAAGACAAGACTGACGAATATTCCCGTGCGCTCCTTCGTACATTATATAATAAAATATATATTAACATGAAATCATCAATTAATATAATAATTTCGCTAATATCTAAGTAAATTTTAATAAAACAAGGCATGCCAAGGCTGTAATTGTAATGCTATTTATTAAAAACATGATGCAATATTGAAGCACATGATGGCCATGACACATTTCTTACAACAAGTGACTGCATTGATTGGTATAAGATATTAAATACTGACGTTACTTTCCAACCATCTCTGCGAACGTAAACCAACCGACTTCCTTCCAGCTGTGGGCTGGGAGTTGTGAGCTCGTGCTAGAGCATTAAGCTGAGAGTTGAGAGTTCTTGCTAGAGCATTAAGCTGAGAGTTAAGAGTTCTTGCTTCAAGGTGTAAGCTGAGAGTTCTTGCTGGAGGTGTAAGATGGAAGTTGATAGTTCTGGCTAGAGGTGTAAGCTGAGAGTTGAGAGTTCTCGCTGGAGTGGTAAGTTGAGAGTTGAGAGTGTGTGCTAGAGATGTAAGATGAGAGTTGAGAGTACTTGCTAGAAGTGTAAGCTGAGAATTCTTGCTAGAGTTGTAAGCTGAGAGTTGAGAGTACTTGCTAGAGGTGTAAGCTGAAGGTTGAATGATCTTGCTAGAAGTTTAAGTTGAGAGTTAAGGCGTCATATAATGCTATCATCAGTTCAGAGACAAAACCAATGTAGAAATCAATGAGATGAATTAAGTTTAAAACATAATAAAAAAAGAAATTATTATTTGATGGTGTAGTACAGTACTTATAGAAATGAAATTGTGAAATAGATCATGTTTGAAGGTTAGCTGAATTAAGAACTCTAATTTGAAAAGACAAATGCATGTTTAAGGTTGAATTAAATAATCCTTTAGAATACATAGCGCAATGGTAACAAAGTGGTGGATCGTATCCGGACCACAGATACATTTTAAGGACCTTGGTGAGATAGCGATACACAGAATAAATGATGCTATTTCGGCGGTGGGCGGGTAGTAGACATGGAAGGCAAGCAGTAATAAATAAGCAAAATAACTAAAAGAAAATACCTTTTTGCATTAGCATAGGGCTTGAACTTGAGTCATGATTCAAGTTTTTCCAGACCACCGAAGAATGTCGAGTTTTTAAAATGGACTGCCATCAAAAATAATTTGGGACCCCTGACCTAGAGATTCAGTCACACCTTTATTGGTGGGAGGAGGATGTTGTGACCAATGTTAAACAAAGCGTAATAGAATTACGTGATAGAAATTAATGATTTTATAAACTTTTAAAAAGTTTTCTCGAAAAAAACAAGTCATTGACGTAAGACAAGGGAATGTTTTGAGTTAAAATGAATAGCTGCCACTAGTTTGTTGAACTAGATGTCCCGGGGTTGGAATAATATAATATAGGACAAAGGGATTCAGATAATAGGTTATTATTATGATGGTAGTAGGACAGGGTTATGTGATAGGACCGTTGATAACAGGACTTTGATTGGCTGATATTTATATCCCTGGATTCTGATTGGCTGTTCTTTATAGTACAGGCTCAGTAGATCACAGCCACTCCACTCCCTCCAAATGTGACCAACTTACACGAAATTTACCGTTATTCCCCGGCTTGTCTGTGTCCAAACGTGTTTATTCAGTTTGATTTTTTGCCCCATTTGATTGTGTTTCCCTGTGGGGGAGGGGGGTGATAGTTATTATTAATTTTTTATTTATATGGGTGAGTCTGCAGTTTCTATTTTGGTTGTATACATTTTAAGCGCTACCGTTTCCTGGACCTCAATTTTGAAATTACATTTGTTTAAGAGTTTAGGAAACGCGATAAAATGCCAGTGTTTTTGCAGTTTTTATTATTCAAAATATTTTTTTGGCCAAAATAAATAAATATAGCTCCAATAGAAATATATAGTTTAATTCCCTTCACTTGGTGATATCAACATTTGTTGAATATCTGTCATGAGCATAAGAGCATTAGATGAGAAACTTTTTAAGTCGTTTAACGTGAACAATGTTTTCCTTTCTAGCGACTCAAACCTGTTTTATTATTAAATTGCATGGCGACATTTCAAGCTTTTATATTTACAAACATTGCATTTAAATAACTTTGTAAATATTTTGAGGGGACCCTCTCTCCCTATTTTCCGAGCCTTCATTTTAAATTAATAATTCAGGCCTTCATACTTTTTGAGTTGGTCTTTAAACCCGCCTGACTTATGTCAATCATCTAACACTTTGAGAAGTAGGTTAATTTTTAGTTTAAAAAATTGAGCTCCATATATCACCAGCCACCTTAGAAATAACTATTATTAAAAATATATTTGTGATTATTTGAAGTTATCCCTCTACAATCTTGACCAATTTAAATTTTCTACCTCCTACATGTACATCCCTAACCCCTCCCCCACCCTCTCCTTCCCTATTTCCTATAGTCTCATTTTGAAATTTAAAATTTTCAGACTTTATAGTTAATTTGGGTGGTCCCTATCTCTGCTTGACGAATTCCAGTTTTATACCAAACATAAAAGTAGTTTGAAAATTTTAGCCTCAGCCTCCCCATTTCTATAACTCCCACTTCAAAATTTAAAATATTAAGATTTATTTGGTTATTTTGAAAGTTCTTTCTACCTACTTGCCAAATTTTTAATATTCTATCCAGCTAAAAGTTGTTTTTATTTCTATAACCCCCATAACATCACCCTATTTCCCGGGGTCTCATTTAAAATTAAAAATGTACGGACTTATAGTAATTTGACATGTCCCTTTACTTTACTTTACATTTCAACTTTTTACCACACTGGGAATTATTTGTTTCTATAAGTTTTGGAATATTTAAGCTCATTTTTCTAACTATAATTTAGAAATTTTCTTTTTTAGGACTTATTGGGTTATTTAGAGTTGTCCTCCTAAACGACTGTCAAATTTAAATTAGCTAGCACACATAAAAGGTTTTTATTATGTTTTTATCCCTTCCCTATGTCCCAGGGTCCCACTTATTAAACAAAATGGCTCTTATAATTATTTGGAGTGATCCCATTGGTTGTCTGAAAAATTTCAATTTTCTATCTCCCTGTAAAGTATTTATTTATATTAGTTTTGATAGTCTTGAACACAACTTTTTACTACAGCACCTCGAGACCCATCGTGTGTATGCCATTCATAAATTAATTTCATATTACTACTATGCAACCCGATAAACCCCCATATATCAAATTTAATCTTGATTGGAGGACAAAGAATTACTGGCCCTTTTTTCCCCTTAAAATCCTTAGGGGATTAGATTTGATAAACCCTAAAAATGTACCCCAATTCTATAAAAAAACATTCATTTTAAATTTCATGGCTCTATGCCTACTATCTAAAAAAAAGGCTCGGTCAGTGAATTTTGAAAATTTTGAACCCCCTTTTCATATCTTACAGGTTGATGAATTTCACAAAATTTTGTCCTATCTCTGATCTAGGGGCAAAAAGGAACCTTTATTCAAATTTCAAGTTTCCATGATTGAAGCCATTAAGCTTTTCTAACAAAACCACAAACTCCCCCGCCTAATTTATTGTCTCTACGGGTATAATTGGCCCTGTAGTTTGGAATTGAAAGCAATAATGTCTCAACCCAGTATATCCAGACTCATGTTAATATTATTAAATCAAGATTTATTTTAATATAAGAGAGAAAACATAATTAATCCTTATATTTGTGCTTTATACATCTAATACTTAGATATATTATATTTAAATAGCAGTTGAAATGGACTATTTGGCCGAAACTAACTTTAAATAAATGTTTTCCATAGATGATTCTTCTATGATATTAGTTCTGGTATCTACTAAGTGAGAAATAATGTTTTAATAAAGACGAAACTACAAACAAGTTTATAAGTTTAATAATATTAACTTGTGTTCATATTAAGGCTAATAACTAGGCCTACCTCAATAAATAAATGATATGGTGCACCACACAGACTTTCTCCCTCCTTTTTCTAAAAATGGAAACATTTACTTAAAACTCGTAAGATTTGTGAAACCAGCTACAGTCAACTCTCGATTCTACGACCTTTCACGGTCCCCTGGAAAAGGGTCGTTATTTCCAAGGGGTCGTTTTTGGAATTTTAACCAATTTTGTTCCATCCCCAACCCTCATAGCAAAAATTGTATTTTTCTTAGACAACACATAAAAAACTACCTTTTTCCAAAGAAGTCCATTATGGAAGCCTGTTTCTTCTTAGCACCAGTTTTCTAGACGAAGTCTTTCACATTATAGAACTGATACCACAGCTCTTTTCTAGCACCCAGGTGCTTAAGTGCTCTTGTGTAGACATCCCTGGCTTTCAGAACATCTTTCTTTGTAGGGATGTCTTCAGGCTCTTTCTTCCATTTCTTCCTCCCCCTCTTCATTGCTGGACTCCTGCTGTTCTCTGTTTATATCAGCGTCATCGAGGGTGTCCCAAACTGTGATGTCATCGTCTGCTGCTATGTACTCTTCATACGTGTAGTCTGGGGCTAAACTTTGCCACATTTCCTCGTCCCACGGCTGAGTGAAAGTCAGGGGGCAGATGAAGGTGCTGTTGATGAGCCAGGCTGCGGTTCCGTGTAGAGGGCTGGCTGAGAATTGGCGTCCACTGGTGATGGATCACCTGGGTCTTCGGCGCTGGCAGTGGCAGGAAGCACATAGACTGAAGTCTCTTCATTGAGTGGTAGGACAAAGCGAGCATGTCGGGAACAATTGGCGACTACCACCGGTCTCACGGCCCTCCAACTGGCGACGATTCTCTCCATGGACCTGAATACGTCACACTTTTAGACCCCTTGCCCATGCTGATATTCCACACCATACTCCACATAAGCATCTCGTGGAACTTCATCTTCACTTGCTGGATTATCTCCTGGTCCAGGGGATGAAGAATGCTGGTGGTGTTGTTTGGAGAAACACCAGCTCGATGTTCCTGAGTTTGTCGAGAGCAGATGTGTGGGGAAATTGTTGACGAAGAGCACGACTTTTCTATTTGCGACGTCCATCTTCGAATCGAATCCTTGAAGCCACCTCGTGAAGACCCCGAGGTCATCTATGCCTTCTTATTAAAATCATAGTCACAAGGCAGGATGTTGCCCTTGAAACCCCAGGGTTTCTTGAACTTCCCGATTACGAGAGGCTTAAACTTATTGCTGCCGTCCATGTTGCAGCACAGTAGGACAGAAAGGCACTCCTGATTCCTCTTCGCACCCTTGCACTTATCATCTTTTACAGCAAGAGTGTGATCTGGCATGAGGTTGTAGAACATCCCCAGTTCATCATCGTAGTATACATCTTGAGACTATTAGCGCCTAAGGATGCTACGGATCAAGGGAATCCACTCCCTCATCGCTGTTGGGTCGACCTATGCACTTTCACCGACGACCTTGCGGTTGGATGTGCTGTAATGCACTTTGAAACGCTCTCACCACCCACTTGAACACTTAGTTTTCTATGCCCAACCTAAGGGAAAATTCATTTGCCCTTCCTCTGAATCATCGGTCCGTTTATAGGCACGTTTTGCGCTCTATGATGGCTGAACCACTCCATCATAACTTGCTCCAGATTCGCGTGTACATCCTTCAAATTTTTGGCCTTTACATTGTTGCCTTCCTTAAAATGGTTGACCTTTTTTCCCACATTTTTCACGGTTCCCCAAAAAAGGGTCGTTACTTCGAGAGGGACGCTATTCCCTGGGTCGTTGAATCGAGATTTGACTGTAATATACAATTTTGCGGAAACCTAATGGAAAAAAAGAGCATCAAATTCCACCAAGAGTCATAATTGAAAGAAACGTATTGTTCATTATTCATATTTTACAGATTTTATATATTTTTATCAAAAAGCAAATAATAAACTCCTGTTTTCCGAGACCTCAATTTAAAAAAAAAAATTAAGTAAGTTTTTTTTTGGGATGGGGGTGATCAGTAATTTCTTTCGTTTTCTTTGGGGTGGGCCGAATCCATCTTAACTAAGAATTTTATCAATGTTTATGGTGAGACAAAATCTAAAAAGAAATTTAAAAAACACTTCTATAGACGCGCGGTCATAAATATTTCATCTTTCGATGACAGATGGTGCCGAAGCATAGCATATAGACGCACAAATCTATACATATCTATAAAATGTCATTTATTTATGATGTGGTACACCTAATTTTAATGCGATAAGTATTCTATAATTTCACATCACCAATCCTTTTGTCTAAAATAATATAATTTACCAAATCGTAAGAAAATTACGTGAGCTCGTTAAGGAAAGAGGGGCGAATGAAAAATCTTAGAACCCTTAAGTAGGGATATTTGGGGGGAAGGGTGGTCGAAATATTGAAAAAAAAATCCTTACATAATTTATGGACAGCCCCTATTGGTTTTATAAAAAATATGTTTCAAGTAAAGGGTTTTTTAAATTTAAATTTTGTTACAACCTTACTATAATGAGTTAATCCGTGTCTCAAATACTTGCAAAGATATGATTAAAATTGGCGATATCTATTTATGTAAATTACCCTGAAAATAATGTTCATGGGATGATTAGACCAGTCATTTGTTTATAATGATAAACAATGTCCAGATACGAAATTTAATAAAAATCGTTACAGTGGATTTAGAGATAGCGTGCTTCCTCTTATTATTTTTTTACTTTAGTAAACTACCCTCAATTTTAGGGTAAGATATATTAGTACAAAAACTCTTCGGAGGAACCTTATAAAAACCAGATATAATAAATTCTAGCCTGATCAGTAAAATGGTGTCGGCTCTAGGCCTAGATATAGACACACAGGCAGACGGCATCGCAAAACACGCCTTCTCGTTTTCGGGCGATTGACAGTTATCAAAATTTGGACTTTTTTTACGAGCTGAGTACTATTCTCTTCAAATTGTAGAGAGAAGTAAAATTGTCTATTTACGTAACGATTAGCACAAATCATAGTCTTATACGCTTCAATGGCGCAAACACATTTTTAGACATTCTTAAAACTACTTTCAACTAAAGGGTCAATGACACTATGGAGTAAAATAATCACTATTTAAGAAGCAAAAAGTAGTAAATATTACATTGGCCACTTATGTAAGTTTTTGAGTTCTTGCAGTCATACTGTCCCATTATTTGGATATTGTATTTATTTTTAACCTATAAACTATATTTATATAGTCTTATGAAGAGTTATTAGTTAGATACCGGTACATATTTGAGCTTTTACACACATTAACCCCTAAGATGTTTTATTGAAACAAAGCTCCTATCCAAGCCTACTAATTAAAAGCCAAAGTTGTTAACCTATAAAGCTTAAGCCAAACAGCTGATTTTGTTTGTAAAACAATCATAACCATTCCACATTAAAACTACTTATACATACTTACTTTATTTCAATGTTTCAAACTGGAATACACTACAAATATTACTTTGAGACACGAGTCTATTTAGATTCATAGAAATATGTCAAAACACAGTTAATTTATTACATTTAATTGGGATCAAAATCAGCTCAAAGTCACAAGTACTCAACTCTCAAAAGTTCACTCAACGAGATGAGATTATTAGTATAATACGCTCCGTATTTTATGCGTCGGTTTCCCTAAACCTTAAATATTCTCCTTGTCAGTCCACAGCAAGAGATTGTGGATTCTACTTTAAGGAGGTTGCTTTGTGCAAAATAGCTTGTGCATTTTGCATTTTTTAAGCCAATGAAGGTATATTATCCTTATTTTCTTCAATGCCTTTCCTAACATATATGTACAATACCTTCTTTGTGTTGCACATAAGGAAATTGCCCAATTAATGTTTCTAGGATATGTGTGTGAACATATCTGTAGTGGATTTGAGATTCTCTAAGTCATCATGCCCTTTATTGAGATATGCCCTATGAAAGTTTATATAATCTTGTCATGACACCATGTTGGCATCACACTTTGTTAATGTATCCATGCAGAGTTTACAGTGAAATTTCCGTTCTATCTTGTATGCAAGATAGCCAGCAACATATTTAAAATATCGAACAGTAGAACCAATAATTATCTAATCTTAATTTGCGATGGTAAAAAATGTTAAAATTGTATGTGTGTAATTTCACTTCATTAGTTCCTATTTAAAAACCATTCATTTAATAACAAAATAGTTAAGTAGTTGCGATGCCCAGCCAAATCTACGGCACGCAGAGATCTGAAATTTTTAACATAGGTGGACGAAAGGGGGTCCAATATCATCTCAAGCAGGATTTTTAAATTTTCATTTAGCTTTTTAACTATGCTATTTAAAACTAATTTTTGAAGAAAATATTCTTTATCTGTTTTAGAATTACGTTTCAGTGATACGGGCACCTTGGGAGGGGTGGAGATGCCAATATAATTCTTATACCACATTGGGCCACGGACAACGCCATGCGGGATTGTTAGTAATTCATAAAATAAAGCTTGCTAACTTTTAGGATAAATGGAGTGTAGTGTATATAATATGTTGAATAATTGCTTCAATAAACTGTACATAATTTTATCTATAATTACGAGCCCTATTTGATTAATTAAAATTTCGAACTGGTTTAACTTTTATTAACAGACAGAACCCCCTTTCAAGGTCAAATAATAAGGCAGGATTGACAAACAAACGGCCCACAAGACATAGCTGACCGGTCTGTTTGTCTGCAATATCTTTGTATTACTTTCCGGTCTGCATTTATGTACTCACACAAAATACAGTAGCTTAACTTAGTGTTTACTACGTAATTTTAAATAATAGAAACCCTTAGAACTATTTAAAACTATCCTATATATTTGTTTGAAATACTCGAGTGTGGGGATTCTAATTTACACCAAGAAAATAACAGTTTTTAAATTAATTCAAGTATACATTAATGATTTTCAACACATATCATCAAATAGATATTATAGACCTGCATTAGTGTCCTAGAGGTATGGTATCTAGCCTTCCTCTATCAAATAATCATGTTTGATAAGGTCACAATTTCTGGGATTGTCTTATATAAAATATCACACATTTGAAAACCACTTTATAATTAAAATTTAAACTATTTAACTCGTCAGAACTTTCACCCTGATTTTGGTGAAAACAATATTTAAAAACATCTAACCACTTCTTAAATAAATTGTTAGGGTAGAGATAGGGAGAGGGGAGGGTTCTACCTTAAGCTTGCTCAGTGACAGACAGCCAGCAGGTTAACTCGAGGAGCTAATATTTTTTATCTACCTTCTAATACACATTAAAATCAAAGGGGCTAAACCCATTATCCCTGGCTAGGATTCGGTATAAGGACCATAGTCTTGGGTTGATGACACAACCACAGGATGTGGGTGGGGGAATAATAGTAAATCAACCGGATGTGGAAAGTAGGTTAATTGACATCACAATACACACTCTCGCTCACGGAAAATAGCCTCAGGAGTGTGACGAGGTACCATACTAGCTAATACTGTCTATATACACGGCTCGGTGGCGTAGTTGGCTAACGCGATTGTTTCGTGTTGAGCTATACTGCTGAGGACGGGGAGATCGAGGTTGATTTGGGGGTGGCATTACCTAAATAGTTTTACACTCTCCCTCCACGAGAGTGCAGGTTCATTTCCTCTACATTAAGCCTTTCTAATTCCTAACCCATTAGCGTAATTAGTACTCAAGCGTATAAACCGAACGTGTAAGTATTATTATTATTATTACTCTCAATTTTTATGTATTTAATTTTTATGACAACCATGCCCCACTATAACAATATTATTTGACTTTTTTTTAAACATATAACAACTTTTTCTTCTATTGAATTCAATTATATACATTATTGATATCGACCCTAGAGGCTTAGTATTCTCTTTTATACACATATCCGAACTATTTGGAACATACAGAAAATGAAAAAAAAAACTACTAACAATTAATTAATACATTTTTGTGTCACGTTTTACTGCCCATTCAAGCTATAGCAGTTTTCGCCACAATTAATAAAATTTACTTCCTATCCTTGATTTTTTCCTCCCATAACACAACATGTTCTGCAGAGGTTGGCTGACGTCCAACCAAGATGACCTAGTTTTCCCATATGAACGCCGGCCCAACCCATCTCCATGTTACTGAGGTCTGTTATCTACGTCAACCCACGTCCCAGGCAAGATGACAGGCCATGTAGCTTGTAATGTACATAGAATATGCCCCGGTAATTATCTGCCGTGTGTGTGTGTGTGTGTGTGTGTGTGTGTGTGTTGTGTGTGTGTGTGTGTGTGAAGTCAAGAACCTGCACAAGTCCGGCCCCAGACAAAACTCTATTATATGCAATAAATAAAACAAGAATAAATATATTATTTGAATTGATAAATTTAACACCAATTAACAATAACATTATTACAATAACCAAAACAAGTTCCCTTCATCTAAAAAAGGTATCTTCCTCTAAAAAAAATAACGTTAGTATAATAAATAAGGTTGAGCTGGCTGTTACAACGGCCAAACTCAAATAATTAAATATAAAGACCAAAACACAAAATATACAATACCTAAACTAATTAAATGAAATTTTTAACATCCTAGCTTTGGTTTGTTTGTTATTTTAGCAGTTATATTTCTATTTGTTGCACCATACAACTTAAATAAAAGTTGATTTGCTAATTTTTTTATATATTTTATTTACTACTTTCTATACATAAGTTCCACTTTATTAACTAACTAAACTAAATAATTTTATTTACCACAAATTATGCTCCGTATTTATTTGTCCATGCTTTAATTAAATGGATTATTAAATCTACACATTTTCATGGAATATTGCAGGGAAGTATCGACAGGATATTCAATGAGAATTACACTAAGGGTGTTTTCACACTGGTAAACGGCAATGTTATATGTAACTACTTAATATACATAGGTTCTAGGAGTAACGTTCACATTGGCGACGAACACTGTGCGTATTTCCGCAAGTAGTCGGTTGTTGATTCCACGTCAAGCGCATTGCTGTTGGTTTTTTTTGTTCTAGCCACCGTATCGTCTCTCTCACTTTATTTAGTTACGGCCACAATAACTAAAAAAAAGAGGAGGGTGATATCTAATTACATCAAAAATTAAAACATTTGCAGGTTAAAAAAATACTTGAATTATTTATTCAAAGTAACAAATAGTCTTAAAACAACATGTTGCATGACCTTACAGGTCTTATACTGAAGGCTGTTGAAAAACAAATGAATCTTAGCAATTTATTACATGCGCAGTATGTTTCAAATTTTTAAGGAATATAATTATATAAATATAGACTTGTCTAGAAAAGACGAATGAAATAAACAAAATAGTTGCTATTATTTAAAGAAACTTTTCTAAGTGATATACAAGCTTCTAATTCACCACAGTGAATAAAGATCAAACAAAATCAAAAGGATCAAATGTTTAAATTACTAAATTATTACAAAGATTGCAAAGAGCTTAATGAGCCTCTTTTAAATGGTTTACAACGCGTCAGATTCACAACAGTGAATGCAGACAAAACAATTTTAAATTTAGGGAATAAATTTAAATAATGCACCAGATATTTACTTAAAGTTTTAACTCCTAAATTTTTTAAAAGATCACAAAGACTAAATGAGTCTCTTTTAAAATGTTCACAACGCGTCAGATTCACAGAATTGAATATAGACTAAACCGTTGCAAATTTATGGAATAGATTTAAATTTAAATATCGCACCAGATAGGCTATTTATTTAAAGCACAAAGATTTGACTTCTCGACTAAACTCAAACCTTCGTGGGACAACTACCCTAGTCACTTTTGAATAATTAAACAAAATTCCCACATTTAAATAATATTAATAATATAATATTAAAATAGATAAAATTACTCACAGAACTTGTAATTTTGCCTAAATGAATCTGTGAATATTAAAGTTAAAACCATATTAATAAAAAAAGAGCTACTTTACATTTACTTTAAAGCAATGAGGTTTACAAAATAACCAACAAAAGAAACATTATCAATTTAAAGTATTTAAATTACTGATTACCACAATAGCAAAAATCTAATATCTAATCTAAACATCGCAAGACATAAAAAAAATAACCAAATAATGTGGCTACCTATTTAAACCAAGAAAATACAAAGACACTAGCGCCCAAGAGGCAACAACAAACTTAATGTCTAGAGTTTACGTTTTAAATGACAGATTTCCATATCAAACTAAACCAAATTATTTTAAGAAATGAAAACCCATCGCAGCAATTTATAGCTTATAGATTTCAAACAAAGATATTATTATAATAATTATAATGTCCTAGTCCTGAACAGGACCTCTCTTGGAAGTGGCGAATGTTATAGTCTTCAATATTGTCTGTGGTCCCTCGTTATATAGGTCTAGTTGCAAAGTGGGAAGGTGGGAGTTTTCCTTAGTTATTGCGTCACTCGCTAACAACATGTTCAAAGGCTACATTGATTTCGTCACGTAGCCCAAGCTCTTGTTGTCTTGATCATCATCCGCTGCATTCAACTAGTTCCCAAAACATGAACGCCAAGACACTAGAGGAGCAGTCGTTGAGATATGCTTGTTTGATCACGTACGCCATCCAGGTGTCCAAGAATATGAGTGGTCTTTTAATAGTACAATACGAGTCAATCAGAGCATTGCTAGCGTTCTCCGTTGAAACATCAGGTTCTAGCACAGTTTGTAGAATGTTTTGTACTTCTCTCCATTCTAGCATTCGAGGTGTGAACCGGCTGGACTTGCAAGTTGCTCTACTCCAGGTAGATATACGCGTGAGTAGAGACCTATATTTGACATATTAAGATCGTGATATTTAATAATACTGGATGTCTATGAGTATAAGATTATTTGGGGTAGTATTTTAAAAGCTGGCTGATTCTATTAGTATTTCTATTGCAGGATGTCTATGAATATTAGCTTGTTTAGGGGCGGGTAGTAACATTGTCATATTAGCAGTCCACGCTAATGTTACACCATAAGTTTAGGTTTGACTAATACCCAAGATTTTATAAAATATATTGAGAGTTGGCTGTTATTGATACTGACTTAATATGTAAGGCAGGTTAGGTTGCATAAATACAAATAATAAAATACAAGGTTTACAATAGTTTATTAAATAGATACAAACGTTATAAATAAAGTTCACATAAAGAAAGTACTTTAGGTTTCGTCAGACTTAGCAACTAAACATTTCAGAGAGTGAATGAAATCCAGTTGATGAATTGTACAAAGTTAAATAACAGGCTAGTTACAAGATGGCCTGTTGAAGTGTCACCTTTTGATAGAGATGAGATAATGATCATATCCTCTTCCTAACTGTACTTAGTTATCAGCATCTGGTATTTCAAGTATGTAACAACTAAATCAAGGTAGCTCGCAGACAACATAGGTAGCGTATGATCAAGTTAGGGATTAATAATCCCCAATTAGGACATAGCTATCACAATCATGGTTCACCTTGACAGCACTCACGATCAAATGATATAATAAAGGTGTAAAACAGGATGACTAGCCTCAGTGAGCACGGTGCTTAAGGAATCCGTCTAAAGGGTATATAATAGAAACAAATAGATAAGTTTTAGAGTCCAAGCGTGGACATGACAAGCCAAGAGCGTCAAATGGTGAAGACCATAACTCAGAGTATTAGAGCCCATCAAGAGGGACGAAATACCTAATTAGGTCATTAAAAAACTGAGAATAACACCCAATTAGCTAGAGTTGACGTTCCCCCAGTAACAATAGACAGGAGGTAGCCTCTTCATAAGACAATTACTTTTGAGCGACTAAGCTTAGCTTACAACTACTAGAACAACATAATGTCGTTAAGCGCTCTTCAAAACAATGGTTAAACCGTATATAGTGGCACATAATATTAGCAAACAATGTATTCATTTAATAGAATTAGTAGTCTAAGCAAATCAGCCACAGCTGACCCATGATATAATTGACGACCGAACCACGTAACTGAACCCACAATTTATATAAATATATAACTATATTACACGCGAATGGTTCTAAAGGAACGAACGTGCCAAAATTTGTGAATAGGCACACCTGGCCATAAACCTAATCAAATCCACCATGATTTAAATACATTATTCATTGGGGTTGAGACGTTAAGCGTCCACTCAAACACATCAAGACGTAGACTAGTACATGGTTAGCGAAAACAATTATACTTAGCACATTAGCTAACTGCAACTAAACAATAATCCCCGCGGGGTTTCCAGTCCTCTAATCTTTATAAATGGGCTGTATGTCCACTCGAGGTACACCGGCTGTGTAGAATATTGACGAGGATCTCCATAGAGTGGCGGGGTGCTAGCTGCAGCGAGCCCTTGTCGTGGGTCCATCCGATGCCATATCACCTTAGCTCAGCACTATTTGCTACACGCTGAAAGTAACCAATATATGACTGTTTAGTAGGTAATATGAATAGTTCTGTCCTGCTTTTAGTTAGAACATTATATATTCAACATCTACTCTCAGACTAAAATAGAACGGGATAAAAAAAAGGTGTGTTCGACCAATCAAGTCTCAGAGCTAGAGCACTCCAAGGGGTATAGGCGCATGCGTGAAGTGCAAACATTTAAGAGGGGGAAATGAGACATATTTCGTTTCAATACAATTTTGTTGTTGTGTTTTACCACTCAATTTAAGTTAAGTGTAGCGCATTTAAAATGACCCCGGAATGCAACCAATGCCTCAGCAAGGCCACGGGAAGTCCAAACTCCACCATACCACATGACGAGTTGTTGTTTACATGAAGTGAGGTAGAAACACATAATGGTGCGAACTAATTACCATTAGCTCGGAACTGCTCTCCCACCCTTTTCAGAAACAGAGACAGGGGAAATACATATGCTCAAATGGCCACTCAGTTTTGTCTCAGACGCCCCTTGACCAATGCGACGAAATCCTTGTCGGTAAAGAACTCACACTCTCGTCCATAGTTGATGCAAATGAGACAGGAAACCTATTGGTCGAATCCGAGGAATGACAGGGAATAGAACAGGATGCGGATATCCAAACAGGGAACATAGTCCAGAGCCAGAAATCTATTCAGTTACGTTACTTACGACAGACGTGCCGATGAAGGGAATCAAAGCGGTCACAGCAACACCTCGAGGATCAACCTCTTTCTCAACTAGACCATTATGCAACACAAGGTTATATATCAAGACTATACGCCTTAGTATTACAAGAACATAACTATATTAATATATGAAATAGATAAATCTAGGCTAACACAATCCAGAGTTAATAAACTGTCAACAGGGTCCAAAAATTACACAAATATTATACCGGCTATCCTTTCTAATCTACAATTTAGTTATTATTTAACACAACACCAACACTGAATTGACTTCAGTTAAGTCACAATCAGCTTAGAAAAAATCAAAATGATTTTGCGAAGAGCAATAACATACTAACACAACTATTTTTTTTTTTAAATTAAAGATGGTTGACAATAAGAATTACAAGACCTTTAACCTAAACTCAGATAATATCTAATATAGCACTAGCACAGGATTAACTTCAATAAGGTCACAATTACTGACAAAAAATTGCATGACCATTTAATAATCTAAACTTGGAAAACATTTAACATAGAACTAGCACTGGATAGACTTCAGTTAGGCCTAAATGAATTTTATAGTTACAATTACATAAAAATAGGAGGATACAACTTGAGTTTATACAATAATTTTCTTGAGGAGGCTGACGTGAGCTCTAAGAGACAGGTCAGCATCTTCTACATGTTGTAACCATCCGGGAACTGCTGTCAGGAACCACTGCACGAGTCAAGAACCACTCCAATTAGGCGATAGTTTGGCTGAGATCCTGTTGGCTGCAGAACTAAAGGGAAAGTTACGGCACATAAACTTACCACGTTCACAGGGGCACGACCCAGGTTGTAAGCTGCGGCCATCCTGCTGCGGGATCTCTTCGGATTCTGAAAGGCAAGCTTACATCTTTAAGAATAAGAAGAGTCGTAGGAATCTCCGACCAACAGGTCAACCTCCCAGATGGTCAACAGAGGGTGATTAAGCTCTCGACAGATCAACAAGGAGGAGGGAGTCGCCCTAGTGGACTCATGAATAGCCGAATTAAACGCGATAGAAAATAACTCAAGGTGTTTATCCCAATAGCCCTGAGCGGTTCCATGCATAATAGTCAAAGCAATGTTAAGGTTACAGTGGAACCTCACTACCAAATTAAGGGAGCGATGGTAAGGGCTGGTGGTGACATGCCTAATTCCCCAACCAAAACACATATCTCTAAACACCTTAGAACGAAAATAGGGTCCGTTGTCACTGACTATTTTACTTGGGGCTCCAAAAATGGACCAAACTCTTCTGGCGAGGGCATTAACCGTAGTGGAGCCTTTCATATTCCTTAAATTTAGAGAAGCCGTCCACCTGGTTCAAAATGCAAGTGTTGCCAATGGACGAACGGGTAAACGGACCGAAAAAGTCCACAAAGACGGTTTCCCATGGCCCTGGGATTCATCAGCAGAATGCATCCCAATACGTGAATTCTGGGACTTTAGCCCCCAAACAGCCTTCACACTTCCTAATCCACAATCTAATCTCCTGCCAATAAAACTCTTGAGCAATTTTCTTGTGGGTTTTGAATATAACCAAATACCCACCTACAGTTGAATCATGAAAATACTTGGTTTTAGTAGGGACAAAAACTTTTCTTCCTTTAAAGGTATTTCCCACCCAGCATAATGACCCTTGATGGATTGTAAGGTTTTCAACCTTTTCCCCCATTTTAAGGCGATGGAATATCTCTTTACAAATGAATCGTCTTTCTGGTGCTGGACCAGAGATATAAAGGACTCAGGGATAGTGTGGATAACACCAACATTAAGGGGGCTGGGTTAGAGGCAATAGGTAATAAACCATCATTAGTGCAGGACAGAGCATCTACCATTAAATTGTGTTTTCCATAAACGTGCTTGGTTCAAAACTTAAATTGGGAGAGTTTCATGACCCATCTGCCTATTTTTCTTAGTTGCTTATGTGGTTTAATATCCAAGAAAGAGCCCTATTATCAGTAAAAAGCACGAACTCACGTTGTTCACGATAGTCATACAGATCATTGAAAGATAACCGAGCCCTCCCCCTTCTTCTCTTCCACATCCAACCAAGCGTACTTACTGGGGGTTCGACAATAGAATGGAGGTAAAGTGACCTATCATATATATCTTTCATATATAAGCACCCAATTATAATCAGACTGTTTCAAGCGTGAACTATTTGCGATTATTAATGCCAAGTTAAAAAAATAAATTTCCTCTTCAATTACATTTACTCAAACACATTTATTAATTTATATATAGTTTTTTATCTAATTATTCCATGGTTTTATTAAATTTTAGGTCTTGCATAATCGTTTGGCATATTTATACCTTAAATTTGACAGAATAAATATTTTACTATCACTCATAATAGTTGAGATCTTATCAGAATAAGGATAACCTTTGGGTAAATTGTTGAAATGTGGGTTGTGGGTTGCCCTTCAACTGTAAAGCTCCTTCTTATCTGTTATTCATGACGTAGTGAGTGTCCTCGGAAAAACAGACGCGTCCTAAGTAAACTAGTGGAACATGAACAATAGCGTTAGTCTACTATTGTCTGTCAAAGTGCCCCATTATCTTCCTAGGGGGTGCATAGTTTAGGAAAAGGGGTGCGCATATAGGTTAGCTGGGTTCTTTCTTAGTCGGTCACGATGGAAAAACCAAGGGGTGCCTTACATTAAGGTGTTCTTGGGGCAAAGTTCTCAACCCAGGTAGGAC
>JBCFYV010011135.1:4714737-4825338 GCA_039000515.1 Timema cristinae
AAGACAATATAAAATGGTGATTGATTGACCCTCCGCCCACTCACTGATCCGTTCAATAAACAAATGACCGATAATGAGAGAAGACCTGATGAATGACTAGCTCTCTGGTCACTCGTTGATCCATCCAATTTACAAATGAGCAAGAATAAGAGAAGAGCAGTAAATGATTGGTGAAAAATCATCTGACCTTGATTCATTGTTTGGACAAATGAATGAGAATGAGAAACTGTTGTTGGTGAGTTGGTGGACTGCTGAGCAAAATAATGGTTTGAAGAGGAACGTATGGAAGCAATGTGCTGATAATCGAGGCTAGCCGAGTTGAACCGAACATCAAGCGAAGCCCCTGAGAGAGTAGACAGAGATAGCAAATGAATGATGGCTCATTTAAACCAAGATCCGGATCTTTAAGTGTTTTTACTGTTTCGTTCATGAATGACACATCTCTACAGGTCACACAAGTCACACAAGACCATTATTATTAACTTTGAGCACTCGGAGCATTAAACCAACATTAACTCAAGATACAAAAGGGACTAGACACATGTCATGTTCACATTGTTAATCCTGGGCTATGCTAAGAACAGGTATTTTATTAGCTTTGTAAATTGAAGCGTTACAAAAATATGTTTCAGATAAAAGTTACCTTTTTTATTTATTTTTTGCATAAAATAAAATGCCTTTGGTAATAAAAAAATATACGTTCCTTGTTAAAAAGCTAGAGTTAACCTTAAATTACCATGAATATGCCCACCAAATAAAAAAACTATATGATTTTACTCACCAAGCTTCCATTGGAACATATTTTCTTAGAAAAAAAAATTGTAACACTTTAAATTACCCGCTCTGTATAGTGGCTGAAAAAAAAAAATTGGCATCAGAAAAGTAAGGTAAATTAAAAAACTAAATTTTGACTGGACACTATCAACAAAACAATACATTATTGGTACCTAAGTCAGATTGCAGTAAAAGTACCTTTTAAACTGTACAAAAATAAAATTATCAACTTTGATAAAAGCTTACACTATTCATGTGTTGAACTGTGTCTGTTACAATTTATAGTTGTATCGCACATACTTTGCCATATGAATACAAAGAAGTAGATCAAGTAACTTATTGAAGAACCCACTTTGGTGACCACATGGTCTGAAACGCTACTCCGCTACTCTCGTGTTAGAATAAACTGCTAAAGACAGGAAGCTCGGGTGCACTGAGGGTGGTTTTCCCTAAATGGCTTTCCACTCTACCATCATGCACATGCTGGTGCATTTCCTTTAAATTAAATCCTAATCCCTAACACAATAATGTAATTAGTATATAGGCATATAACCCGAACAGGTGGTAAGATGTGGTGCTAAAAAAACCTTTAAGAACCATCAAACCAGTTGTTTTTATACCATGGTGATGTGAGTATAATATATTTCTCAGGCCCAATTTATAAACTGTCTAAATGTGTTTGTATTCTAGAGCACCTATACACAGTATGGCCTGGTGGTGTACCATGCAGCAGATCACCTGCCTCACCCCAGCTCGGACTCATACGGTCCGTTTTCCAACCCTCAACGTATCCCACAAATGTTGGAGAGAATTGAGTAAGTAGATCACAAATTATACAATATTACTATTCAAACCAATAAATAGCTTATGATTTCAGTTAACTCAGCAATTTGAAATAGTTCCTGGCTATAAACAAAAAAACAAAGTTCTTATTTCATATTTGGTCGACTAAATTTATGGTTTGTTATATCATTTACTATTGTATTAATTAATGCATTTAGGAATAATAATGATGATTTATTATTGTGTATTATGATTTTTATTTATTATTATTATTTCATATTTATCCGACACCTTAGCTCAGTTGGTAGCGTGTTTGTCAACTGAGAATGGCATGGCCGAAAAATTTGTCATTGTTGAAATGTGTGTTTACCCTTTCACAGTGATGAATTAATGGGCGGGTACTGGATGCTGTGTTGTTACACCACCCTTATTCACCAAAGAATAAAGGCTGGTACACAACATTAATATTAAATAAGAATTCCAAAAACATAATAAATGCAGAGGAACCGATAGGACGATCACAAGGTAAATAGACTGTACTCAGGTCCATTTTTCTTCTGCTTCCCCAAACCCACTCTACAAATATTTAATAACTCAAATATTTGATACCCTACCGACTATCAGTGAAGGATATAACATAAGTATATGAAACGCAAAAATATGATTTGTAAATAACAGTTTATTTATTAATATAAGATATAGATTGGTTGAATATTGCACAATACAAAAAAAAAATATATAGGAGAATATTATACAAGAAATAGTCACGGGTGATATCAATCACCCTAAACTTGATTAATAATTGATTACTCGAGTCATCAATGACTTCCACAAAAGATTCAATTTAAAGTACTTGTAATACTTTTCAAGTATTAACACTTGTACATAAATAAATACAACACCGGACCAAGCATTCTTAAGATGACAAAGCCTTATTCCCGCCAGGTGGGCTTCAGAACCGATCCCAAACAAGAACTTCAAACTCAATCATAGGTTGTCAAGTTTTTAAAAGATATTATAAAAAGATTACCTATAATCAATTGCAAAATACTATTGAATAAAGAATCAGTTTTATACCGGACGGGCTATAAAGTTAATAACACAATTCTCATAACAATATAAGACCAATCTCCGCAAAAATATGGCATCTCACGCCATATGGAATATAAGTTTCAACCATTATACAAGGAATAATGAAACTCTAATCTCTGCAAAATATGACGTCTCATTTATATTGAAAATATTAATACCACGCAAGCCCAAAAGGGGACTTTGCGTCTAGAAAACCTAATATAAAGACAAACATTATTTATCATAACTAATTTTACATATCAAGAGATCGAAGTATTACGCGATATCCTTGCGTAATTATCCATAAATTTTAATATTAATAGTTATTGGCCGAAAAAGAATTTTAAAATATAATAGCCGAAATAGAATTTTGTACCTTATAACATCCTGGACACCTATAGGTGTCCAAGGACAGTATCCTGACAAGAGTAAATCATTCATCTGAATTACACCATTATATATGCTAACATGTTTGCTCAGATAGGGGAAAAGATGGGTAACGAAAACAAAGGAAAACCCAAAAACAAAGAAGAGAGGGAATGGATAACCAGACAGAGGTAGAAAAATTGAGTAGGTTGGAGAAAGACCTAGAACAAATGTTTTTTACATAGCACCATCTTCTTGGGCATGTACATCACACTTTACCCAACATGTCCCGCGATGAATCACTGTTCAAGCTTACACAATCTTCACGCAATTAGTCTGTACGTAATGTTTATCGTGGTATGTAGCGCTTGTGCGGGGAGTCGACTTGGGAGGCACAACTACTAAATGGGGCATTGGTGAGTTCACTCATTTTTATTTTTAATAGTGTCCAATCTTGCTTATTTCTTTAACTCTTGTAGCTTTATGTTAATAAACGCTACAGTGTCTGTCGGTGACCTGGTGGTCTAGGGGTAAGGTGTCAGACTTCTATGCTGGCGGCCGGGGTTCAATCCTCGGTCTCGGCAAAGATTTATCTGATTACCAAACCCTTCCTTCACCTCTGACAATACATCTTGTGAATGTGGGGAATGCCAGGCCTCCACCGTGGTTCGGATTCCACGTTAAACTGTAGGTCCTCCATTTTCATCTCACAATCACCCTACCATTACACATTAGCGTAAGTGCGTATAACCCGAATAGGTAGTAAGACGCGGTGCTAATAATAATACAGTGTCTGTCATATTCTTAAGTCATATTATATATGAAGTTACGATTAAGTATATTCTTACAACATAACATAGGAGTAATACTTAATTTAAGTTTATCAAATCTATTACATTACTTTTTATTTAATATTCAAAAACCAAGCTCGAATTCTTCATAGCTTATTTGTCATATCTAGTCACTTTATTTTTATTATTTCATTAAATATGTGCACCAATTAGCTTTTTTTTCTCTCTCTCTCTCTTGGAATGTCTGATATATTATCTACTCCCAAAAAGAAATCGTGTATCATGTTAAAAAGTGTTGGTATAAAGGAATCTTATACTTTCGTTTACTGGTGTTGTGACTATGAGCGTTAGATGTTTCTGAGTTATTATTCTGAATTATTATTTTATAGTTCTAAATTTTTTTGCTTTCAATGGTTTCCACTCCTTATTCATGATTTTGGTATTAATATTCTATTCACTCATTATTTTAAGAACTTTAATCCTAATAGCTCTTAGTGGATCTAGGTAGTAATACCATGGCTTAGATGTGATTCGATTGGTGCATGCTACACTATTTTTAGAATATTAAATTTAACATTGTTTTAGTAAACATACAGTAACCATTCCCGCTCTTAGTTTCTTATTTATTATGTCTATATGAGTATTCCATTTCATAATCAGAATCAATCATTAGCCCAAGATAATTAAATGTCTTGACTTGTGTAAATGTTGAACAACTACACGCTTTTATATTGTATAAACATTCCAAGCCACTACCATTTATATCCAATTTATACTTTTTAACATGCTGTAGTACGATAGTCTTTGTCTGTGTTTTTTTTTAATGTCAATTATTAATTTATTATCATGAGTCCAGTTTTATGTCTTGTTAAAATCTTCCTGCAACATTTGTGTGCGCCACGTACAGCATTCTGTTGTCAGAATACATAAATTTGCAACAATTCTGTATACAGTCTACCTTTGTGTTTGTATGGATTAAGTATAATACTATATTTGGAGGAGATGATCAACTTAACAGTGTGAGGATATTGTATTTTTCACTTTATTCCCTAAATAATTTAATTTTCAGATTCTCTTTTTATATATTCGTTAATTAGAGCTTCAAAAAAATAAAAATTTCATTTAGTAAGACCCGCATTAGTGGTTGCTTGGTCTATCGCGGGAGCACTTAAGCCGGCCAATACTGACATGGGAAGGAAGTCTAGAAATTTTATCTTTTTTATAAAAATATAAAATAATATATTTAATAAAAAACACAATGAATGGCCCGCAATGCCCCCTAAGTGATATAATTCAGTTAAATGCGGGAGAATGCCAGGCCTCCACCGTGGTTCGGATTCCACGTTAAACTGTAGGTCCTCCATTTCATATCACAATCACCCTACTATTATACATTAGCGTAAGTGCATACAACCTGAACGGGTAGTAAGACGTGGTGCTAGTAATAATAAAAGTTAAAGGTGTCACACTTGTGTTGGGTAAGATAGTTGGAAATGAGATCAGAGTTTACATCCTGGTCAGGTTAACTGTGTTTTTACCTTAAAGGTTTCCCACTAAATATGATGATGTTACCTTTAAATTCTACCTTCCTCAGGGTATTTAATGCATGCATATAACCCAAACGATTACAATATTTCTTAGTAATAATCTTTATTTTTTTAAATCTCCATTCAAGACCGTTACCTAATTATTTTGTGTTTGGTAAACATATACTTTTTGGTTATATTTGCTGATGATGACATTTATTTGAACTGTTTCATTAGTTGACTTATGATTTTGTCACACACATCATCATTGAAGAAAGAAATTTAAATATAGTCTATGACTCACTTTGGCGGCCGCATGGTCTAATTAGTACATAAACGTACAATCCGAACGGGTGATAAGACATGGTGCTAAAAGAATGCAATTAATGAAGGCATGAGAATCCTCCCAGAAGAGTAGTTTCACCTCTAAGAATAAATGTTTTTACACCCTTTGGCGGTTAACACCTGGGAGTTATGGCAAAATAGGTCTAAAACAAAACTTTGTTAAAACGAATCCATTCACCATATGTTAAAAGCAGATGGACAAAGCTTATAAATTATTTACATTGACCAGCGGTATCCGACCTGGGGGTCAGGATCCCCTTCAAGAAAAAAATATCAAATTAATGTTGTAAGGGTATTAATGCAATGCTTATTGAGATTCTAGCTTTATATTTACTTTTTGAAGTGAATGATTATAGGACAGTGCAAAATTAAAATATAAGTGTAAGTGATTACAAGTATAAAGACTGTTAAGTTACTGTTTTGGTTCGTTTTGGTTAGTCAAATTTAACAGTTGCTTGTCGACTTAGTTTGCCATATCAGTCTCATCTCCAGGCGAGTGGTGCTGCTAGCATAGCTTTCGTAATACCTCTTAGGCTCATTGGTTTTCTTTTGAGAAATCTCGGTCACATTGCTATAATCATTCATTTTATAAGTAATTTATACTAATTAAATTGAGCACATTGGCTTAACGTAAAGCTCATTTGATTTGTAAATGATAAGGCTAGGATTCAAATTCCTACTGGGAGTACTGGGGTTGATTTTTCCTAAACAGTTTCCACGTCCTTCCTCCAGGAGAATAAAGGTACATTTCCTCTAAATTATGTCTACCTCACAAGTGTTATTAAATGCATATATCTAGGACAGGTTGTAAGATTCATTGAAAATAATAATTTAAAAACTAGGATAAGAATGCTTGTAGCTTATCAAGGGATTGTAATGGTCTCTAAGACAAAAATTGGGGTCAAACCCTGACAAAAGTTGGAAACCACGGCTCTAACCTAAACACTCTATTTGGGGAAACAAGTTATGTAAATATTTTGCCTTTTTTATGTTTAAATATTTGAAAATTTTAAAGTTTAGCTGATAATTTAGGCTTGTTGGAGGAAGAGGTGAGTCTCACGCCAACGTAGCTGAGGGCCTTGCAACAGCTCTCCAGTGTTTTGAGGATATGCAGGCAAGGAGGGAGCCCAACACTGTCCCCCAGAAACACTGTATACTAGTCTGTAGCTCACCTCCTTACCTCATGCCCGTGATGGAATCTCACAACTACGCTGGTCACACAGTCGAGCAACTGGCTGCTACTTTGCAAGAGGTAAGAATGAGCTTGACTAGATGTTGCTTGTCAAGAGATGAGTCCTAACAGCTCGAGATGTATTGTTTGTGAACAAATGGCTCAAATTGAACTGTTCCTCTAACTAAACAAGTCGAACTATTTCACCTCCTCTAAGTGAACTAGTTAAATTTGAATTACAAGATGAAACAACACCAGAATTCTTGGGCTGATCTTGGTCACAGAAACAAAGGGACAATTAATGTTGTTGTTTTCCATTTCCTTTAGTCAGAAAAGCTACCTCATCTCTACCCGTGCAGGGTTCCTACGCTCTGGAAAGTCAGGGAAAGTCAGGTAAAGTCAGGAAAAAAATAATAGTCAGGGAAAGTCAGGGAAGCTTTAAAAAGGTCAGGGAAAGTCAGGGAAATGACAATTCATGTCTTCATGTCACACTTAGAAAAAACAAAGAAAATATTTTTTCTATTTACTGCGTCATAAGCCACTGCCCCAATGAAGAAAGCTGAGGGGCACTTACCATGCTCAAACTTGCCCTAACACAAGTTTTGGTAGCATTTTATTTCAGAATGTGAACGCAGAGGTCTCCTAGCCTGCACATGACAATTCTTTTAACTTTAGTGATCACTTGTTTTTGTTCTTGTTCAAGGTTTGTCATCGTTATAGTTTGATACAGTGCACCAGGACTGATTAGACTACACCAGCAATGTCTAACAAAAAAACCGTTTTTAACCAGCTCTGGCTAAGCCCAGACCATTTTCCTGAATTCTCATACTGGATAAGTGGTGTTGAAAGTAATAAGCTGCAGGCATTTTGTAAAGTGTGCAAAAAAATTATAAACTTAAGTAATATGGGAAAGCAAGCATTAGCTTCCCATGCAAAAGGACCAACTCATATCAAAACTCTTGAAACTTTGACAAATCAACGCTCTCTGTTGACTTTTTTTTCAAAAAAGTCAAGTGATTCAGGTTCATCGAGCTCCCCAGTTTCAAGAGAATCTCTGGCACACAAAGACATTCTACCTAGTGATGATTCTGCTGGTTGCTCGAAGAGTTTTTCTGTTTCATCGAAAATCGTAACGTCGCAGAAGGAAGCTGTTGCTAAAAGTGAAATTAGTGTAGTGCCTCAAAGAAACCATAACACTTTTGTTATAAAAGATGATATAACTAAGGCGGAAGTCATTTGGGCTATGCAAGTTGTTGACAAAAAAATGTCTTTCAATTCGTGCAATAATTTAAGTACAATTTTTCAATTGATGTTTCCCGAGTGTTCCATTGCCAATGCCTTTACCCTTGGTGGAGACAAGGCTGCATACTTCATTGTGCATGGCTTGGCTCCATTCTTTCATAATAATTTACTGGACCGCCTAAAATCATGTAACAACTTTGTAATTTGTTTTGATGAGGCATTGAATAAAGTTATTCAAAGAGGACAGATGGACATTGTAATTAGATTCTGGGACAAGGAAAATCATAAAGTCATCAGTCGTTACTTAAACAGTGTGTTTTTCGATAGGAGCACTGCTGAAGAATTACTGAAGCATTTTCTGGATGGTATTTCTCCTCTTCCACTCTCTAAGTTGATACAAGTGTCAATGGATGGCCCAAATGTCAATTTAAAGTTTATAACACTTCTTCAGGAACACCTCAAATCTGTAACAGACAATGAAGTATGTAGTTTGCTAAATCTGGGAACATGTGGGCTTCATGTTGTTCATGGTTCCTTGAGAACAGGAGTAGAGTCTGTTGATTGGGATATAAGTAGCTTATTACGTCACATGTACTACCTGTTCACTGACTCTCCAGCTCGTCGAGCATTGTTCACCCAGTTGACAGGGTGTACAACTTTTCCATTGAAGTTCTGTGGTGTGCGTTGGTTAGAGAATGCGAAGTGCTTTCAAAGGGCATTACAAATTTGGGACCATGTTATTAAGTTTCTCAAAGAAGCAAAACTTCCTAAAACAAAACCTGTAGAGACACTGAAAAGAGCAGCCTGTGATCCATTCCTAAAGTGTAAACTAGCGTTCTGCAAGACAATTGCAGATGAATGTCAGCCTTTCCTGCAACGGTTCCAGACATCAAAACCAATGACTCCATATCTTTTTGAAGCTGTAGAGAAACTTCTAAGATACCTTATGAATCGTTGTGTGAAACCTGATCTTATGAAGTGCACGGGTCCAAAGTTACTGTCTATTGACACAAAAAAATCAGAAAATTTGATCCTTAGCAAAAATATTGATATAGGATTTGCAACAAAACGTTTGTTAAGAGAAACTGCGATCACAGTAACAGAAAGACAAAAATTAGAATTTATACATGAGTGCCGCAGTATGTTAACCACCATGATTGCAAAACTACAAGAAAAAAGTCCCTTAAAACAGAAAGCTGTGAGAGGTTTGTCTTCATTGGATCCTTGTGTTATTCAACATTCACCTCAACTGGCCCAGAAGAGATTTTCTTTTCTTTTGGAGGAACTCAACCATGCCAACATCATAAATGATGTTCTGGCTGAAAATGCCAAGAAAGAATACTTGCATTTTTGCAACCTCAAAAAATCTGAGCTTCAAGAAATATTTCGTCCTTGTGATCAGTTTAGTGATGAAGTAGGACTTGACACTATTTATGGTAGCTTTCTAATAGGAGAAGCAAACTACAAACATCTTTGGGAAGTAATAAAGATTTGCCTTGTCTTGTCGCATGGGAATGCAACTGTTGAAGGTGGTTTTTCAGTCAATAAATCTTTACTGGTTGAAAACATGCATGAAAAGACAGTCATTGCACAGCATCACATTCATGATGAGATACAAGAAGCAGGAGGGATTAAAAATATACACATTAGCAAAAAGATGTTGGATTACGTGAGAGGTGCTCGGAAACGCTATCATGAATACTTAGAGATGAAGAAGCAAGAAAAAAGTGAAAAAGACAAGAAGAAGGCAGAAAAGAGGAAATTAGATATACAAGTTAAAGATTTAGAAGGAGAAAGAAAAAAATTAATGATGGCAACTGAAGAGAAACGAGAAGCAATAGACGTGGAGTTGCAAGAACTGAAGAAGAAGCAAGCTTCACTTTATTAAATATAACATAGTTTCTTATTGTATGACTATAGTGATAATTTTAATAAAAATAAAATTGACTTGAGACATGAATAATATGAAAGCAGACAGAGTTCCTGTTGTAAGCTATTCAGTTCAGGAAATGTACAGTTTAGGTAAAATAAAACTGTAATGATACCAAACTCTTTAGTATGTTCTTAGTGGCCTGTTATTTAATACGTATTTCTGCACATGATACCAAAGGGAATCAAGTTTGTTACAAATTTTTGATAGGGATTATTTTTCCATCATTTTCCCTCAACTGATTGGCAAGATGTCTGCTTTCTTATTCTTCCATGAGAGGTGAGGCAAGGTCGGCTGTAAGGGGGGAGGAGGCCGAAATAAATTTATTTAAATTAATATTTTCACATGTATAGTACCATAAAGTTATAATGGAAATTTTATGAGAAATTGGTCAGGGAACTTGGGAAAATAGTCAGGGAAAATCAGGGAAAAGTCAGGGAGAATATTTTTACAAATACTGTAGGAACCCTGCCGTGTCTAACTTCAAACAATAGGTATCACTATCCTTTCTCGTGTCTAACTTCAAACACTAGGTATCGCTATCCTTACTCGTGTCTAACTTCAAACAATAGGTATCGCTATCCTTACTCGTGTCTAACTTCAAACAATAGGTATCGCTATCCTTATTCGTGCGGGTGGTCGTTATTTCAAGAGCTACAAGGAGCAAATACACTTTCTTCATCCTATAAAACTAAAATTTTCTTAAACTATCACCAAGCCAACAGTTATTGCTGTTGTAAATACTCTTATATAAAATATTATTTTTGTCATCAATAGTATATTATATTTTATTTTAAATGGCTTTGTCATTAATTTCATACAATATAGCTAGTGAATTGGTAAACAATCAAACTAAACTGAAAGCCTTAGAGGTACTGTAGGTAGGTCGCAACTGATAAAACACAAGCTTAATTCAGTCATTTTCAAATTATGAGCTAAGAGTTGTATTTCGGTCAATCATAAACAACTATTTAAATGAAAGGATCATTTTAGTGAACCGAATCAAAAGTGAGCTGCTCTATCCATTTATAGTGTACTCATACAAACACGCTACTTACTCTGGTGACCCACTGAGCATGTACTCAAGCGTGTTCTTGCATACCCCTGTGATTGACTTTGGAGTAGTATTACAACTCTCACTATAACGGTGGGGTTGCCATTGAGTGTCTCAGTGCTTATATAGAGACTTTTTCACTGTAGGCTCTTTTCTTTAGCTTAGCTAATTTTTCTTGGAACATATTCTAGAATATTATCAGACAAGACTATCTAAGCATTACCGAAAAACTTGATGTTTTATACAGCTTAAATTTGTGATGGAATTTTCTGACCTTATTCTGGCAGAAATAACGGTACATCTCATGCTCAATCATCTGTGCATCATGAACATAGAACTGCAATATTATCTATTTATCTCCCTTTTCCTCTCTTTTTCAGTTTTTCTCCTTCTCTCTTTGTCTTTCTTCCTCTGTCCTTCTCTTGGTCTCCTCCTTGGTATATCTCCCTCATTTATGCTCTCTTTATTTAATCTGTCTTTTATTTTTCTCTAACTACCCCCTCTTTTTTCTCTTATTCTTCTTCTTCTCTCTTTTACTCTCTCTTATATCTCTTCCTTTCCTTCCTCTCTCTTGCATTGTATCTTCCTAACCTTTATTTTTTCTTTCATTCCCTCCCCTTTTGTCTCACTCCCTCCCCTTCTGTTTCTCTCTCCCTCCCCTTCTGTTTCTCTCTCCCTCCCCTTCTGTTTCTCTCTCCCTCCCCTTATGTTTCTCTCTCCCTCCCCTTCTGTTTCTCTCTCCCTCCCCTTATGTTTCTCTCTCCCTCCCCTTCTGTTTCTCTCTCCCTCCCCTTCTGTTTCTCTCTCCCTCCCCTTCTGTTTCTCTCTCCCTCCCCTTATGTTTCTCCCTCCCCTCCTGTTTCTCTCCCTTCCCCTCCTGTTTCTCTACCCTATTTCTCTTGTTTTCTCCCTCTCCATTGCTCATATGCTCTCTTTATTCCTGCTTTTGCTCATTTTTAATCGGTAGTGCCAGTGTTTATTAACTTGTCTGTTCAATTTTTAATGTAAATACCTACTACTATGTTGTTACCCGACCCCTGACTTCTTGTTTATATGTCAATCTGGTTGGATACGAGCATTTAGAATAGTCAAACTCGTTGTGTTGATGGATGTATGTATCCATACACAAGCAAAGCTGACCTTCAAAACATACGTGTAACTCATTGTGTACTGTCCTGAATAGTTTGGCTCTCATTATTATGAGGGAACTGTGTTTCTTATGACCCCAAAGTTACTAGACATTGACAACTGTTTGTTTTATGTCTTACTCTAAATATTTGATTTTATAACATATACAATGTGGTTGTGTCACATAGTATTTAAAAGTAGTTATGCTTTTATTGGTGAATTCCTAGTGTTTACTTTCATACTTTTTGGGAAATATTGCTATCCTAATTAATACACAGTTATGGGGTAATATTGATTGTATTTGTAGATTTAAATGTGCAGTGGTAATGTGGATATGTGATATCCTTAATTAAATCAGATGTTTTGTTTTCAGAGAGGAATCCATCTTTCTATATTATGTCCACGAAAAATCCCTTCACTGTTCAAGCTGTATGACAAAGCAGGAGGGGACCTCCAAGCCTCTTTAATCAAGAACTATGCAAAGGACCCACGCCATTTAGTACTACTTAAAGGCTACAGGTCAGCTATGTGTGATTTATTCAATTAGGGTAATTGTCATTAATGTCTCATATCACATCATCATCATCATCATCAATTGTTTCCAGCCTGTGGCCGGTTCATTTTAGTAAATTTTTCCATTCTTGCCTATTCATTCAACACTCTATTCCTCCTTCCATTTTGTTCCTTCTTGGTCCTTTCCACTAAACACATTTCTCTTATTTGCTCCTCTCTATACTTCTCTTGGCCCTTTGCTTCTTACTTCCTGACACATCTTAATTTCCAATCATTTTCTCCTGTACCTCTCTCTCCATTCCCCACTTGCATGCTCTCTCTTACATTCAATGTTCATGTTTCTGCTGCATGTGTGACACTAGATACAAAGTACACCCTGTCTCATATGTTATTATAAATAATCAAAACTCATCTCTTAGAAAGATTGGAATCTAACTAGTTAGTTGAAGTCATTTATAATAGTTGACAGTGAAATAGGATGGAATGGTGTTATTGGTTGTGGTAGTGTATATATTGAATCTTAATAACGTAATTGGTTCCATTTAAAAAACCAAGTGTAAGACAGACACACCAAATAATAAAGCAGAAAGGCAGACTACTATCGTAATATAAAACAAACAAAATGATTTCATATTCTGAAAATTGAAAAATGACACCTTTTCCACGGGAATCAAACTCGGACCTTTGGCTTAGTACTCCACTGCTCTAACCACTGAACTATCCAGGAATACGTCCTGTGCCCATGGTCATTCTTCACTCATATTTTAAAGCAATAAACAATAAGTTAGCTAAAATTAATAAAATTATCAATAAAATTAAACAATAATAAATAATGAATAGTTAGATAAGAACATAAAACAATAATGAAATCAAAATTTTTTAAAAGATAACTGTATGAGAAGCTTACAAACTAATTTAAATTTAAAAAATATTTATTTACGATTAGATTATTTCTTATCTGGTCTACAGGTATTTCCTTTCCATTTAGGTTTGTACTTAAATATCATATTCTTCTATTTGTTGATCAATACAGGTGTCAATGCAACTCATATCGCTAAAATATTTATGATCATATATATTAGCTTGCAAAAAAAGAAATCCATACCTTATAGACATAGGAGATTGAGATGATTGCGTAGGCATTAAGGTAATCAACTGTTTTGGTCATCAACTCCCAATCTCATAAAGAGATGGTGAACATCTGAGACTACCTCCTTCAAACTTTGTATTTGTTTTAGTTTGAAGGAGCGACCTATCAGTCCTACAAATTCTGGTTTGATTGGTCCACAACCCCAAGCTCCAGGCAGTGTATCCATGACTTCGTTGCCCAGCCCACAAACCAATTTGGGCAGTCCTATGAGTGTAGTGGCTGGGGTAGGCCCCACACAAACACCCACAAGGCCCTACTCCCCAAGTGTCTACAGGGGCAGTCTATAGACCCAACCAGAATCAGGTCATTTTCATAAATATATATTTATTGGTAAAAAAATTATATATTATTTAATTACTTGCAAATTTGATATATTTGTAAATTTAGAAAAGCAATTCATCTGAAAATGCTAATCCTAATTACTTGCTTTCAATCGGCTAAAAATATCAATGTTAATTGTTTTGGATATCTCTTGATTTTTTTTTTTTTTCCAAGCCATCAGTTTTCAATCACGCATTGATAGTTATCTTTAGTATAAAAAATCAATTTCTGTTAGTCTCTCACCAGTGCAGTCGACCTGACCTTTTTAATATTCTCATCCATGATAAATTTGAGATCTGAATAAACAAAGGTAATCTTATGAACATATGTCAATGGCAACAAATTAAAGTGTGAACTGTTCTTCTTTTCATTTTAGATGATATATTGTGTTCATTCATTTTAAATGTTTCCACCTTTCCCATATCTTCCAAATATATATTTAAGAACATATAATAATTGATGAATGTCACTTCTGTATTCCCCGAATATAAGATGAGGCTCTTTTCAATTTTTCGACCTCGAAAAGTCAGGGTTGTCTTATATTTGCGCATGAAAAAATGTTGGTGTAAGGTCAGATTTTTATATTGTATAATACTGATTATACCGTATATGTTATTTTACTAAGAAAAGGCATGTACTTGTTTAAATTTGAACACAAACCGGTTTTTTTTTTTAGCAGATATTCGCATAGTTAAATATTGTTGTGTGTTGTTTTCAGCAATTATGGTGTATTGTGCTAAGGATGTCCATGTTGGCCACTTTCTTAGCTCAATAACTATACTAAAAACCTTGAAATAATTAAATAGATGGTAAAGCAATGAATAAATACAGAAAAAAAAATCTTATAGCTAAAAAATAATTACTAAATTTTTTTTCCACACTGTTATAGGCCTAAGAGACAACTTACACTTTCATGTAATTTACAGAAGGAATGCTGTAATGATAGTGGCGCATTGTCACTTGTTGATCTCTAACCACTCCCTATCGACCATTATCGCTCCACCATCTAAATCACAGTTGATATCCTCGATCCATTCGTAAAAATAGTCGACAAGATGGCATACTTAAATATTACAACTAACGCAATGTATAGTTTTAACGCCATTGTAGAATATAAAAGAGATAGTAACTAGTCATGACTAATATGTATCATGCATTTTCATAACATTCTAGACAAGCAAAAACAATTACACCCTATCATTCACAATATTTTCAAAGCGTCCGGAAAATTATATTGAATAGTTACTATCGATATAGCGCTATGAAGTACTACAGCAAACCCGATAAAACAATACTTTTTAACAACTTCACGACTTCACTAGTTGTTTATAAATTAGCACGTCGACGTTTGGAATATTATGAGCTGTGTGTTCTAAAACGTATTCTTTCCAAGACTTTGATTTTCAAATTTAGTTTATTTTTATTTCAAAAAGGCCAAGGTCAAAGTAATTTAAAGTCAATGGGTGATCACATAGAAAAAACAAAGGAAGTGTAGAGAGCAAAACAAAAGTGTTGAACATCGTAATAGTTATGATTCTAACTTCAGATTAAGAGTGGTTCATCTCGCCGAACAAACTAACAATAGTGAAGCTGCACGACACTATGGAATCACCGAAGTAAATGTACGGCGTTGGAGGGTTATGAAGGAGCGGCTGAAATGTGCTCATTCCACAAGGAAATTTTTTTGTGGATCAAATGTGGGGTGTCACCCCGAACTAGATGATGCAGTTCTTGAATTTGTTGAAGAAAACCTTCGTAAGGGTTTTGGAATGTCTGTAGAAAGTATCTGAATGAAAGCATTGGAAGAGGCAACTATTAGAAAAATACCCAGATAGGAATTCAAAGTAAGTGTTGGTTGGGCAGTAAGATTCATGAGGTGGAAAGGGCTCTGCTTTCGAAGGAGAACGTTGTTATCCCAGAAGCTGCCATTGGACTACAAAGAGAAGCTCGTGCAGTATCAAAGGCACATAATCAAATTACGGCATAAACATCTTCATTTGTTGGGTTAAATGGGAAATGCAGATGAAACCCCGGTGTATTTTGACATGCCTGCTAATAGAACAGTGTCTGGAAAGGGTTCTAAATCAGTTATTTTCAAATCTTCTTGAAATGAGAAGCTACGTGTTACAATCATGCTGGCAGTGTTGGAAGATGGCAGGAAGCTACCACCATTTGTTATTTTAAAAAGGAAGAATCTACCAAAATAACAGCTACCAAGTGGGGTAATCTTTAGATGTGATGAAACCGGCAGGATGACAGATGATATAATGGTTTTGTGGCTTATGAAGTTTGGGATAGGTGACCAGGAGCCCTATTAAGGCAAAGAGGATTGATAAACCTTGATGTCTTTAGGGGTCATCTTAAGAAAAAGGTAAATAATAAAGTAGCCTTTTGAAACACAGACCTAGTAGTGATTCCTGGAGGTATGACCTCACAATTACAAGTACTTGATGTTGCTGTAAATAAATCTCTCAAGCACCATTTCTGACGCCAATATGAAGAGTGGCTGTTAACTGGGAACTGCCCCTTAACCCCAGTGGTAACATTAAGAAGCCTTCAGTTGGACAACTTGGGTCGGTGGATAAAAACGGCATGGACTAGTATTTCTGCTGAATCCATTATAAAAGCGTTCAAGAAGTGCTGTTAAGTAACAGTTAGGATGGAACAGAAGACTATCCGAGTTTGAGTGAGGAGGATGGACGTGAATCAAGTGGTGATGGTGATGATGTATGTGAATCAAGTGATGATGCAAAACAATTGAAGGTGATGATGACAAAACAAGTGAAGGGGATGATTACTGACAAAGTTTCTTGGGTGTTTTTAAACTTGTTTTATATTAAAACACAATATTCTATAATACCGTTATAATAATTGATTTGTCTATGTGATAACGATGTTACTCTGAATAAAATATGCATTGCATCAATGAAAATTTAATCAATGTACAGTATATGAATAGTATTTATGTGATAGTATTATATTAATTTTTATTGTTGGTAACTAAATATTGACTACTTTAAAAATTAATAAAAAGTTTTTCTCCTAATTTCAAGTTCTCAAAATAGGTATCATCTTATTTTCGAGTCGTCTTTTATTCCTGTAAATATGGCTCATACCTTTAAGATGCAATATTAACTAATGTGTCCACTTTGACTTGGCTTCAAAACTTATATAAGACTCGACCTTGCTTTGAACCTGTATAGGTGGTAAGACATGGTGCTAAAAGAAAGAAACAATAATACGGGCATACATTTCTGACCCATGGGTTTTTACTGAGAGGGGATCCACCTCCAGTGTGTGAGTTTGCAATGCTCCCCTTAGTGTGTACCACATTTTGGTGGAGTGTCGCAAATATGCCCCTATTCACCTGGCTCTTCATTTTAATGGTGACCCTCGTTATTTACTACAAAACAGTGCGGAGGGAGTCATATGTTTACTCCGTTTTATATGCCAGGCAAATCTTTTAAATGCCATTTGAGTCACTTTTATAAAGTGACTCATTTGGATTTTATCCTATATTGAGATTGTTTTTAACATTTTAATATATATTTTAATATGTTTGTTTTGTCTTTTTAACATATTATTATTTTAACAGTTTTGTAATTTTAATGTGTTATATGTTAATATGTTTGTTCTGTACTTTTAATGTAGTGTATACAATTGTGGTTTTTTTTAGCAGGTGTATCACTCAATTTGTACTAATAACTCATTTGATTACTCCTATGGGTATTTTATCACATTGAGATCTATAATTTATATATATGTATTGTGTATTCGCCTGTATATTCAGCAGGTGAATTATAATGTATCTCCCCTATGGGGACTTTACTATGTTTTTAATATAGTTCAAGGCCCTAATGACTTCACTGTGTCGATGGGCCTAAACTCTAATAATAATAATATACTTCATGTCCTATTGCTGAACATACTGGTATAACTTTATTGTAAGTTACAACGTATTTGCTGATCTGTGCAGTCGTTTGCTTCTGATAACTAAGGGGTACAAATTATGTCCGTTACTAGGTTTGGAATGAAATATTAATATATAATTATAACAAGAAAAAAAACATGTCTTGAGCCTGCAAGTGAGCAATAGTGACCGAGCGGCCAACGCCCTTAGCGATGATAATGCCAACATTTGCAGATAGAGGGTGTCATGTGGTCAGCACAACAAACCCTTTAATCTCAGTTTTCTAGACTAGACATTCAAATAGCTCCTCATTGGTCCTCACAAGGCTAAGCTTGCCCCTGCTTCAGACCCGCTGCTTCACAGATACATTCTGGAAGTGCTGGTGATTGAACCTGAGACCTCTGTATCTGTAGCCAGGAACTCTTAATTATAAGGGATACACAAATAGTATTATACAATAGTTATTTGTAATTAAATGTCCCAAATATTTTGTCTGAAAAGTATCCCATACATGCTTGTGCAAAATGTACTATGGAGTTAAAGTATCACCTTAAAATTAATTATTTTTTTCTGCATAAATAGATTTCTTCATAATCATGCAAAATATTGAATTTTTTTAAATTAATAGTGTAAGAAATCTGGAAGTATAATGATATTCACAAATTACAAGAACAACCTTTACACAAATTATAGCTAGTATTACTGACATTGTTGTTAAAATGCAAGATCACTCAACTTTGTAGCAAATAAATCCTTTCTAAATGTTATGATGATGATCAATTATTTTTAAAATTAAAACTACCACAAATATACATCTTAGATTCAAGTGTATGGTTAGAACCAAATAACATAGAATAAGAGTACACATGAAATGAAATAACAGAAAATATGTTGATTTCTTCTGAAAATACACTAGATGTAAGAAAAGAGTTAGCTCACACCCATTTGAAGTAAGCACTTGTGTTTATAATGTTGTAACTCATCCTAGTGTGCTCTGTTCAGCCAATTTGTGCATTGTTTATTGTTTAGGTTCAACCAATAATGATGCCTCAACAACAACAACAGCAACAACAACAACAACAGATGATGAATAACATATCTCGTGTTGGACCCCCATACAACCAACAGAATCCCCCCGGATACCCAACAGGACCAGGAATAAGTAGGCAACCCGCACGTTGGCCTATGTTACCTCCCCAGCAACGAGCGCCATACATACCTATACAGCCTGGTACTCAGAACAATCCTACACAAGGCAGTGCACTCATAGCGCAGCTGACACAGCCTCCAGCGCAATCTATCAACCCTGTGGTTCTCAACCAGTACACACAACGGCTTGATAGTACGTATTCATACATCTCTATACTCTCTAGCAACTAGTACTAACCTGCGCTACTCTCACAATAGACTAGACTGCCCATGTGAATCTTGGTCAGGTGTACTGAGGGTGGATTTAAAAAAATTGTACTACTCTCCTTCCATGCAAATGCGGGTACACTTCCTTTAAATATAAGCTCCCTAATCCCTAAAACCACCAGAGCAATTAGTACATAAGCGTATAAACCGAATGGGTAGTAAGACTCTGTGCTAAAAAACAAACTAGTATTAATAATAGGTAAAAATTGGTGTGAAATAGCTGTATTTGATAAAGACTGAAAGAAAGATAGAAAGGCAAAGTGTAGATACTTACCATAAAAATGTATATTTCAAGAATTCACAACTAAAACACAACAATACAATCACAGTACTTTTTAGGCCTCTCCTTCAACACAAGAAAGTAATACATATATTAGACTATGGCTATATTATTGTTGCTGGAATTATACAAGTTTAAACAGGCAACAATGTCCAGTCAGTTATTTATAATATAGTAAATGAACTAGAAATGTATATATTAAATTTTGGGTATTTAAGTGACCTCACAATTTATTTCTGATTTTAAAAATTATCAAATTGTAGGTAAATAATTTTAAAATAATAACTAGTTATCCCTCTTTTTACATGATTTGTATATTATTTTACTCATTATAGTTTAATAGTAAATGTATCATCATCATATAATTGTTCCAGCGGGGACAGGTACAAATTAGTGAGCCTCCTCCATTCTGCACGGTTCATAAATGTTTGGTTTTCAATTTCTCTCCAATTCTTGTATCTCATTGTCACTTCACTGATGATTTCCTTGGTCCAATGCTTCTTGAGTTCTCCTTTATGTTCTATTAGTCGCCTCCTCTTTGCCACCTGTCCTATTTTCATTCGTTTCACATGGCCAAACCACTTCACACGCAATTTTGAAATATTTTTTTAATATAGCCTTCTTTATGTTTAATCATGCTCTGTTGTCTTCATTTTGGATTTAGTCTCGTCTTGTTGTCTGGGTCATTGTTCGTAAAAACTTTATTTCCGCCACCTGCACACGTGACTATTCCCTGGGTGTTAGCTCACAGGTCTCGACGCTCTTTGTGACTATAGGGGAAGTAACTCAAAGAGTGCTTGTTTAGGAATCAGGAGGACTTTCTTGTCTCATAGCAGCTCTCTCACTTGATGGAAGAAATGGGATTCTTCCAGTGTATGGACAGTACAACACTGCGAGGTACTGGAACTGCTCCACTTCTTCCAGTGTATGGACAGTACAACACTGCGAGGTACTGAAACTGCTCCACTTCTTCCAGTGTATGGACAGGTCTCAGTGTCTGACAGTACAACACTGCGAGGTACTGGAACTGCTCCACTTCTTCCAGTGTATGGACAGTACAACACTGCGAGGTACTGAAACTGCTCCACTTCTTCCAGTGTATGGACAGGTCTCAGTGTCTGACAGTACAACACTGCGAGGTACTGGAACTGCTCCACTTCTTCCAGTGTATGGACAGTACAACACTGCGAGGTACTGAAACTGCTCCACTTCTTCCAGTGTATGGACAGGTCTCAGTGTCTGACAGTACAACACTGCGAGGTACTGGAACTGCTCCACTTCTTCCAGTGTATGGACAGGTCTCAGTGTCTGACAGTACAACACTGCGAGGTACTGGAACTGCTCCACTTCTTCCAGGTATGGACAGGTCTCAGTGTCTGACAGTACAACACTGCGAGGTACTGAAACTGCTCCACTTCTTCCAGTGTATGGACAGGTCTCAGTGTCTGACAGTACAACACTGCGAGGTACTGGAACTGCTCCACTTCTTCCAGTGTATGGACAGGTCTCAGTGTCTGACAGTACAACATGCGAGGTACTGAAACTGCTCCACTTCTTCCAGTGTAAGGCAGGTCTCAGTGTCTGACAGTACAACACTGCGAGGTACTGGAACTGCTCACTTCTTCCAGTGTATGGACAGGTCTCAATGTCTGACAGTACAACACTGCGAGGTACTGGAACTGCTCCACTTCTTCCAGTGTATGGACAGGTCTCAGTGTCTGACAGTACAACACTGCGAGGTACTGGAACTGCTCCACTTCTTCCAGTGTATGGACAGGTCTCAGTGTCTGACAGTACAACACTGCGAGGTACTGAAACTGCTCCACTTCTTCCAGGCATGCACCCTCCAGTGTAAAATTAACTGGTGTTTTCTGCCTGTTAACCAACATGACCATTTTCTTTCACTTAATGATTTTAAGGCTGAAGTTCTTGATTTCAACATTCCTTAGATCTAGTCTCTTGTGTAATTCAACTTCCGTGTTTCCCCAAATTATTTAGTCGTCTGCAAACGTGAACGCCGACAATACTTTGTCCTGACCTTTCCCTTTGACTTTCTTCATTATTTTATCCATTACAATTGTGAATATTAAAACAATTTTGGCTCTATTTCCTCGAAAGCCATATTGTTATTCTAATTGTGGTTTAATTACTTTTATCAACAAAAAAATTACATACTTAAACCTAGCTTCGAGCTATGCATAAGACATGTTGATAGCAAATTAACACAAATTGAATGTAACAAACGGGAACTAAACTTACAAACGTTAGCAAACAAGACTAGCTACAAACATAAAGAAACAGTCGAAACACGGCCATCGATTACATCTCGGCTCTCAAACAATATCAAACTGACGACACTCGATCACTGTTAGATACGATGCACAATTGATATGGCAGCAAATGATCGGTAACTCAAACGATATATCGAGGTGATGACATCACTAATCCAACTGACCCAACATGGCCGAAATATGACGTGAACAAAGGTTACAAGAAATAACCAAACAAAACAAATAAGTTGCTCTATCCACCCTAACACACAGAAACAGCAAGGAACATTGAAACACGTATTGGGCCCATAGGACCAAAATTATGTAGCGTAAATCACAAGAACTGAAAACTAAAAACCTCTGGAGGACCAGTGTTACGAACACGAACAATGGACTGTATGGTGTAACGGGTATTGGGTAGAGGCAACTCACCTTCACTTTATGTTGTCTGATTGGTGTTGTCTTGGAGTAGTCAATTTGATTAACACACGCACACGAATAACTGAGATTGGACCGCTTTCAGGTGAAAGTTCACGGAACCTATAATCATCACTTATGGGTCGATCAAGTCTCAGCACACGACTCACTAAATCGGCAGAACGAAAAACCGCGCCAGCGACACTTGGCGGGAAAACAATAGACCTAGAGGGGTCCAGGTATGTTCTTGTCGCCTCAAGAGTGCGGAAAGATTAATTAAGGTGGAAGGAGTCAAGAGAATATATTATAAGAAAAGACCAAAAAACCGTCTAAACCACAACAAAAAGCAATCGAATCACAAACAAAACAATTACTAATTTCGAGGCATAGAGAACCTAGATAAAGGAGCACTATCCAAAGAGATAGCATAGAGGACTGAATCATGAAGTAGAGACTAATGGTACTGATCTAACAATAAACAATGTACAAACAAAATGGCTGATACAGAAAGTAGGAAACGAAAACAGAATTTAATTTATAGTTACTATCAGAGAAATGCAGATAAAAAGATATGCATATGTAGAGTTTGCAAAGTAATATTATAAACTCCACGATACAAGTAAAAATCAAAACTTAATTGATAAGTTACTAAGCTTATCAGTAAGCCTGTGTGCATTAGTTATTTATATAGTCCTTAGGTAACAAATAAGGACATTTTCCTGGCCCTTGTTACTGACAAGATCTAGAAAAAATATCACTGCTCAACACACAATTTAGTGCCCTACAAGTTTGGTTAGGTGCGCACTGGCAACTTTTTTTTTTAAACTATTTCGTTGCTAGGATGAAATACATTGATTTGTATGTGAGACTGTACAGGGCAACTTTGTGCTGAGTCACCTTAAAAATTACTGCATGCACTATTCTTGAGAAAACCAAATTGTTGGTGACTGAAAATAGAGCGCACATCACATTTCTAGGTCTGTCCGCGCGCACTAGTGATTCATCAGTTGTTAACCTTACACATTCCTGGCTGGTTTGTCATCGCTTGAAGCCACCAACATGAATGCTGATAGTACAGAGTTGTTAATATGCGAGGTAGAAAAAAGACTAGCATTGTTTAATGAAAGTCTGAAAGAATATAGTGTCAACGATTTAAAGGAAAAAATATGGAGTGAAGTTTGTGAATCAATTATATCAAACTGGAATGAACTTCTCGCCAAAGAGAAAGCAGACAATGGTATGTAATTAATATTTTCATAATTATTATTCTTGTTTTATATATATTAGTTAAAACTAGAGTTCATTCTTTTTTTTGTTTGTACGTAAAGTACATAATACATTTTTATATATCAGCTTAATCATGTCAATGGGGGGATATAAGGGGATGAATGTTGTTAGTAAATAATTTTAAAACCAACATTAAAATAATTATTTTAAATATATTATTGATGATGTGTCCAAACAAATAGATACATTAGACCAGTGGTTCCCAACCTGGGCGGTATCGGCTCCCACAGGGTGATTTTGTTTTCAGGGGAGTGTTAGATTGTTAGTGGGAATTGAGGGGGGGGGGAGCATTTTAAGGGATATTCAACAATAACTTTCTTTTGATAATAACTGTAAAAAAGAATCAACAAAATGCTCTTAAATTTGTTTTGATATTTATGTTTGATAATTTTGACAGCACATTTAATTACTCATGTTTATAAACATTTAACATAACAAAGCATAAGGATTATTAGTTTTACCACAAAAAAGTACTTATAAATTAATATAAATTATTTAGTTTGAAATAATTAAGTATGAATGTAATCCTACAGGGCAGGTAAAAGGGGATAAGTCATATTATGTTTTTTTTTTTACTTGAACACATATTTTTGAGCTCAAGACATAATACTAAATGAGATATTTGTTGTGCATGAAAAGAGTGTATTTGACATTCCTTTTAGCCTGCCCTCAGAATTATTGTATATTTATATAGCAAAAATAGGCCTATCTCATTATTGACATATTCCCTTTTGCCTGTCTATTATATTTGACTTTGGGTTGGGGGGGGGGGGTAGCCTGCACCCTGTTTTCAAAAGGGGGCGCTAAGCTAAGCATTAGAGCATTTAGAGAGGCAAATTTTGCATAATATATATTAAATGCTTCTGTGAAGTCAATTGCGTACCAAGGAAAAAATCACAAATACCACAACTATTGGTTTCCAGTGCACACATATGCCCTCGCGTCACCTCAGCAACATTTTAATCTCAAAACTATTTGGTTTCCAGTTTGCACGTAGCCTTAGACCTATTCTTTGGTATATTTGACCTAATTCCAAAAATGGCATCAGTTTTACCCAATCACCTATAGTTTTGGAGATATGGCATAGTCACCCTAACCTATATGCCGATTCTCATCTTTCGTTCGTCAACGTTTGAGATCCTTAATCGCATGATCTGCTATTTTGATGTGATTTTGACAAATATTGCTGCTATTAATATTACATACTGTACTATTACAACCACCACATATTATTAAATTCACTTATTTCAACCAAAGATCATTATAAAACTTTATTTTACCAGTCAATCAACATACAAATGTTCCTTAATAAGACTTCCTGTGGACAGGACAGTCCCTCTGAAGGTTCCAGCAGTATTCTGCCATTATATGGGTATTCCACCTTCCTTGGTATCTGTCTTCCATAGTTTTTAGGTCCTGGTTAAATCTCTCTCCTTGCTCTTCACTCAAATCACCAAGGTTTACTGGGAAACAATCTAATGGACCTTGATACTCATATTACAGCCAAGCTTATTAAAATTGGAGAGCATATCCTCTACTAATTCGGAGTAGTTGCTTGTTTTATGATTGCCAAGAAAGTTATTGAACACTAGAACAAACGAAGACCAGGCACAAGACTCAATATTGTTCATTGGATCTATGAAACGTGAATTCCTTATTAGCTGTCTTATCTGGGGACCATCAATAATCCCTGCTTTCAGTTTTCCCAAGCTCAGTCCAGGGAATGTACTTGATATTAGTGAAAGCACAAACCATCTTTATTCAAAGCCTTCACATATTGCTTCATCAGTCAAAGCTCTATATGTAATGGTGGCAGGATTATTTGGGCTCTGTCAACCAGAGGTTCATTGGTAACATTTTGTTCTCCAACTGCCATCTCTTTTCTCATGTTTGGCTCTGCTGTCCCAAAAACATAAGAAACAAGGATATTTTGTGAAGCCACTTTGCTGACCAAGGAGAAAGTTCGCCATCTTTAGATCTACACAAATCACCCATTGATGGTCTTGATATTTGATCTTTTCCAAGACTAGTGAGATTGTCTCGTACTTCTCTATCATACTGGTAGAATGACCAATAGGAATTGAGCCATATCTGTTGCCATTGTGTAAAAGAACACATTTTAAACTCCGCTTGTAGCTATCATTGGCATGTATTCTGGCAAACCCATTTTCATAAGAAGATATTATTACAGAGTACTAGGTTGTTTTCTGTAGAGAAGAAGGGTAGCAAATCCTTTTCTCTGCTACGATAAAATGTAATGTTGGTTCTCAGATGAAGTAAATTCTTTTCATTCAACCTGGAGGCTAGCAATTCAGAAGACTCCTTTGACAGGTTCACATCCCTGATGAAGTCACTCGGTTCATGTTGGTTAAAAAGTTGAAAACTTGAAATTCCGGCAAAATCACTGTCACTTTCCACCCTTCTGTTAACTTGTATTTCATTCATCATCAGACATGCTTGAGTCACCCCCTGGGAGCTCTGGTAGTTGGTGGATAGATGGAACAGGTACCCCATCTGAGTGCGGATGAGGTCGTCTTGCTGGATATGTCCACTTGCTTCGATTATTTTGATTGACGCCCTTGATGGTGACATAACTAAAATAACAGTCATTGTGGTGATTTTTAGGTTTCCCTCCAAACAATTGGCACCCCAAATTTCAAGCAGCTGCTCTTTCTATTGGTCCATTGCCGCAGATGCTCCGTTCACGTTTTGCATGCAACTTATCTCTGTCTCCAAACTTGACACCAAAATAACAAAGATATGAGCTCTTAATTAATGTAAAAATTAAAAGTAGCGTTAAGTGACAACAACAAATATCCTAGGTAGCTTTGACCTCGACTTCAACTTTTCTTCTCAAGTTTCAAGGTTCGCTTTGACTTCACTTTGCACACCCCTATCTACTACCATCATGAAATGTATAAAAGCGGCAAAATCAGATAATTCTTGTTTTTGAGTATTGTTATTGTACACTTTTGTAATAACACAAAAAACAGCTGAATCAGCATTGGGTACTGGCAATATCGGCAAAGTGCTTATCAGCCCAGCCTAGATAATATATGGCTTGAATAAAAGATGATGGAAACAGTAATGGATGTGAATTAAAGTTGTATGCACAGTTCCTGGCATCCTCGTTAGTGACTTAGGTATGTATATATGTATGTTTGTAAATACAATTACTTCGTGCTTACAAACACAGACAACACCCTTTCATAAACATTGCTTATTTACATCTATAAATGAGTTTTTAAAAAAATCTCATTTTGGGCTTAAAAAACCGTGGCTTACAAAACACAAAATTAAAAAAATACTTTCTAAATTATGAGAGCTCTTATCCAAACAATCCTTTCAACTATATTGGAAATTTTGATTCTCTTAATGATTATTGATTTTTCAGATTCTGACTAACCACCCTAAGAAATTTGATTCCAATCATAGTTGAAACAAATTTTAACTTCCATATAATGCAATGTAAAAACAAGTATTATATTACTATTTTACTTCCATATAAGTCAAGACATTTCTTAATTGTAACTTTTAAATATTAATTTTTCTTGAAAAATTCAGAAAATAATTTATCCGTCCAAGTTTCAGGAACATTCAATTTCCCGAAGTTTTTCCTGAATTTAGATATACCGCACAGGCCAAGTTTATAGTCCTACTTCAGTTTATGTACATGTTTTCTTTAAACTAATAACAATGTAATAATAATACTTATTATATGTATTTTTAATATTTTTATGTTAAAAACCAAGTATTTCAATTATTTTTTTTATAATTATTTTTTTTAAAGCTTAACTTGAAATTTGTTAATAGTTAATATTGTTTTTAATTCATATTAGGTTAGAAAGATTTGTATCTACAATTTTGCTTGTTGTGTCTTATAAAATGATAATTAGTTTTTTTTAATTGGAAGATTTGAATTAAGTGAGAGTATCGATCTTTCACATGATTTTTATTCATAATATTGCTGACCATATTCAAAATTTGTGTACGGGTAAGCAATACCAAATCATACTGAGGTTTTTATTAACTATTTAATTCAAATTATTTGTAGGTTAAAAACTAACCATTCGCACACCTCTAATAACGTTAATGTTGGGTTTATCTCTGTTTTTTAGATTCTTCTAATGGCAACTTAATGAACCAACAAGCATTACTGATGAATCGCATAGGGCCACAGACACCTGTAGGGTCCATGAACATTGGTGGTCCACAAGGTGCACAAGCTCAGCAAAGTCCAGGTCCAGTGTCTCAACAAAGCCAGTCCTCTGGACCAGCTCAGTCCCCGAATGTTGGAAGTCAGTCACAGAGCACACCACCTGGTCCCATACAAACAACACCTGGACAAACACCACAGGTGTCATATTATCTTTCTTTAATGTTGAGAGCAAAATCTTGATTCAAATGTTCACCGAAAATAGAAAGCAGAATATGCCTCATGGGCGCAGAAATTCTCACACTGTATGTTGACCCATGATGCATTGCAACACTAACTCAAAACAGCCGATTATCAACATATTTTATTTTGTATTGGATAAACATATATTTTAGATCATTCTCCTAATGAATGTTTTCAAATTATAATACTGTGTCGTGGTACATAAATACTTTACACTTTACTCTAACAGGTTATTCCAAATCTCCTCACAACGGCCAACGAAGCTGTCTGCTTGCTTCTGTTTGTAGAGCACATGTACTGTCAAATGTGCATACTCACTGATTTGAGATGGTTTGTTCTGTGATTTGATTGGTTCTCCTGTGCTGAACATCTCAGGCTGAGTGGATGAAGTAGAGATGAGTTGAACTTTAGCGGCACAGCTCGCAGCGATGAGGCGGAGATCTTGTGATTGGCTTAGAGCTCGTCACATGACCAAATTTCTGTTCTTTGCTAGTTTTTCGGTGAATGTGTGAATCCACAGTAAGCCAAATGTCCTGGCCTTAATTATTAGTCATTTATTTAACATTGTTTAATTTAATGGAAAGATTTACATTGTATCCTTCACCAAAATTAATTTCCACCTTCATATTATGGACTTAGTTAACTAGAGATATTATTTTATAATCTCACATATTTGTAATATAGGGTACATTAATTTGGTATGCTTATTTGGGCATAAGCCAATATTTGGTAAAAATACTATATTTTTATTTATAGCCCCTTAATATTTTTAGAGTGTACTGCCTAAATTATGGGATTTTTTCCATTAGAGAATTTTGCTACAGCTTTTGATATTATATTTGTCTTTGTGATGTTAAAATTATGTAAATTTTATGCAAAATAGATTTTTAAATTTAGTCACACTTAAGCTTTGCGGCTGAGATTTTGAACCACATAATAATAATAAATATAAATTATAAATGATCTTTTACAACTTATATTTTTAGAATTTTTTTTTATCAAAATAAGTTATTTTAGTTCAAAATTGATAGCAAATTGATGCACAACTAAATTCACGATATTTTCTGAAAGGCTTAAAAAAGAGCCTGTAGTTTTGTAATATATTTACTTTTCATTGTTTTTTCAAGCATTATTGCATAGAAAATCTAACATACCCGATACCTTACTACCCCATCAATGCGAAACTTGGACTCACTCATTACAACACATGATAGCTTGAAACTAAGATAACAGTTTTATAGATTTATTAAACTCACTAGAAGTCTTCAAAACTAAAAATACAAATAAGCTCAAAATTAATTCAATAAATTGCAGACAAAGAACACATTTCACATGTTACAAAAATTTCAAGTTGTCCGCCATAACTGATCCTACGCACGCTAGCTCGCCAGAAATTAGTGATGAAGTTTTGGCAACAATATATCAAAAATCGATTAAAATAAATATAACATTTTATTGCTCCATTTTTATTAACTACATTGATTTTTGCTCAATTTTTATCACACTTGTCTTATTCAAAGAGCCAAATAAAACATTCCAAATTGAAAAGCAATAAAGAATATAATTACAGGAGAGCAGCGATTTTAATTTGGTAGGAATATCATAGCTTTCAATATACATGTTGTGATGTATCAATTAATGATAGATGTATCAATATATTACAGAAAATTACCATCCCTAGTCTACATATTATATATCAATTGTTTGTTTGGAATCAATTCATATATTCTGACACTCACTTAATTTTTACTTTAAAAAAAAGTGTGCCAAAGTTGTTAAGTTTCTTACCTCTTGATACTGTCATAATGTCAGGTTGTATTATATTCAAGGCCATTTATTTTTTATACAGAACACCTCAAAATGCTATGGTTGTATTATATTCAGGATTGTACTATATTGAAGCCATTATGGTATATTTACAATTTGTCAGCATTTAAGTAAAACGGCCACTAAATTAATGAGTGATAATCGATTATCACCTATTTCGAATGTTGATGTTTTGTTTAGTCGCCATTTTTATTGAACGCTAAGAATCAAGTAGTAAGAATCGTAATATTAAGATCGATTCTTGATTCTTTCAAAACCAATAAGAATCGATGAATAAGCCCTACTTAATAATCAATTTTTTAAACGCAATAGTAAACAGATGATATTTAATTTAGATAATAATGGCATTTACACTTAAAAATCAATTGGTTACTTAACAAATTGTTAAAACTCATATCAATTTTCCCATTAGTAACGTAATAGAACTTTAAAACTACTTTGAACCGGTAAACTTATTCAATATTGTCGTCCATTTTGAATTATCAAGTTGTTTACTTGTATTGTCATGACAAAGCATTGAAAATAATTATTATTTTTACTATTTTCACCTGGTCCCTTTCTAAAATAAATAGTACGGCACACCGCACAGACTTTCTCTCTCTTTCTCTAAACTCGTAAGATTTCTGACCTGAATAATGTACATTGTATCATCACCACTCCACATAAGAACACGAATAAAATAATATACAATGATATAGAATCAATGAGAAAAGAGACGCATCTTTGTCCACCTATGGAAAAATAACATACTTTTTTTAGATACCTACTTATATTTAATTACTCTATAGCATTGGAAAATTATTGCGTTAAGTATATGTTTACAATTAAAGCTCACAATATTGTATTAATATATTTGCAAATATCTCAGAAACTGTTGCTTTTATAAAAATATATGTCAAATAAAAGTTTTTTATTTCTAATAGTCCTACAAGTTTGCAATGATAAGTTGTTTAGTATCTAAAATAGTTGTGGAGATACGGAAATTAACGCTTCTGTAAAGTATCCTAAAAATCATTTTCATGGGAAAATGAAAATAGCCAGTTTATTTATAATCTTAATCAATGCCTGGATACGAATTTTAATCAAACTTTTTGGAGCATATTTTGAGAAAACCTATTTTTTTCTCTTTTCGCCCCTTATATTATTATTAGCACTGCGTCTTACTACCCGTTCGGGTTATACGCAATCCGCCCCTTATAAAACTACTCTTAATTTTAAGTTTTAATAGACACAGATGGCATTGTAAAGACCATTTTTTAGGGTTCGGAGGGTCATGAGACATCGACATCCATCAACATTTCAGGCTAGATTTTTTTATGGTCGCAATACTTAAACTTTAATGTCCAAAAAGTTAAAAAATATATATAATTGCATATAGATTGAAAGTTATTGATTTTATAAAAATATGTTTCGAATAAAATATTTGTATTAAAAATATATATACATATTTGTAATGCTAAGTAATTTCATATCTCAAATAGTTTCGGAGATATTATAAAAAATGTTAATTTACGCATCAGACCGGAGCCCTTAAAGCCATTTTGCCAAAATAATGAGAGTAGCCATTTTGTTTGGAATATTTATTAATGTTTATAAATGAAATTTAATCAAAATCGTTAGAGCCGATTTTGAGAAAATCTACTTTTTCTCTTTTTGCCTCTCAGTAAACTACCCTTAATTTTAGGGGTAGATATCCAATTCCAAAAACCCCTCGGAGCAACCCTATGAAAACCCTAGATATCAAGTTTTAGCTCAATCGGTAAAATAGTTTAGGCTCTAGTTGGAGGTACAGACAGACAGACGGAAATTCAAAAACCACTTTTTCGGATTCAGGGAGTCATGAAACGTCAAGATTCATCAAAATCTCGAGTTCGATTTTTTTTGACGATCACCATATTTTCTCTGCCAGTAAGATAGAGAGAAAGTAATAATAATAATTAAGAACACATATTGAATGTTTTTGAACTTAAGACATTTAAAACTTGTATTAATAATTACATTTTTTAATCTGTCTAAAATAAATGTTGATAATATTTATTGCAGTAACTATTTTATCAAATTTACCACATTTAATATTCAATATTGTTTGCTAGAAATATTATTTTAATCATATTATTTTTAATTTTAAAGTATGAACATCACTTTTTAAAAGCATTAAAAATGTAATTGAGATAAATTTCTTAATAAGATAATTTCTAGCAAGAGCTTATTCAACGTGCATGTGCAACTGCATATAAAGGAATGGAATTAGAACAAAAGTTGTGATCATACAAGATTACACTAAGCAGTAAGGGAATATGAAACACTTATTTCTAGCTGTTTATGCTAGGCTAAACATCAATATGAAATTTGGTGGTGATGATCACACTAAAAGAGGCTATTTGTAAAAAAAAAATTACAGATTTTTAGCTTTACTTCCTTTTTAGCCATGACAATTGAAACATGGGAAAAAAATTAAAAATAACCAAATTTGAAAAAAAAAGTGTCAAAAGAATAAATTCAGATCCAACTCTGTGGGGCGTATCTTTACTACTTTGTGTGAGGAAGTGGTAAAAAAAATAACGAGACTGGTGATTTTAAAATTAAAGGTTTTGTGGGTAATTAAATGTTGACAAAAACCTTTTTTTTTTTTTTTTCCTCTTTTTAACAGTACAATGCAGGTACTATATTTATATTCAAGTAGTTTAGCAATACATTAAAATGAAGTATAGACAATGGTAAACAGAACATTTGTTGGTTCAAGTTGATATCTCTTATAGAAGCATAGATATTAAAAATAACACAAACCCTTGTAACTGCAGTTTTCAGGACATCTTCCACCCACCTCTAAACCCCAGAGTAAATTACTGGCGATGAATAAAAATATTATAAATTTTGTTTTGGTTCCTCAATATGTGTAGGAATCATATATATGTATTTCGATTTTTTTAAATGGTGCCACAACCACCTCCTGGTGAAATCTGCTGGAATGACCCTAAAGTAACATTAAGTGATATCTTAAGATTATGCCTGATAGTGACGTGGGATAAAAATATTCCATTTTATTTTAAACTTTGATGGCTTTCTTTTTATTTTTATTTAAATTCTTGCCTTTGTCCTCAATATGGCTATATAGTAGCCAGTCCAAACACTTCTTTTGTCAATAGTCTTCGGTTTATTGAAATTAATCTGCTTAGTGAAGAAAATTATATTAGCTCAGTTGGTACATTTACTTCTTCAGGAATGCTTAGGATAAAGGTAGATGTCCGCTACTTTGACTGGGAACTCCCGTTTAGATAATATATATAAATAAATAATTTGCACTCTAATAGGCAAACAATCTATTTCTAAATAAGTTTTATTTATATTTATTTCACGTAAATATTTCTAAAAGTATATAATATTTAAATATAGTATGATCTTGGTCGAAAGAACTGTATAAGTTAGTTACTAAAGTTACTAAAACAATTTTATTATATTCGTGGTCAAGTTTTGTTATTTGCAGCTTTCACTTACTATCAATACCTATAAAATAACACAAATAATATAGTAAAAGGTTCTCATTTTTGGCTGCAGAAATATATGTTTGAATTTTCTATATTGTTTTTCCAAACAAAATCAGTATGTGTGTTTTATGACAATTTTAATGTACTGAATAGAAGTTTGTATATACATAGCTCATAAAATGTTGGTGTATTTACCTATTAGTTATTTAGTCCAGTAAACATGTACTTTTTAGCAGAAAGAAAAGTGTTGATAGTTGTAAATGTGCAAATTAGTGTACTTTGCAACCTTGAAATTGTGCTGCTCGTGGTTTTATACTGAAAAAAACCATACAAAAATTTACATTTTCAATGATAACTTGGATGACTGTAGATAAAAAATAGTGATATAATAAAGTTTAGATCAGTTAAAACTCTACAAAATAAGGTTACATTAATTTTTTTTAGAAATAAATGATATTTTTGGATTAGCAAACACTTTTAGATGAGTAGTTGAATGTTTGGCTGACGACGTGGCCTAGCACTGGCTCACCTTCACTGCACACCATTTCTAATTACCTGCCTCCACGCTGGGTTGGGATTTGAAGTCTTTGAGACTTGAAGAAGGATATATTAATAACAAAAACAGTGAAATAGTACAGATTTAATTTGATAGAATATATTGAATACATTCTAATATTCATTTATAATTCCAGAACAAACAGTACATAATTTCTTACCTTATTTTTTGAAAAACTTTTTCAGAGGTACCTTCATCTTCAGTTCATTTACATATTAAAACAATTAGATAAAAATAACTGTATTAACATTGTCAAGTTTTGTATCGGAGTTGTATATGTTGGGGAATAAATTCTATGGACATGATATGAAAATCTTGAATTGAATATACATGATATTTGAATACACGCATAAGTTTTCTTAGGGTAAAAAAAAACACATTTTCTAGTTTATTTTGACATATTCATGATGATGTAACAGAAATAGATGGTTTATTAGGATCAAACACTGAGGACAGACCTGCCAACTCTTGCGCTTTTCTCCCGATTTTTTGTTTGGGTATTAAAATAATCAAAGTCTTGCATTTCACTGCTGTCAGTCGAGCATGTATTCAGCGATACGTGTTTAATTAGATATATGGAAGGGGATATTTTGATATTCATGACCAGTGTCACCAAAATTGTGGTTGGTATACTTGTAAACAAAAATTTGGCTAGCTTTGTTTTTGAACCTTTTAGACACTGTTTTATTTCAATCTAAATGTGCATGGTGCTTAGCAGAAAAGTCAAAGAAATTTGATGCTGTCTTTAAGAGTGTATGAATTTCCTTCCATAGTAGAGTCGAGAAAAGTTGCGACATAAGTGTTTTGTAAGTTATTTAGGTGTAATATTTCTTTATCTTATGGTGGCAAGTGTGCACTAGCCAACACTTAATATTGGTAAACAATACAGACATAATTAATATCTATTCAGGGATGGGCAATTTTATTTGCTGTGGGTATGTAACATGTCATGAAAATTAAATTCCAGAACTTATGTTTGATAGTGAAAAAAAAAATCTCCCTGTTTTTCATTTTCCAAAGATGGCAGGTCTGCTGAGGGGCTAGGGACACTGTCATCAAAATGTTAAATATATATTAGCAGCGAAACAGATACTTCATGGCAACCTTCTGATATAACAGGGGTAGATAGTTCATTGGGATCAAACGATGAATAGCTTTGACTGCTGTCACTTTCATCATCATCATCATCATCACCAACGTCATCTAACAGGTGATCAGATGCATTATGGCATCTTTGTCCTATACAGTAGCCACAGATGTCGGAACACTCCAGTCCTACTTTCCTACATCCACACATACAATGTATTTGAGCTGTAGCAGCATCTTGAAGAATATGTACTGATGTGAGTCCTCTATAATCTATAAAGTTGGAAAGTCAGTTGTGGATGACGAGAGGCGTGCAGTCACGTCCTGTTGCGCTGCCACCCTGACCCATAACAGTGCACACAGTAGCTTGTTACGAATCTACCCCCTAACCCCTCTATGGTATCTTAGATCTCGCTTATGTTGAAAATATTGGTCTTACATAGACATTGATTAAAACATGTTTTGCATGTTCTTGTTTTATTAAGAGCTCAACACTCTCTAAAATTAACCAGGAATAAGGTATTTTCACACAGAGAGCAGCACAAGTTCAAGGTTGCAAAACTGATGTGTTCTTCAAGACCACGAACTAAACAAAATAACTAATTTGCAACTCTCTAACATTTTTTTTCTCCAAACAGGGGGATTTGTTACCCTACTGACTAGATTAATTTAGTAATGTGTCTATTTAATCATGGGTTTTCCTAAGTGATGTAAAATTATTATTTATTTATTTTCTATTTTCACTTATTTATTAATACTCTAATAAATTGCTATTTATTTTGACTTAACTTAATCATTTTGTATTCCTTAAATTTAAAATGACACCTGGACACGGGACTCAAACCCAGGAACTTTGGCTTAATACACTAATGCAAGAGTTATCCCTTGTCCAGGGTCATTCTTCACTCATATTTTAAGGCAAAGTCTGTGATGGATGTGTGTAAATTGTTGGCAACGTGTGATTAATTAGGATCACTATCATATAACACATGCTGCCACTAGTACAATGACAACAAGATAGCTCAGTGGTTATAGCATTTGGACACAGGTGTCATTTTTCAATTTCAAGAATAACCAAAACTAACAAATATAATCTCTTGTTTATTTAATCCATCTTAATAATCTCTTATCTGTTTTTCAAGGTTGGTCAACCTAGTGTAAATACTGCACCTATAGGGGGAACATTTCCACGGGAACGCCACACTATATGGCAAGGTGTGTTAGAATGGATAGAGAAGGCCAAGAATCCAACTGACCCTCAGAAAGTCACACGCCATGTGCCTTGTCAAGTATCCGCAAATCTCAAGGACGGGGAGCCAGAATTGTGAGTACACTCTCACAAACCTGACATTTTTAATATTCTATTTAGAGATGGGCCACTCGAATCTTCAAATCCTGACAAGTATTCGAGATTCGAGGGTTCAGTGTTTTACTGGATTTGATGGTTGAATCTTTCATTTCATACACAAAACATTATATTTTAAATTAAAAAATGACTTAGTTAAGCCTACTTGAAAAGCACAACTTAATCCGTAATATTTATTTTGTCGGACAAAAGAGATTAGCATGAATAAAATTATTATTTTAAAAATAATAATAATTGTTAGGTGTGGAGAATCTTACATGCCAAGTACCCTACCCTCCCACCTCTATGGGAAACCTGGACTCAACCGTTGTAGCACATGCTCACTTCTGAAACTTTCACCTCCCGAACAATCTTGTAAATATTTTAATAAACACATCGAATCTCTTCAAAAACTGAAAATCAAAACTAGAATTACAAATAAGTTCGAAGGAAATAAAACCAATTAAGACTTTTTTTTAACAGAAATAAGAACACGTTATGCATGATACAGAGTCAGCAGCCATTACAGACGATAAAAAGTCTGCCGCCATTATGTTTACTCGCCCGAGTGATGATTAAAATAAAAATACTGTTAATCCTTACCACCCAACTGGTTTTAATTATCTACAACTATGCAAAGAACCTCAATTTATTGAATACAATCCTTAAGTTAGACATTTTGTTAGGTTTCATGAAAAATAAATACTGTCAACAGACAGACAGCGATAAAACTGTTTATTTATCCCTACCAGTATACGTATCATATATTGACTGTTTGTTTAAAATCTATTCAGGTAATCTGATCACTTAGTAAGCGCTCTCGAGTTTTAAGAATCAAATAACAACTTGCTAAACCATTATTTATTTTTAAATTGATTTTAACTTAGTTTTGATTATTTTTTTAAATATGTTATAAGTAATTGTAGAAATATTCAAACGTAGTCCTGCCTTATAAAATAAGAATGCACATATTGTAGTCGAAAATATGTTCGTGTTTTAAATAGAATGTATTCTCGGAAATTGATATATCGCAAGAATCGAATATATTTATTTTCTACGTGAAAATAGATAATGGATATATGAGAAAATAATAATAAAACATTCTTAGGCATTATTGAGTTCACTATTTCCAATGTATGTTTAATTGCTAAGCATGTTGTTTTAGTCTTTATTAAAAATATCTGTTCGTATTTTTTTTTTTTTTGCTATCTTAATACAATAAAATATCCTTTAATAATGACTATAAAGTTGATCAAAGGATAACTAGGCCTATTTTGTTTATTTCACATGTTTTTTAGAAACTTAACTCATTCTAACAACACTTTTAAAAATAACTAAAATGCACTCAAATTTTGATTGATTTGATTTCTAAACAATAACATGAGTCTAGATTGTTTAAGTTGGCTGGATTTTAACCTGTATTTTGCGAGGGGGGGTTGGGGTTGATTAAAATTGAAAGCATGATTGAAATAAACCTTAATTCACAGTTTAGGCCTATTTTGTGTAATGTAGGTTTATTTGTAAATCATTAAAATTTCTAACGATTTGCTAGGATTCTGATTCGAGAAATGGTGGACCCATCTCTAATGTTATTCGTCAATTATTAAATGACTATTTTGAATGAAAACAATTTTCATTCTTTTCTTTTGTTCAAATTCTATAAACTTGTTTTCATATTAGCAGAAAAGAAAAGTTAAACATTTTCTTAAGTTATACAGGCAAGCCTTGCTGAAATGGAATTATTTAATTATCTGTGTTAGTTTATTTTGGTCACCTGGGTGTATATTTTTTTCATAAAAATTTAACTTTTTATCCTGTTTGTTTGTAGTTGATAAAATATTTAATATTTTGCTGGCTTAATTGTAAAACCATCTAACTCACATTCTCCAAATTTTATGAGACACACATAAAACCACCTTTTACAATCTCAATACCACATACATTATAGTTTATATTATTTAAAGTAATTTAACACTTTTTAACAACTGTGTCAAATAAAGGCTGAATAATATATCTGGATCAAATCAAATTGTGACTTAAGAGTTTTGCTAACTCAGATAAGTGATTTGTTCATAGAGTTTGAGTTTTGTCCAAAAATAGTTATGGATTTGAGGGATTTTCTCTTAGGAGTTACACTAACTGATTTGTTTCATAATACCCGCCTCGATGGCGTAGTTGGCTAACGCGCTTGTCGTGTTAAGCTCGACTGCTGAGGACGGGGAGATCAAGGTTCGAATCTCGGTCGGGTGAACTGGGGGTGGTTTTTCCTAAATGGTTTTTCACTCTCCCTCCACGCAAATGTGGGTTCACTTCCTCTAATTCAACCTACCCAATTCCTGATCCATTAGCGTAGTTAGTACTTAAAGCGTATAACCCGAACAGGTAGTAAGACGCGGTGCTAAGTATTATTATTATTATTATTATTATTATTATTATTATTTGTTTCATAATAATTACATAATGTAATGTATTGTGGCCTAATAAGAATTTTGTTTTAATTTTTTGTTAGCTATTTTGACATAACTTTTTTGAACTTGTAATTTTAATGGTAAAATAAGGTTATTAAAAAAGGCTAAAATGTATTGAAAAAACTTATTATTTTATTGAATAAGTTATTTAAAAAATTTGAGTTTTTGTCATTTTTTATAACATTTTTTGAAACTACATTCAGGCTTTAAACAATTTGGTGATAAAAAACCTCAAGATTTTTGAAACTTGTCTATGTTTACTATGTACTTCTCTGAACTTACTTCTGTGGCTTCATTTCTAAGTTCACTTGAAGTGTACTTGAAGTTATTATTTATTGGTGAATGTAACGTGAACCATATTAAAAACCAGATATATATATATATATATATATATATATATATATATATATATATATATATATATATATATATATATATTATTATTATTATTTTTTTCATAGTATTTATTTTAATGTAGATTTTTTAAACTGTTTAATACCATTTGAAGACTGACTTGTCCAAAAGTTAATAACAGTACATCGTGAATCAGAACACAACTGTTTAAAGCTCAGTTGTCCAAAAGTGAAATACAGTACATCGTGAATCAGAGCACAACTGTTTAAAGCTCAGTCGTGCAAAAGGGAAATACAGTACATCGTGAATCAGAGCACAACTGTTTAAAGCTCAGTTGTCCAAAAGTGAAATACAGTACATCGTGAATCAGAGCACAGCTGTTTAAAGCTCAGTCGTGCAAAAGGGAAATACAATACATCGTGAATCAGAGCACAACTGTTTAAAGCTCAGTCGTGCAAAAGTGAAATACAATACATCGTGAATCAGAGCACAACTGTTTAAAGCTCAGTCGTGCAAAAGGGAAATACAGTACATCGTGAATCAGAGCACAACTGTTTAAAGCTCAGTCGTGCAAAAGGGAAATACAGTACATCGTGAATCAGAGCACAACTGTTTAAAACTCAGTTGTCCAAAAGTGAAATACAGTACATCGTGAATCAGAGCACAGCTGTTTAAAGCTCAGTCGTGCAAAAGGGAAATACAATACATCGTGAATCAGAGCACAGCTGTTTAAAGCTCAGTCGTGCAAAAGTGAATGCTAATGGATCGTTGTTCCAAGCTGAACTGACTGAAGAGAGTGAACTGAGTTAACTAACTGACTTGGTTGAACTCTACTGGGTTGAAGTGACGTCCTACCCACGTGGAAGCCAGAGAGGAGGACGGCGTGACCTGCCCTCTACCGGCACACACGACGGGCTCACAGCTCAACAGTGCGGGTGATACGTAGAGTGTGACGTCACACTCTACATTTTGCATTATTAAAAAGAATCCTATTAAGAGAAGGTACATAAAATAATAATTGTTCAAGTTAATATTATTCAAAAGGTAAACTGTTATAAAATAAATGGAAGTCTTTAGATATACTTAATTTAAGTTCTCGAAGATGGTTGAACTTTTCATGTGGTATCTTCTGTCTAGTTTTGTACAACTTCGGAAAATTGAAATCTCCTACATTAGTGCTCACATTTTTATCATTACCTTCATTTTGTTTGTTTTATCTTCCAGTAGTTCTTCTTATTGATGATCATTGGGCAGAGGAAGCTCTTTACATGATTCTTGGTAGTCTAGCTTGTAATGGATCTTCCCATTTACAGAATACTGGAGACACCGAATGTCTATAACTTTGTGATCACCAGGCCTTACTCCTGGTTTTATCGACCTATTTCATTGCCTTATTCTAGTCTTTAAAGAAAGTGTGGTCCAAATACTTAACTTTTTATGGCTTAGGGTTTCTTCTTGAATTTTTACAAATTGTAGTGTTGTCATTTACTTCATTAACAACCATGGCAGTATCATGTCCTTTGTTAACAACCGTAGTGTTGTAATTCACTTGGTTAATACTAGTAATATTATTGTCATTTACTTTGTTGAAGACAGCTCCACCTTTATCATTTATTTTGTTAACGACCAAATGCTTATAAAAAATATCAGTTTAATTATTATCAGACGGGGTTGGAATAAGTCGAACAATATTATTACTTTTTTCATTAGGTATATTGGAGGGTATTTCCTGTTTACTTTCTTCACTGTTTGTTAATTTCAGCAGCTTGAGAATTTTGTCTAATACCCATCCTAATATTCTGAAGAAAAAAAACAATATTGATCAGTTTATCATTTTTCAATTCTTTAACTGACTACATAACTCAGAGATTTGTAATTCCTTTTTACCAGTAATAAATTAAAACCACTTATCTCCTTAGTACAAAACAGTTAACTGCAAAACTTTATAAAGGCAAAACAAATAACTCCTAAACTATAAAATTTCTGTAAGACAAAACACAAAACTTTGTTTTTTTGTTTTTTTAATAAACATGAACATATTGAGATTATTACTAACACATAACTAAAAAGCCATTTGTTTGTTAAAAGAAACGCGAGTGTTTAAAACAAAATAACTCTATTTTTATGGTTTAAGTTTAATCTCATAGGCAAAACTTCTAAATCCAATATTGTGTTTGTTGCCTTATTTATTTAATTAGTTAAAAGTATCAGCATTTAGGCTTACTATAAAGATAAAGGGGTACTTACTTTATAAATGGGACCTATTATTTCATTCAAAGATGTAAAAGAATAACTATGAAAGATAAAACAAAACCACCTGTCGCTTCTCCCAGTACCAACACAATGGAATCTCTAGAGATAGAAGGTTTGCAAAAACAAAAATTCCCTCCTAAAAGTTATCTGATTTGAAATTTTCCATTTTTTTCTCTTAAACCAAATTCTTTGGAGTTATGTTTTAAACATAAATGCAGATCAAATATTGTCATTCTCATGGCAAAAAAACACGACCAAATGTGTTTTTGGAGGGGATTTAACAACTAAGCTGACGATTTAAACTTTCTTCAAAGTTGTTCTGTAAACATTAAAATTTAACTATATTTTAATCTAAACAATTACTTCCATTAACAAACTCAACTTATTTGAAGAAAAGTTTTTAAAAATTCTCTGTCCTGTAAAGCCTTTTCTTCAATCTTGGTAAAGTGCACTGGGTTAGGATTTAAACACTATTGTTTCCTATTCTAAACAAAGGCCATTGTTGATAAATGTGTTTGGAGCTAACCCTCAATTTATGTCCTTAGATTATGAACCAAAAAGCTGGAGACTCATACCAGGGGGGAAATAACAATAATTAAGATTTTTAATATACTTTTAACACTACAATATGTTGAAATGAATGCTAGCTGGTGACTGTATCTTTCTTTGGAATATTTATTTCAATTCACACATAGAAAAGGGAGTTCTATACTTTATTTTATCTGGCAAACATAAACATAACTGTCATACTATATGACATAATGATTATATTACCATACTATTGCTTTTATTATGTTCTGTTTAATATATTTTTGTGTTTCAGGAAAGCAGACACTTGGCCCCAAAAATTAATAATGCAATTGATGCCCAAACAACTAATAGGTAACATTGGTGGAGCTTACCTGAAGAATTCAAAGTCTGTACTCTTTCATCCCCAAAATTGTGAAGCTCTAGACTCTCTCACCCGGGTCATGAGTTCTGGCTTTGTAAGTGCTTTTGCATTGGTTCTTTAAGCATTTCCAACTTCTCATGAGTTAAAACCAAACTAATATATTGAGGAAGGTAGAGTCCAAGCTTATAGTTTTATTAAAAAATTATATGATAGGGTCGCCAGTTTGCTGGTGGAAAGTTGAAAATTTTGTTTGCTTTTCAATTAATTCCTTTCTATTATTTACTACATTCCCATGATACATCCTTTTCAAAAGTATATAATTCTCCAGATCTTACAACTATCTTTAATCTAAAGCAAGTTAAGCTATGAAATATTCTAAATACTATAACCATCCAAGATGGCGGTTAGGAGAGTTGTCACATTTTGGCTTTACTGAATGTGCCATAATCAACCAATGATAGTTTCATTGATTGGCATCTATCCAACCTTACATAATATAAATACTGATAAATGGTAAATGTTGTGTATCTGGGCAGAATTTTCTTTAGAAATGGAAGGACAAATGGTGATATCTAAAGATGGGTAAAATAAATTAGTGTCTTATGGCTTGGAAATGTATAACAAGACAATGTAGAAATAATGTACATTAATGTAAAGTAATTGATAGTGAAGGAAGTCAACCTGAAAGGTTAGTTAGGTTAGATCTAGATATAAACAAACATACTTCTATCTTCATATCTTCTCTTCTCTTCTTAAGACTTTTACACTTCCACAGTTACACAGTGTTTACAATTTCAGAACTATTCCTTTTTCATACAAAGAGAGACATTAAAAATACACAAAACACAAAGAAAGATATGTAATACAACCAAGTTACTTCATGCTTCTAAAATAATTTTAAATATAGCCTGATTTTATTTAAAATTATTTTAGAAGCATGTATTTCCATAACATATAATTATTTTTGTTATGTGTTTTTAATGTTTCTCTCCATATGATATATTTCCAATAATTTTAAACAATGTGCAACTGTGGAAGTGTAAAATTCTTAAGGAGAAAAGTGTGTTGGTTTCTATCTAGTCCTAATCTAACCTAACTATCCTTTCAGGTTGACTTCCTTCACTTTCAATTACTTTACATTAATGTACAGTGTTTCTACACTGTTTTATTATTCAAGAGTAGTTGGATGTTTGTGGGCTATTGCAAACATTTAAGTAGTATCAAAAAAGACAAAGAAGGCAATTTATACATTTTTTAACACCAACATTGTTGTATAGATGTGAAGTGTGGGCTTGTCAGGAGAAAGACTAGAGCAAGGTGAGTGAGATATCTTAGACATGTATGTGGAGAAACTCATATGGACAGAGTCAGTGATGAATGGGTGCTGAAAGAGTGTGGTTTGGGGATATTGAGAGGATGAAGCAAAAAATATTAATATAGAGTGTATGTACAAAATTAATTGGTAAGTCATGTAAGACGTTGTTAAATGTGTAAAAAAGAGAAACATTAAGAATAAAAGAGCATGTTTAACTCTGTGTATAGATGTTATTGAAGCTAAGGCAGTATGGAAGAATAGGGAAGTGTGGAGAAAGTTAGTAAGGATGAACTAATAACAGAGTTGTTGTTTTTATGAGCCGAATACGCAGTTCCTAGCCTACTCCTTAAGGGAATGGTGTTTGTGTGTGTGCATGCACTGGATGTTGTGTCGGTTCTAGGTTTATAAGTCATGTGCTGATATAATCAATCATTTCAGAAAGTGCACACTAAATAGCTCCCATAAATGATACCAAATAACTTCTATTTCAAATGTTGATCATCTCTCATTTATGTCATTTAGGTCACCAGAAGCGTCGTTTCAACTTTTTACATTGCAGATTACTTGTATTTTTCTGGGTCCTCAAGACTGGATAAAATGTTTAAAAGCTTGATCAAACAGACACTAATGAAATATTTGGTTTATATATATCTTGTACATATTTTTGTGATGTGTAAGATTTACAGTAAAATTTGTAGACTGAATTTGGTGAACAGTACATATTTAAAATAGTATTTTTTTGTTTTCCATGTTATCCTCATTAATTGATACATTTATTTTAAATTACATGTTTCCTACAACCTTATTTCGGAAGATTCCCTTGGATAAAAAAACTTACATTAATATGATTTAATTTAGCTGTTGATTTATTTGTACAAGTAGAATATGTTAGCCAACCTTTGTTTAACAAACAAATTAATTTTGTTGGTAGTATTTTATTATTTAAAATTGTAGTCAGCACTTAACCAAGTAGATGTGTATTTCCTACTAAGTATTTGTTATTATTCTAGGCTGGCTGTGTTCACTTCACAAGTGTTCCAGTCCCATCACCCTGTGAAATAAAGGTTCTTATTCTGCTCTACACGTCAGAGAAGAGAGCATACCTTGGGTTCATACCCAATGACCAAGCTGCTTTTGTGGATCGTCTGCGCAAAGTTATTCAACACCAGAAAACTACTCAAGCTCTCATGAGGCAAACACAAGTATACACAATCTTTCATGATTGATTGCATTTTAACTTATTGATTTGATCTTGAAATGACAATTCACCAAAATAAATAGTTTTGCTTTTATATGATAGTAAGCAATTTTTTTATTTTATTATTTATAGGAATGTGTATTTAAGATAATTCACCTGGCGGTCCAGGGTTAAGGTGTCAGACTTCTGTACTGGGGGTCCGGGGTTCAATCCTCGGTCCTGGCACAGATCTATCTGATTGCCAAATCCTTCCTTCACCTCTGACAAGACGTGTATTAATCACAACTTGTGAATGTGTGGAATGCCAGGCCTCCACCGTGGTTTGGATTCCACGTTAAACTGTAGATCCTCCATTTCATCTCACAATCCCCCTACCATTACACATTAGCGTAAGTGCGTACAACCCAAACAGATAGTAATACACAGTGCTAATAATAAATAATATAATAATAAAAATCAATATTAATAATAATAATAATTTACACTTGAAAAAAATAGTTAACCCCAAAATGGCATAAGATAGTCTACCTATCACATATCCATTTACATTTTAAAAATATATTAAGTGTGACAATTTCAAATTCTTATATTTTCTTACAATTTCAAGTTACTTTGTGTTATTTTAAATTTGCTAAAGTATTTTGTATGAACAAAGCACAATTATTTTATTATCATAATATTATAGAGATGTTTTGTATTATTTAACAAAAAACAATAATAAGATAAAATGGATTACTAGTTGAGCCTATTATAACTTTAACATAACAAAACATACTATATTTATCAGAAAGCAAATACTATAACTATCACCACAAATTATATCACTGTTAATTCTTTGATTCTAACACTAGTCTTAACCCTTTTGCACTCAACACATTTTCACTTGGCTTATCGCTTATCCAAAAAACTCGGGTTAATGTTTCATACATTGCTTGAGTTCAGATATAAAAAAAAATATTGAAATTTGAAAATTTGAAAACTTATTTAAAATGAATTATTCAAAGTTAAAAAAAAAATCTCTTTTTTTCATGTCTTCCTTCTTCATCAGTGATCCTGCAAGAAAGAGCATTTATTTCTATAAAATTTTATATCAGTTTGATGTTTGTAGGTTTGTCCGATTCTAAACTATATGACTTTTTGTAAATTCATGTATACGGGACAGTACTTACAATTTTGTTTGGGAAAATACTCTCTATGAAGTCGTAATATCTGGGTTATTGTCAACACTAGTGGTATCAGAGTCACGTTCAGGCACATAGTCACTTTCACTGTCAATACTGTCTAAATAATCTAATATATTCGAGTTATTTAGCCTAGAACTTGGACCAGCCATTGCCGAGATAGAAATCAAATCAAACTATTGTCCTAACACCTAGGCCTAGATAACTTCCAATAAAAATAACTACGAAGAAAATAGGCACAAAATAATAATTAAACTTTGGAATGAGAATAAAATATCGACTGAAAAACACGTAAGACGGAAAGGTTTTCATGCTATTATGTAAAAATGTGAAAAAATGTTTTGTATATAAACTGAGCAGGTATTAAGACACGGCGCTAAAAACAAATAATATGTTTCTATGAATAAATCATTAATAAAGCAATAAATAATATATAAGCTTTAGTAAGAAAACTAAGTATGAATTGCAAAACATATAATACACATTAAATAAAAATACATGGAAGCTAGAAACGTAACCGCGCCACAATGTAAACATGTTAGAATAACAAACTTCATTTGTTATTTTCATAAACATTACAGTACTTTCCGTTGAAGAAAATATTTTTATAATAAAGGAAATTGATAAAACTAAAGAAAGAGGAAAAATAAAATACTAAGAATAAGAATAAATTTGATGAAGAAAGCCCACCTAGGGAAAGAGGAAAGATGTGTGAAGAATCCAATGCACAAAGGTGACATCTTCTTCCTTTCTTCTGTCTTCTATAGTAGAAGTAGTCACACACACATTTTACACACAAATATAATAATATTTCGGCATTGTTGCATTTATCAAACACAAAGAAGAAGAGAGTACAAATAACACAAACAATGGATTACTAATAGAAGAAAATACTAATTAGATCTTCATATTTATTATACAGTCCTATTTATTATTATTATTGCATCTTATCACCTGTTTAGGTTATACACATGTAGGGTTGAGGAAGGATGCATTTTTAGAGGTAATCTACCCACATTCACATGAAAGGACATTGGGAAACCATTAAGGAAAAAACTCTTGACCAGGATTAGAACCTTATCTTCCCATCTTCAACAGCCAGTATAACATGAGAGACACACCTTAGACCAAACAGCCATTGAAGCAGGTCCTTATATCATTGTTTAAACCACCACTTTATTAAACTTAAGGGAGTTCTTCTATAATGTTTGTTTTTACTACATGAACTGGAACACATTCCTGAGATGGCTACAACATGGTTTTAGATAGTGGGTCATTGTGATTCCCTGTTCTAGTCCTTTGACTCTTGTCTCTGCCACTGCTGCTCAGCAGATCACAAGCACTAGTACTATAATTGTGCCTACTCTACATTCCAGCTCAATTGTAATCACTCATTTGTTTGGCTCTCTACAGTTTATTCTGCATTATGTAATCAGGTTATTATTTCAGTACTTTAATGATGATTATTTAATCATTTTAGATTATTTCATATAAACATCACTATTTATTTAGTTCATAACAAAAATGATCTATAAAATGTGTCAAAATATGGATAGAAAGTGATTTTTCATAGGTCTGCATAGGTCTAGTACCCTCTTAAACATACTTTCCTATTTAACTGACATTTTCTCTAACTCGATTTTTTGACAACGCAATATTTTTCTTTAATACAACTACCACACTATAGAAAAAAATTCCTGTACCTCACAAAATAAATAAATTTGGACAATCAAAATCAAATATGTTCTCAAAATGATTATTTTTTAGACTTATTAAAACTATTAATAATTCGCTAGTGAAATTAAAAAACAAAATTTGTATATAACATGGATGAAATTATATGAGTTTGTGTTTTGTTTCTTTTTCTAAATCAGGTGTGCTGATTATAGAAATGATAAGCAAAACTTCATAGCTTCTACAGTTTGCATATTACATGACTATACCCCAGGTTATTAAAAATAATTGTATTACCTTTGTCTGTTGATAAGGTTTGAGTGTTTGAAAGTGTTAACCAGACATTTATTATTTAAAAATTGGTGAATACAACCTACAATGTACATCACTTTTGAGCTTTTAACTTATAGTCACTTTCTTCTCTTATGGGATGTTTGATCATCCTTAGGGATAAACCAACAGTAATTGCCTAGCATTGGTGTGTTCCAACTGTGTACCATCTTTTCCTTTGGTGTTCACAGAGTGTGTCAAGAAAAGTACAAAATATCATAACCAAGTGGTTTATGTCACTAGCCAAACCACTGTCACAAACGATTTGTAACAAAACCTTCCAACAAAATAACCCTTTTTGATTTACCATTTTGTCTGTTTAAAATACAAATAATAAAGTAAGCAACCATTTGAGAAGCTTTTAAGCGCTGGCCACCGGGATCTTTTAAATCACTCAAAGAAAACATTGCAATTTATCATTCATTGTAATATTTAACGATAAATTAAAACATAAATCCATATTGTACTGCTCGTACTTCTTTACACAGCACATTCTTTGTATAAAGAACTTTTCCATTCAAACTTATAAAACCGACTGCCCATCTGGAGGAATGAAACGCTGACACTCTATGCCCTAAGTGTCATACAGGCACCGACCATCTTGTGGCGGGTACCTTGTACTTCAGCTACCACATCGTGACGTACACGTCACACAACTTCTTTAATACTGTCTTGACTTAACCATTCCCCTTGTTCGTCACTAACACGTTTTTGGGAACTAAGGTCCGATGTAAATGTAAAAACTTGATTTTAATGACATTCAACATCCTAGCTTCTGCTAACTCTGTAGTATGTCTTGTATATTTTCAGGGTAGTGTCCCTAATTTTTGTGGCTTAGAAATCTGCGGACCACTAATTTAAATGGAGTACCATGCAGCCAATTCAATTGATTTCACTTTTATTTTGAGTAACATAGCTTTTCTTATTTTTGGGCTGACAAAGATTCCTTCTTTAACTTTGCCATCACTTATATTTTAGAACTGGCTGCACAAATATTGAAAATCTTCATTTTTTTTGTCCAAAGCTTTAACAAAATTCCTCATAAGCCCCAACCCAACTTTTATGTGCAGTAGAGGCAAAAGCACCTTTTCAGGATTCACCAAGGGAGCAGTCTTCTCTGCTGTAATGTTCTTCAGTTTCTCATCTGTATAAAAACACACTACTTTTTAAACCCTCTTTATAGTCTGACAGTTAAAGTTCTTGTGAGTTACTGTGTTCAGTAAGACTAACATTTCATGCTAGAGATGGACGGGAATTACTTTTTATTTTGAGACACGAAATGGGTCAAAATATCGGGATTCGGGATGAGAACAAGAAATTTTAAAATTATTCTTTAGAATAATATTAGATTTAAAATATATTGATTTCCAAACTAATAAGTTCAGACTTGTTAAAGCTATAATATTATTAACACTCACTTTGGTGGTTGCATGGTCTAAGGTGCCACTCTCGCCGATGATGAGGATATTTAGTTTGAATTTGGCAGGATGTATTAAGGGTGGTCTAAATGGTTTCCCACTCTATCCACGCAAATGCAGGTACATCTCTAAGTTCAATCTTCCTCATCCCTAACACACTAGAGTAATTAGTACATAGGCATACAATCGGAGCGAGTAATAAGACGCGGTGCTAAAAACAACATTGCTAAAGGTAATAAAAACAATAAAAAAATAACATAAGAGAATAAATAGCAGTGTGCGCAAATAGCATTTTTTTTTATCAAATCATATAACAAAATTTTGAATCAATATCAAATAATACAATTAATAAAATAGTTTTTTTACATATTTAATAGAAATTATTTTTATTAGCTAATTTCTTTTGAAAATTGTGTTTTATATTTAATTATTTTCATAGTGTAAAAAATACAACAAAACATAATGTTTGGCACATCTTCAATTTGCTCTAAGTGTGAAACTGCAAAATATTAACTAGATTTGAAACCTCTTAGTAGTTACTTTTCTTAATGGTACTTTCTATGTTTGACTCCCCTGACTGTTAAGAACTCCTTATACTCTACTCCCTGTCTGGCTCGCCAACAACAGATACACTAATCTGTCATAAATAGTTAACTTTGGCAAGCTACTTCCTTCTCTAATTCTTTCAAGATCTTTCTCTTGCTGAAACTAACAAGTAACTGTTGATAGACAGAGCACAATAAGTCGCGCCTCCCAACTTGCCGGAGTTTCTCCTTCCCCAAATATAATCAATTCCAAGAGTGATGACAAGATGTCTTGCCACCACTATATATACAACACAACCCAGAGAAAATGGATGACGGACAAAAGTGTGGGGACAACTTATGGAACACTCGGGAACAATACGCGCATGACACCATAGCTTCAAAACAGTTGTTTAGAGCTTAGAGTCTATCCTAGAACATAGGCGAGTAAAGTGTCTTTGCCGTTAGAGCTCTTTGCATCTCAAGTTCTTTGTCACTACTTCATAACAACACTGGTGGTCAGTCTAATTCAGGCCATAGGTGCGTGTAGTTGTGATTGATATTTTCTCGCGTTGGTATTCTGCATTGGCGCTGGGAGTGGTGCAATGGGGTAAGAAGCAAGTTTCTCTTCAATTCTTGTAGCCCAATGCTTCACGGTAAATAGTTCATCATTGTGTAACCACCGCCCCCAGTAGCCTCATCCCTTTTTGGACCAAATATCTTCCTAAGCACCTTGTTTTCGAACACCCTAAATTGTCTTTTGTCATCTATAGTAAGAGACCACGCTTCACACCCATATAGAACAGCCTGTAAGATTATTGTTTTGACTGTATCCTTTTCATAATTTCCAATCTAATATCATAATTGTTGGTTTAAATTGTTCCTAAATATTTAAACTCAATAAACCTGTCAAATTACATGTAGTTCAAAGAAATCTCTAAATAATTATCATCCCGAATCTTTGTTCTTTGTATGACCATGTATTTAGTCTTTTCAGCGTTCACTTATAACCTAATTTCTACATTTCTTGCCACACCCTCCTTACTATTGCCTAACAAAACTAAATCATCTGCATATCTTAATAGCTGTATTGTACAATTTAATATATTACTATTATTATTATTATTATTATTATTATTATTATTATTATTATTATTATTATTATTATTATTATTATTATTTAGCACCGAATCTTACTACCCGTTCGGGTTATACGCTTAATTACTAATTACACTAATGGATTAGGAATTGGGAAGGTTGAATCAGAGGAAGTGAACCCACATTTGCGTGGAGGGAGAGTGGAAAACCATTTAGGAAAAACCACCACCAGTTCACCCGACCGAGATTCGAACCTCTATCTCCTTGTCCTCAGCAGTCGGGCTCAACACGACAAGCGCGAATTTAATATAAGTCTGGGTTAAAACGTATCGGGGAAAGTTCATTTCCATGTTTCAACTCGTCATGTATTTCGAAAGTATTCATAAGTGACATCCAACCCATACCCTACCATGCGTATCTGTCAAACATACACACTTAGCTTGACAAGTTTTTTTGGATATCCCAAACTTGACTAAAATTTCATATAATTCATTTCTTTTAACTGAGTCATAGACCTTTTAAAACTATATAATGGTTATATTCCCACTTTTTTTTTTTTAATATCCACCTAATGGTAAGAATCTGATCTCTTGTTGATTTATTTCGTTGAAATCCCCAATGATTATCCCCTTTTAATTCCTCAGCATATGTTCTCAATTTTATACCTATTTTGTTCAATAAAATTTTATATCATGTTGGCAGTAGTGAGATACCTTTATAGTATGAAAATGAGCCACAAACATAAATTAAACTCTCTTTTTATATATTAAAAAAAAGAGATTACATTTTAATGAAAAAGAATGTGTCAGCTTTTATGTTTTTTATGTAGAGTTTGAAAAAAGAAACTGTCATTTTCTATTATGAAGCTGATAGATATTAATAATGATAGATGAAAAACAGCTGATTTCATCTGTAATCAAAACCTTGTTAACTAGTGAATTATTGAAACTTACTGTATGCTTTAGCTTTGTATTTACTCTCTTGGTAAACTATAAATTAATTTTATTTTATAATCTGTGTTTTAAAGAAAACTTCTTTTCTTGTTTATATAGGATTGTTTATCCATACAAACAAAATAAGAAACTAACACCACACCTTCTTGAATCTTCTTTCTTATGTGCTATTTTATTTTTAGTTAATAACCCTGGTCTCTTTTAAGTTATTGAACTGTTGTCAGGTAAGCAATACTTCAGTCACCCCTGGTCCAGGTGTATCAATGAACCCCAAGGGCAAGGTCCCCAAACAAGTCAAGCCAGCCAATCTCAGCAGGGGGGTATTCTCATGTCCCAGACCAACACCATGGCCATGGGTGGTGGTCAAATCACTCAGAATGTTGTCAATCCTGGAGGAATCGGCCAACAAGGCACTGGAGCTGCTAATAGCCAGAACTCTCAAGGGCAGCAGATATCTGGTCTGCAGCAGGTAAGATTGTTACTTCCGTTAAAACTGCAGGCCTGTGCATTTTGACTAGGGAAATTTAAGGCTAAGAAATAGTAATTTCCCCACAAGAAGCAGGGAAAAGATTTTTTATTAATTCTTTAATGTAGGCTTTTATATATTTATAATTTTAATTCACTTATCATTCTTGTTGGTTTCATAAAGAAAGAAAAAATATATTTTATATTGATATTTTGTAATAGTTACAAAACATAGTAGAAAGAGGAAATGGTAAGAAATAGGTCAAAGAAGCATAATAGAAACTTTTTTTATAGTTACAGAAATAATTTAGGGGGATTTCAATAACTGTATACACAATATTCAACATATCTAAACTAATCTGAATATTAAAAGTAAACCACAGTCTGGTTCATAAGAATGCCAGTTACCTCTTACATTTATCTACTAAACCTCGCACAAAGAGCACCGTTGTACTCCAAAAATATTATACACATTGTCTACACTGGTGTGATATTGATGGGAATAAGTGTGACAGTGTATTCCATGCATAATTGGATATTTAAAAGACACTTTTGTCATGGCTTTGCTCTAAAAATGGGTTTTCCTAGCTTATATTTGTATTTATATATGTTTGTGTAGTACAGATTTTCATTTATTTATTTTTTCTCTGAAGTCTTTCATAAATTAAAAGAACAATGTGAGGTGTTGGTGTTTTTCAGTTTAGATTAAAATATAATTTCAACCCTAACTATTCAAGTTTAGTGTATTACCATCAATTTTACGTAGTCTAGTTATGTTATAAATTATAATTATAATGGCGCTCTGTTGTGTTCACTTTGAATTAGATCTGGGGGGTCTTGAAAAGTTGCTGATGAAGCAATTTTACTCCATTTCAATGCACTCACGTGGAAAACCATAAGTATGGGAAGCCGAGATCAGCCAGTGGCTATCTTCTAAACTATCATTCACGGTAGGAATTACTCTCTGAAAGGTCTTTTTTCCTACCAGATTGCTGGTTTTAGTTGTGTATCAGAATAAAACATAGAAATATTGATACTTCATATACTAGTAGCTCTACACCAAACAAAATTTACTTTAATATGAAATTAAAATAAATACTATTAAAATATATGTTAAATTAGAATAATTTAAGGGGGTATAATAGTAACTTTACAATTACCTCCCCTTGATTAGATGATGACTAATCTTACAGAGACATTCAATGAAAATCAACACCTTTCAAATTAGCAAAACATAATCTGAATATTATTCTTAAAGTTATTTAACTAGGTAGTTGTAAAATAAAAGCGACTAACGCTTAGTTTATTTGTCTACTCAAGAGAAGATAATCTTTTCGTTATTTTGTAACTTATTCTCTCCATCTATACTTCCCATCCCCATTTATTCTTCCTTCATCATTCCCTATCCAATGTAACATATGTTTCTCTTAATTCTCTCACTCCACTCGCTCTCCACTTTGTCTCACTTGCTCCAAGCACACCCAGCTTCCTCCATTAGATCCACAATCTCTTCCGCCCTTCCTGTCAGTGTGCCAATATTCATTGTACCTGACCGTAGCTTTAAGTTTCCCGTCCGGCACTTTACTTCATTTCCTCGAGTTATATTTTGTTTCGGCCGCGGGATTACTAGTACTAGGTCTGTCGTGACCTAAACCTGAGTAGCGGGGCTGTTGCCTAAAGGTCCTCAGATACACCTGGTGTACACCTTCCCTAACTGAGGTTACAAAGATCATAATCATCATAATCACCACCATCCCTAGCACTCCCAGCCCTCCAACCAACCTCCACCAGTTACTCAGATCCTGGATACACCACTTGGCGTGATATCAGGAGAGTAGGAGAGGCTAGGTGGTACCCACTAGGTAGTGATATCAGGAGAGTAGGAGAGGCTAGGTGGTACCCACTAGCTAGTGATATCAGGAGAGTAGGAGAGGCTAGGTGGTACCCACACTAGTGTGTACCACTAGCTAGTGATATCAGGAGAGTGGAAGCATGGTACATAGTAGATTCGGTGGGGCAGTCCCACTAGCTAGTGATATCAGGTAGAGGCTGGGCAAGAGTGCTATCAGAGTACTAGGTGACCCACTAGCTAGTGATATCAGGAGAGTAGGAGAGGCTAGGTGGTACCCACTAGCTAGTGGATATCCAGAGAGTCAGAGATAGGAGAGCAGGTGTACCCACTAGCTAGTGATATCAGGAGAGTAGGAGTAGCTGCTAGGTGGTGTACCCACTAGCTAGTGATATCAGGAGAGTAGGAGAGCTAGGTGGTACCCACTAGCTAGTGATATCAGGAGAGTAGGAGAGGCTAGGTGGTACCCACTAGGTAGTATATCAGAGGTAGGAGCAGGGTACCCCAGTAGTGTATCAGAAGAGGTGGTGGTACCAACTAGTGTATCAGGAGATAGAGAGCTAGGTGGTACCCATAGCTAGTGATACAGGAGTAGTAGAGAGGCTAGGTGGTACCCACTAGCTAGTGATATCAGGAGAGTAGGAGAGCTAGGTGGTACCCACTAGTAGTGATATCAGGAGAGTAGGAGAGGCTAGGTGGTACCCACTAGGTAGTGATATCAGGAGAGTAGGAGATGCTAGGTGGTTACCCACTAGGTAGTGATATCAGGAGAGTAAGAGAGGCTAGGTGGTACCCACTAGTAGTGATATCAGAGTAGAGAGATGCTGAGGTGGTACCCACTAGCTAGTGATATCAGGAGAGTAGGAGAGGCTGAGGTGGTACCCACTAGCTAGTGATATCAGGAGATAGGAGATGCAGGTGGTACCCACTAGCTAGTGATATCAGGAGAGTAGGAGATGCAGGTGGTACCCACTAGCTAGTGATATCAGGAGAGTAGGAAGATGGCAGGTGGTACCCACTAGGTAGTGATATCAGGAGAGTAGGAGATGCGAGGTGGTACCCACTAGGTAGTGATATCAGGAGAGTAGGAGATGCGAGGTGGTACCCACTAGCTAGTGATATCAGGAGAGTAGGAGAGGTAGGTGGTACCCACTAGGTAGTGATATCAGGAGAGTAGGAGAGCGAGGTGGTACCCACTAGCTAGTGATATCAGGAGAGTAGGAGAGGCAGGTGGTACCCACTAGGTAGTGATATCAGGAGAGTAGGAGATGCGAGGTGTACCCACTAGCTAGTGATATCAGGAGAGTAGGAGATGCGAGGTGTACCCACTAGCTAGTGATATCAGGAGAGTAGGAGATGCGAGGTGGTACCCACTAGGTAGTGATATCAGGAGAGTAGGAGATGCGAGGTGGTACCCACTAGGTAGTGATATCAGGAGAGTAGGAGATGCGAGGTGGTACCCACTATTAGTGATATCAGGAGAGTAGGAGAGGCTAGGTGGTACCCACTAGGTAGTGATATCAGGAGAGTAGGAGATGCGAGGTGGTACCCACTAGGTAGTGATATCAGGAGAGTAGGAGATGCTAGGTGGTTACCCACTAGGTAGTGATATCAGGAGAGTAGGAGATGCGAGGTGGTACCCACTAGCTAGTGATATCAGGAGAGTAGGAGATGCAGGTGGTACCCACTAGGTAGTGATATCAGGAGAGTAGAGAGGCGAGGTGGTACCCACTAGGTAGTGATATCAGGAGAGTAGGAGATGCGAGGTGGTACCCACTAGTAGTGATATCAGGAGAGTAGGAGAAGCTAGGTGGTACCCACTAGGTAGTGATATCAGGAGAGTAGGAGATGGCTAGGTGGTACCCACTAGTAGTGATATCAGGAGAGTAGGAGAGGCTAGGTGGTACCCACTAGGTAGTGATATCAGGAGAGTAGGAGATGCGAGGTGGTACCCACTAGGTAGTGATATCAGGAGAGTAGGAGATGCGAGGTGGTACCCACTAGTAGTGATATCAGGAGAGTAGGAGATGCGAGGTGGTACCCACTCTGTAGTGATATCAGGAGAGTAGGAGAGGCTAGGTGGTACCCACTAGGTAGTGATATCAGGAGAGTAGGAGATGCGAGGTGGTACCCACTAGTAGTGATATCAGGAGAGTAGGAGATGCTAGGTGGTACCCACTAGGTAGTGATATCAGGAGAGTAGGAGAGGCTAGGTGGTACCCACATAGGTAGTGATATCAGGAGAGTAGGAGAGGCAGGTGGTACCCACTAGTAGTTGATATCAGGAGAGTAGGAAGAGGCTAGGTGTACCCACTAGGTAGTGATATCAGGAGAGTAGGAGAGGCGAGGTGGTACCCACTAGGTAGTGATATCAGGAGAGTAGGAGATGCGAGGTGTACCCACTAGGGTAGTGATATCAGGAGAGTAAGAGAGGCTAGGTGGTACCCACTAGCTAGTGATATCAGGAGAGTAGGAATGCGAGGTGGTACCCACTAGTAGTGATATCAGGAGAGTAGGAGAGTGCAGGTGGTACCCACTAGGTAGTGATATCAGGAGAGTAGGAGAGCTAGGTGGTACCCACTAGGTAGTGATATCAGGAGAGTAGGAGAGCTAGGTGGTACCAAAATAGTAGTGATATACATGGAGAGTAGGAGATGGCGAGGTGGTACCCACTAGTAGTGATATCAGGAGAGTAGGAGATGCGAGGTGGTACCACTAGGTAGTGATATCAGGAGAGTAGGAGAGGCTAGGTGGTACCCACTAGGTATGATATCAGGAGAGTAGGAGAGGCTAGGTGGTACCCACTAGGTAGTGATATCATGAGAGTAGGAGATGCGAGGTGGTACCCACTAGGTAGTGATATCAGGAGAGTAGGAGATGCGAGGTGGTACCCACTAGGTAGTGATATCAGGAGAGTAGGAGAGCTAGGTGGTACCCACTAGGTAGTGATATCAGGAGAGTAGGAGAGCGAGGTGGTACCCACTAAGCTAGTGATATCAGGAGAGTAGGAGAAGTGCAGGTGGTACCCACTTGTAGTGATATCAGGAGAGTAGGAGATGCAGGTGGTACCCACTAGTAGTGATATCAGGAGAGTAGGAGATGCGAGGTGTACCCACTAGGTAGTGATATCAGGAGAGTAGGAGAGGCTAGGTGGTACCCACTAGGTAGTGATATCAGGAGAGTAGGAGAGGCTAGGTGGTACCCACTAGCTAGTGATATCAGGAGAGTAGGAGAGGCTAGGTGGTACCCAATAGTAGTGATATCAGGAAGTAGGAGATGCGAGGTGGTACCCACTAGGTAGTGATATCAGGAGAGTAGGAGAGGCTAGGTGGTACCCACTAGGTAGTGATATCAGGAGAGTAGGAGAGGCTAGGTGGTACCCACTAGGTAGTGATATCAGGAGAGTAGGAATGCGAGGTGGTACCCACTAGGTAGTGATATCAGGAGAGTAGGAGATGCGAGGTGGTACCCACTAGGTAGTGATATCAGGAGAGTAGAGAGCGAGGTGGTACCCACTAGTAGTGATATCAGGAGAGTGGGAGAGGCTAGGTGGTACCCACTAGTATGTGATATCAGGAGAGTAGGAGAGGCTAGGTGGTACCCACTAGTAGTGATATCAGGAGAGTAGGAGAGGCTAGGTGGTACCCACTAGTAGTGATATCAGGAGAGTAGGAGAGGCTAGGTGGTACCCACTAGTAGTGATATCAGGAGAGTAGGAGATGCAGGTGGTACCCACTAGTAGTGATATCAGGAGAGTAGGAGATGCGAGGTGGTACCCACTAGCTAGTGATATCAGGAGAGTAGGAGAGGCTGGGTGGTACCCACTAGTAGTGATATCAGGAGAGTAGGAGATGCGAGGTGGTACCCACTAGTAGTGATATCAGAGAGTAGGAGAGCAGGTGTTACCCACTAGTAGTGATATCAGGAGAGTAGGAGAGCAGGTGGTACCCACTAGGTAGTGATATCAGGAGAGTAGAGAGCAGGTGGTACCCACTAGCTAGTGATATCAGGAGAGTAGAGATGCGAGGTGGTACCCACTAGGTAGTGATATCAGGAGAGTAGAGATGGAGGTGGTACCCACTAGTAGTGATATCAGGAGAGTAGAGATGAGGTGGTAACTCAACTATGTATGATATCAGGAGAGTAGAGATGCGAGGTGGTACCCACTAGGTAGTGATATCAGGAGAGTAGGAGAGGCTAGGTGGTTACCCACTAGGTAGTGATATCAGGAGAGTAGGAGATGCGAGGTGGTACCCACTAGTAGTGATATCAGGAGAGTAGGAGAGGCTGGTGGTACCCACTAGCTAGTGATATCAGATGAGAGTACCACTAGTAGTGACAGAGAGTAGGAGCTAGGTGGTACCCACTAGGTAGTGATATCAGGAGAGTAGGAGATGCTAGGTGGTACCCACTAGGTAGTGATATCAGGAGAGTAGGAGATGCGAGGTGGTACCCACTAGTAGTGATATCAGGAGAGTAGGAGAGGCTAGGTGGTACCCACTAGTAGTGATATCAGGAGAGTAGGAGATGCGAGGTGGTACCCACTAGGTAGTGATATCAGGAGAGTAGAGAGGCTAGTGTACCCATAGGTAGTGATATCAGGAGAGTAGGAGAGCAGGTGGTACCCACTAGGTAGTGATATCAGGAGAGTAGGAGATGCGAGGTGGTACCCACTAGGTAGTGATATCAGGAGAGTAGGAGATGCGAGGTGGTACCCACTAGGTAGTGATATCAGGAGAGTAGGAGAGGCTAGGTGGTACCCACTAGGTAGTGATATCAGGAAGTAGGAGAGGCTAGGTGGTACCCATAGGTAGTGATATCAGGAGAGTAGGAGAGGCTAGGTGGTACCCACTAGTAGTGATATCAGGAGAGTAGGAGAGCAGGTGGTACCCACTAGCTAGTGATATCAGGAGAGTAGGAGATGCTAGGTGGTACCCACTAGTAGTGATATCGAGAGAGTGAAGGAAGATGCAGGTGGTACCCACTAGGTAGTGATATCAGGAGAGTAGGAAGCTAGGTGGTACCCACTAGGTAGTGATATCAGGAGAGTAGGAGATGCAGGTGGTACCCACTAGGTAGTGATATCAGGAGAGTAGGAGATGCGAGGTGGTACCCACTAGTAGTGATATCAGGAGAGTAGGAGAGGCTAGGTGGTACCCACTAGGTAGTGATATCAGGAGAGTAGGAGAGGCTAGGTGGTACCCACTAGGTAGTGATATCAGGAGAGTAGGAGATGCGAGGTGGTACCCACTAGGTAGTGATATCAGGAGAGTAGGAGATGCGAGGTGGTACCCACTAGGTAGTGATATCAGGAGAGTAGGAGATGCAGGTGGTACCCACTAGGTAGTGATATCAGGAGAGTAGGAGAGGCTAGGTGGTACCCACTAGCTAGTGATATCAGGAGAGTAGGAGAGCGAGGTGGTACCCACTAGTAGTGATATCAGGAGAGTAGGAGAGGCTAGGTGGTACCCACTAGGTAGTGATATCAGGAGAGTAGAGAGCGAGGTGGTACCCACTAGGTAGTGATATCAGGAGAGTAGGAGAGGCAGGTGGTACCCACTAGTAGTGATATCAGGAGAGTAGGAGAGGCTAGGTGGTACCCACTAGCTAGTGATATCAGGAGAGTAGGAAATGCGAGGTGGTACCCACTAGGTAGTGATATCAGGAGAGTAGGAGATGCGAGGTGGTACCCACTAGGTAGTGATATCAGGAGAGTAGGAGATGCGAGGTGGTACCCACTAGGTAGTGATATCAGGAGAGTAGGAGAGGCTAGGTGGTACCCACTAGGTAGTGATATCAGGAGAGTAGGAGATGCGAGGTGGTACCCACTAGGTAGTGATATCAGGAGAGTAGGAGAGGCTAGGTGGTACCCACTAGGTAGTGATATCAGGAGAGTAGGAGAGGCTAGGTGGTACCCACTAGGTAGTGATATCAGGAGAGTAGGAGAGGCTAGGTGGTACCCACTAGGTAGTGATATCATGAGAGTAGGAGATGCGAGGTGGTACCCACTAGGTAGTGATATCAGGAGAGTAGGAGATGCGAGGTGGTACCCACTAGGTAGTGATATCAGGAGAGTAGGAGATGCAAGGTGGTACCCACTAGGTAGTGATATCAGGAGAGTAGGAGAGGCTAGGTGGTACCCACTAGGTAGTGATACTACATTGATGATCACGTGCATTGTTAACTCATAGCATTGTCAACATGGTTTTGTGATTTTGGAACTCCTGTTTTTTGTTATTGCTTCAGGTTATAATCTGTTAATCTTTTCTACTCTCCCATTAAAGGTAATTGACTGCCTGTTATCAACTGCTTCATGTCCAGGAGAACAATCTTAGCATCCTAATCACAAAACATTCTGACATACCGAACACATTTTTGAACTAATGTATCTTAATTTATGTTCAACTAAAGTTGTGTTTTTTTAGAACAATGATCGGCAGCAACAGCCAAGTTCAACTGGAGGTGGAGGAGGGGGTAGTAATCTGAATCGCACCCAGGGGATGATGAGCACAGGGCCCCAACGACCACAATTTGACCACATTGAAGCAGCCAGACAGCAAAACCTGGCTAAGATACAACAGCTAAGACAAACGTTGGAAGCAGCTCAGCAACAAGAACTACAATACAAGTCTCAGTTAGAGGTGCACACTCTTCATTTAAAAACCCATTAAGTCTGTATATTTTTAAGAAAAAATGTTCTAATTTATGGGCTCATTTCTTATGTTTACATGAATGACAATTTCTGGACACTTTGTGAAATATTTACTAATTATATTACAGGGGGAAATCTCAGACATTTAGATTATCCAAGTTGTGTTTAAAATGTGCAATATGTTTACAGTTCTATACCCTAATAATACTCTTGTTGCAGATATACAATCACATGAAAATACAGCAACTACAGCAAAACCTTGAAGTTGCACAGCAACAAGAAATGCAATATAAGGCACAAATGGAGGTAAAAACATAGCTATTTTGAATGGCTTCTTTCATACACTTTGTTTTTGCTTAGTTATTTTTCAACATATTCTTGATATATTTTACAGTTCATCCATATAGACTTTGTTCTATTAAACTTACAATAACCAACACATTATTGAAGCTCTGCTATTATATATTTCATACCTTTGTGAAGAATAATGTGAATAGCTTATAAATTAAATCAAGTTTGTAGTTTGACTTTGATTAATCAAACACTTTTTCATAAATTGTAATTACCTCTCAAAATTTAATATCAAAAGGAAAATATATATTATATTTTTAATGAATTAGAAAAGGGTTTTGATCCCTCAACAACAATTGTAAATACTTTTAAAAATGATACTAACTGTTTTGTTGCAGCAAGAACAACAGAAAATGTTACGAGCTCAGTTGCAGCAGATGACACAACAGCAGCAGCGGCAGATGAACCCACAAGGAATGCAGAACACGCAACAGCAACAGTCAAACCAGCAACAACAAAGGATGATGCGACCACAACTCGCCAACAACCCTGGTCTAAGACACCTGTTGCAGCAAGTAAGTTCACATCTAACATCAATACAAGCTTCATGAATCGTTGCAATCCACTTTCAAAATATCTTACTTACGACTTAACTTTATATTAATGCTATTTAACACCAAAACTTATAGTATATCTGGTGGAATCTTAGTAGAAAGGTATATTTAAAAAATCAAATCTTATTTTATTTGCTTTTGACAATTTATTTTACATCTATTATTGTTTCCAGCCTGTGGTCAGTTTTTATTCAAGTCATATATTTTCCACTATCGACTTGCTAGGTCTGTCATAACTTCATATGCCTTTTAATCAGAGCCCGGGATTTTTTACTCTAAGAAATATAAAAAATGCTCCTAAAATCAATAATACGTTTAAAATTTAATTATTATTATTGTCTGATTATGGTAATGTGGGAATCCTGCAAAAGGAGAAATAAATTAATAAATATTGTATAACCAATCTGCCCACTAAAAATGATAAAATAGGCAGAACATTTGTGTGCACATGAGAATGATATAGAGATGAAAGAACATCTTAGATTTACCTTATTCTGCATTGCAATGCAAAATGAAGGTCATCTTCAGATTCTCAGGTGTGAATGATCAGCAATTATCAGCCAAGAGGTTTTTGTACCTGGAGAAGCTGCGCTCCACATCCACAGATGTTATTGGAGCATACTTGAAGTATGAAATGTCACCCGGCTATATGTCCTCTTCAATTTCTTATAAAGAGTCATTTTTACCGGTGATTATGTCAGCAATTTTACACACTGTTTTGAATCCCAAATTTTTTATCAACACTTCTTTCCTAAGTTTGTTATGGTTACAGTCAAACTACTGAAATTAGCTTTGATATACACCAAGTTTTCCTCAATTTTGTGGTCTGAGAGCATATCTTGTGCAATCTTGATAGATACGGCCTCTTCACTGTCAAATCTGTTCACAACTGTTTTTAAAACACGAATATGGTCACAATGATGGAAACACTCATGAAGCCATATGCACCATCGTGTAATTATTGGCTGAGGTGGTAAGGGTACCTCCAGTGCCACCATCTTGAAATCAAGTACTCTAGATGTCGCTTTCAAGAATACTTCTTTAATGTTTAACACGAGTTGGTCAACATTTCCTCTTTAACGACTCGGTGAACTTCATGAGTGACGCATGTTACATGAGTAATTTTAGAATATAATGCTTTAATTACAGTTGCTGCTTTGACCATATACGGTGAAGCATCACAAAAATAAGAACATAATCATGCCTAATACCGCCAAGCCAAAGTAGAAACATGGATTTTTAAAACAACTTGCTGATTGTGGAGTGGTTGGCTTTATCCAAGATCTCTGTATTCAAGAGTTCCAATAACTACGTTACCTGAATAGTGGCCTTGTACATCTATTGTCACATCAATTGATACCCAGATTTTTTCCAGCACACATTGCTTCGTATTTTATCTAGAGTTTTATCATAGCTCAAGCTCACATAGCTTTTACGCAAAGTAGATTTATCTGGTAGAATTATTCGTGTGTCTTTCTAAAAACTCACGAACTTTAGGGTGATTTACTTTTCCGAGTGGAATATTAGCTGTCAACAATACTTCACACAACTCTTGATTAAAAGGAGATGATTTGGTTTTGGATGTTGAAGCCCTTAGGAACAGCAATCTTTGAGTTAATTTTTTTGTTGCTGTTCGCTCTAAAGCATTCTTATGTTTCTCACGGCTGATATTCTTAGTAACAGAAAACCTTTTTTCTGCTGAAACTGTCGACTCGCACAATTTACAAAATAATACTCTCCCGTCTGTGGAATAAACACTTTCACCAAACTCATTAACTAACTGTCGTAAATGGGAAGATTGAGATGGTTTAATTTTCAGCATCCTGCTCACTTGGAAATACAAAAATATATGAAAGTACAACAGGCTTAACATGAAACTCTTGGGGGTTGCGCAGTGGAAAAAAAAAAGTACACATGCGCGGACCAGTTCAAGGACAAGTGAACGTTGTCACTGCTAGGAAAGTATCCCTCCCTCTCCTCTTTCCATCCCTTCCTGTGTGGCCACTCACCAGCAGTAGTAGGTCAACTAGCTTGAGAGATACAATTTAAACTGAAACTAATCTACTCAACTAACAGCCACATTATAAACAATTGTGACTGTACTACTGAGGTAGACAAACCTTACATACAAAGCTCGCCAGTTATCCAGCACTGGAGTTTTCCATTGAAACATAAACAAGATAATCTAAAAATATATGTACTCTTCCTTCTTAGTTTCTTTCGTATTTAGTACTGCTCTGTCAGAAAACATTAGGCTATGCTCATTGTTTATGTTCGGCCTTACACTGTAAAAACCCCTGAAAATGCAAAAATATGCCCAAGAAAAAAGATGATATCAGTGTGTTATAAAATGTGTTTATATACAAGTTAGCATTGCAATTGACTTCACAGAAAAAAGATGCAATGTCATCAACTTCCGGGCCCTGCTTATAATATACCTTAAGACTAGGACAGGCACAATATCCAGTCCCCAACCATTAATTCATCACTGTGGAGGGGTAAACTCTCATTTCACCAATGATGAATTTTTCGGCCTTGCCTAGAATCTAACCCGGGACTCTAATCTCAATAAACATAACATGCTACCAATTGAGATACAGTGTCAAACGCTTTTGACACTGAAAAAGTAAATTTATTACTATGTTATCAGCATTAATATTATTTGTCAAAAGTGACATATTCAGATCATATGACAGTTTGTGATTCAAAAAACTTATAGTTACTTTTGTAACTATCAGGTACCTCCCTACCTTTGTATGACAATCACTCTGTACTTACTTGCCATTAACAGCAGGTACCTCCCTACCTTTGTATGACAATCACTCTGTACTTACTTGCCATTAACATCAGGTACCTCCCTACCTTTGTATGACAATCACTCTGTACTTACTTGCCATTAACATCAGGTACCTCCCTACCTTTGTATGACAATCACTCTGTACTTACTTGCCATTAACATCAGGTACCTCCCTACCTTTGTATGACAATCACTCTGTACTTACTCGCCATTAACATCAGGTACCTCCCTACCTTTGTATGACAATCACTCTGTACTTACTTGCCATTAACATCAGGTACCTCCCTACCTTTGTATGACAATCACTCTGTACTTACTCGCCATTAACATCAGGTACCTCCCTACCTTTGTATGACAATCACTCTGTACTTACTCGCCATTAACATCAGGTACCTCCCTACCTTTGTATGACAATCACACTGTACTTACTTGCCATTAACATCTGTGAAATAAAGAACAGAATTATTTTTATCAAGGTTATTTCTTCCTTCTTTTTCTTTGATTTACTTCTTTACTGTTTGTTATTCTTTGAAACCAAGTAATCAATTAAAGTGATAGTTATGGTTTTAATGGATGAAAGAATAAACAACCTTCACTTACTCAAGGCTGTATAGTAAAAGACTTGTGAAACTAAAAAATAAACAACTTTGTTATGAGATTGTTGTATCAGTGTTTTTAAATTCATGTAATCCTTAGTTGATGCTAGTATTGCCAGGGTTTAGTTTGTTGCTAACATGGCACAACAGCTATGTGATTTGAGCATTTATATTGTCTTAAGCTAAGATTGTTGTGAATGTGGGCTAAGCACCTGTCTCCATCGGGCACTCGTTTTTTTATTACTTTGGCAACACTTACAGTATTTATCCGAATCCAAGACAACCCCCAGTTTTTCAATGGTTTTGTATAGAGTTTTATAAAGTGGTATTTATTTTATCATGAATGGTAGACTTATTTGGTAATACTTTCAATTTTTTTACAAAACAAAACACCGACGTTGACTTAAAATCTAATTAGGGTTGTAGAATTACTTGGATTTTTTTTTGTCACAAATATTGCTTTTGCAAAAGAAGGTTAACTTTGAAAAAGTTTCATAAAAACAATGAGAAGATAATTTTTACTATAACAAGAAATAATTGTTAGTGAAAATCCGAGTCTCATACATACCCTACTCCCCCTAAATACGAATATTGGATGCAAACATTAACAAGCTATATACAGAAAATAGAATAATATAAAGTAAAGAGATAGTAAGAAATCAAAGGATAAATATGTAACAAACTTGCTTTTAAAAGGAAAAGATAAACACATTTCACATGTTACAAAAAATCTAACTGATGAACACGTCTGCTGTGATTTACCATAAAAGTTAGCCGCCATGACAGCCAAGCGTAAAAAATTAGTGATAGTTAAACAAGCAGCTTTATTCTTATTTAGAAACCAATGTATTAGGAACATCTTATCAATAATAATTTACTTGATATTATTCAACAGTTAGATAGTTTGTGGAGTTTCGCGAATTAAAACTAAAGTTCAGCATTGCTAAAATTGTCTAATAAACTCTATGTATCATTGATTATCAAGCTCGATTTTCTGATTCTCGATTCTGATTCTTAAACCTTTTTTTTTTCAGGCATCCAACCTCATGTACAAAATTTAGGTATTCAACTTTAAAACAAACCAAAAAACTAAAAAAAAAACTTTCATGGTCATACTTTTTTTTTACAAAGAAAAAATCATTTTTATTAAGTATTAAATCATATAATCAAAATAATTAGGAATTACATTATAGTAAACATGTATTATTACCTACAAATAAAGCCTCATTGAATAATATATTTGTTAATCAAAGAGTTAAAAAGTCATAATAAACCGTTGTTAAGTACACAAGTCTATTCAATTCACCAAATAGGATTGTTGAATGAAAGTGCACTGTTTTGAATTAATGGCATTGGAAAGAAAACTTAAGTACCATACTGGTAGCAAGTAAACAAACAAGATAATAATAGTAATAATAATAAAATAAAGATAATAAAATGTTAGAATATTAGGAAAATGGTAGAGCACAAATAAAAGTAAAACCACTAACACATATTTACACACACATCAATATTTCGATGCTATTATAACATATTCCTCGAGTCAAACAGATCAATCAACGTGGTTTTTATATAATCGAAATTATAAATTTATTAAATATAAGAGAATGGATGTAATTAAGAAGTGTAAACGGGAAAACCTGAAACAAGCTCTAAACATTCACATCTTTTAATCATGTTGCTATGTTATCAGGAAAATTTTAATTTCAATTTTAACATGTTTCTTATGTAGTTCAACATCAATATGTTTACATTGTTTAACAGTCCTTGTTATTTACTTACTATATTTTATTAATTTATCATTCTTGTAATTAGTCAAAAACCAACTTATTATTAATCACATTTCATTACTCTCATCATTTGTTGTAAATGCATAATTGTCCTTGTTGACTGTTTTTAATTTTTATTAAATTGATCTCATGTAACAATACTCCTGTTCAGTTTAACTATTTACCACTTCTATTTTGATAATTTCTCAAAATGTTTTAAAAATAATTTCATCTCTTTAATTGAACCCTGTTCACTTATTGGTTTCCTACTTTTAAATTCAAATTGCTTTTGATCTGTTTATAAATGACACTTAAGAAAATCATTTATGGCATATTAAGTGTATAGTTCCTGTCATATCAATAGGTAATTAATAATTTTTTTATACTGCATTTTTGCCTTTGTTGACTGTTTCCTAAATTCTTGTAAACTGATAATTTATTAATTGTTATTTGTGTTAAAACTCTAATTTGTCACTAAATATTTACAATTCTTTTTTTTATATAATTCTAAAAAAATGCTAATCTCATTTTTTAAGAATCTTGTTCAACTACTGGTTTTTTCCTATTTTTAATTAAAATTGCTCTTGATTAATTTCTAAGTGAGACTTAGGTGAATAATTTATGTACTTACATGTGATTAAATTCCTGATATATCAATTTTTAACCTTGAATAATTAATTATTTATTACTTTCATCAATTCATATTCTCAATTGACTACATATATTCTCCACTTTTATTCTTTTTCATTTCTTTATGTTAATTGACTCTGAAGTGTAACAACTAATTAACCAATTGTCATTTTACCAAGTACTTTCCTTATGATTCTCAACAAAATCTTTGTTTAATGTAAAGGATCTTTAATGTTTACTGTCTTAATTTGATATTCACTTAGTAGGCTTATTAGAAAATAATAGTAAAAACAATTTTATAATCCATGCATAGAGCTGATACCATAGAAAGGGAATTATTGGCCTAGACTCTAGAGTGACATAATATTTAGTAAACAAGAGAAAAATGGCGCCAAACTGCTATTTTCAATTAAACATTGAAAGGAGGATAGAAGGGCAAGACCTACACATTTACCAGGAAACTGTAGGTCACATTGTCCGCAGTTAAAACATCAAATGGACTATGGCAGCATGGTTAGAGGGAGATCATGACTTTGTGACTTACAGATTTTTATTAAGTCTGAAGGCCTTACCCTTCTATCCTCCTTTTACTGTTTGACTTATAAGATATAGTGATGTATACATATATTTTTTAAATTTATTAAATCATTAAATAATATTTTTTAAATAATATTTAATTGGCTTTAATTGGCCTACAAAGCTGTAAACTACCACACCCTTCACACATAGTGTTTAAAATGTCTAGTTAGTTTTCATAAACAAAAATGGATGATCTATGTTCATAGTTTATTCATTTGCAAGTTTTTGTTTTAAAACCACATGCATCATCACACATTAAGTGTTAATGTGGTTCACAAATTACTCTGGTTGTACTGAAAACTCTCTCAGAAAAATCGGTGACAGGTGTTGCTGGTAAATACTTTTTAATTAATGTAGCCAAATTTTTAGGAATGGGTTTCCCATAATATCTGCGTATATATGTAAAAATCTGCCACGACTGCCACACACATATTCCTTTCTTGGTATTGTTCAGCCCTTGTGTCTTCCCTCCATGCCAACCACTCTCTCTACTGCATGGGGCGCTTCACAGACCATGTTCTCCATGCCAACCACTCTCTCTACTGCATGGGCGCTTCACAGACCATGTTCTCCATGCCAACCACTCTCTCTACTGCATGGGCGCTTCACAGACCATTTCTCCATGCCAACCACTCTCTCTACTGCATGGGGCGCTTCACAGACCATGTTCTCGTTGCCATCCATGACGAGTTCACTCTTTACTTCATACCAATGAGAACTCTCCTCTCTTTCTATTGGCCCGCTAGGCGAACACTGTTTATCCAGTTATCATGTGCCAATGGGAAGCTTCCTTGTCTTCCATTGGACAAGGACAGGCAGGAATGGAGGGTATATAATACAGTGGTGACCTGGCGCATACGAGCAGAGTGGCTACCAGACCCTGGTGTGCCACATATTCAAAATAACTAATAAATTGACTTATGTTACAAAGGAGCAATATTGTCTAATATCCTCACACTCCCTACCCCCCACGGCGACTCACATTGCCGGGGCCATCGCCCTACCTCTACCCACACGACCCGCGAATCCGGTGTCTCAACAACAAACGTTGCCCAGAGATTGGACATCGTCGAGACATAAACCAGTTACCTCTGAAGCTGATAGACCATGGATAACAGTATTTAATCAAGAGATCAACTTTGCTATCCTGATCTTTGCTCATTTATTTGTGATGACATAATTAATTTGATTGTGTTGTGTTGTGTTGCAAGCCACATAATAGTGTACACCCTCTCTGTGTCCTGTACCCCTCGACCAAAAAAGGGATAAAGGGAGAGGATCTACTTAACATACAAAATATGGAAATTATGAAAAATAATATATATAGATTCAACAAAATGAGCAGTTTATTCAATTAAATGACAATAGCGCAGATAACAAAAATTGGTCTCATTATATCATTATGAGTACAGTTGGAAATTATGTTCGAAGTCAACAACTTTATGTCATTAAAGTTGCGCATCTGTTTTTTAACAAAAGGAAACATGAAATCCATCATAATATTGATAGTCCAGTCTATAAGAGACAATAACAAAGCGAATATTTTTAAATGCAATACAAAATTATAAGGGCCTAATGGGCACCTTGATATGGTTCCAAAGGTTTCGTAATTCACAGAAAACGATATCATAAATATAAAGACTTAAATTTGATGACTATACAACAGAGTCTACACAACGTGAGGTTTTGACTACCAGACATAAGCCAAACTCCCACGGGACTATCAGATCTGACTTAGAATATGGAACTAACCGTTCCATCAAATAACAAAACATTAGCTGTTCAAACAGAACTTACGTTACAAAAGATTAAAGTCATCCTAATTTAAATTCCAATAAAAAGTTACTTCACGTTACGTTAAATCAAACCATAATTTTAAATATGAAAAGTTACTTCGATAAAAAATTACTCTACAATTCCAAACAATATAATATTAACAAGTCAAACTTCTAATCAGCACATAACTGAGGATATTTACGAGAATAAAAATATAAACAAAAGTTACAGCGCCCGAGCGGCGACCTATCTAAGATAGAATATTTAGACATTTTGGGCGATCAAAATATTAATACGTTAGATATTGAAACTGAATATTATATACAAAAAGTTTAAAGTTTATAAATAAGTTAGAGTTCATAACTACACCCGTCTAAGCGACGATTATGATACATTTTTACAAGTCTTTTCCAGCCATTGTCCAGATCTATGACAATGGTCTGTCGTTGATCGTAGGATAGTCGATTATGGCAAGCTTGCACGGCCATTATATAGGGATTTCGTTGTTATGGAAGGGGGTGGGAATTCACCAAACACGCATATGATGACGTCAACGATGCCTTCAAACAGTCACGTACACCATTGTTGATTCCGCTTGCTCCATCGGAATATCCGTGAATATCTCCAATCACCCGATGTTTTGAAGGAGGTTCCTCTAGTCTCTGTCAGGGGTCGGATACATAATTGTCTTCTAGTTGATGTTGATAGTTCTCGGTTCATTTCACGCTAGTACAGTCGGAGTGCCGGGTCGCTTTGTTGACCCACTCGCCAATCTAGGAGTCCAGGTGCCGGCCAGCCTTGCAGGATTCTATTGTGAGCAGATTAGTATTGTAAGTACACAAACAAATTAATACGTAGCATTGGATTGAGTAATAAATATATTGTCCAGCATTGTTTCTATTATGTCTTCTTAGCCTACAAGAACTACAACAGAGAAAAATACTATTGTAGGGATCCTAATTGAGTTGAATTTATTGGAGCGGGTAGTATGCTTTGTTGTCCAGTTGTAACATTATACCACGTAATGTTACCAATCTCCAATCACGTTAGTATGGGGCGGGGTCCAGTTGTAACATTATACCACGTAATGTTACAATAGTATTGTTTGTCTACTCACTCTTTCATCAAGTACCTTTGTACCTTTGTGTTCTTCCACAAACAGGTAGTGAATGCAAAGGGAATGTTCATACCTATTTATGCTCCTGCATTGTATGGGTCACACGTTGAACTACTTCTGACATTGTTATGTAAAATATGTTCTATGTCCAATTTTTCACTTTTGTGTAAAAGAGCATTGAAGTTTAACCTTGTGTATATAACCAATGTTACAAGATGACAACTCGAGTTTGTATCTTCTTAAGTAATTATATAGTACTCTCAATCTCACTGCAGGTGAATCGTTTACATTCTAAATAAACGTATACACCAAATATCTCAAATTTAACAATTTTGGAGATAGAACACTTGCATTCTCGGGTGACGATGTGCTGACAGCTGATCATAGATTTCATCATTTAATTAGATTTGAAATAATATATCACTGAACAGAAACAATTATACTGTTATTGCTAGAATAATTGCTTGTTTGTGCTCAAGCAAGTGTTTTAGTATATGCAACTCACAATTAAGAGTGTCGGGGTAAAAACATGATTTAGATTTATTCATAGATTTTTATGGGATATATTCACTATTTAATTTTAAATGTGAAATCTTGAAGTCTAGCTATGAAAAGTTAAATTAAATATTCTTCAATATTAGCTATCCTCAAAGTTTTGACTGACAATAAAAACAACTTGTAACTCAAGAGGTAAGCTAACAGAAATCACTGCAAACACATTTTTTTCATTAAGTGAGGGTTATCATGTTTCTGCCCTAAACCCCCAAATTCCATCTAGTGGGTTCTTCCTGCACTTTTCTCTTATGCTTAGTTCCATTTGTAATTTTGAACGGATTTTAGGAGGTTGCTAAAAAATATGAGTGTCTAAAATGGTCTACTTTTTGGCAGCATAAGTAACTTTGGTTACTCACCAACTTATAGTTTAAAGTTTATAAAATTGAGCGCACCACAATATTTCTCCCATTATCAAGTACAACTATAATTACTTTATTACTGATGCTACATGACTAGTGTATCAGTGATGAAAGAACTAATGTTTTCACCTCTCTTTATACTAACATATCATTTTTAGCCATTTTGTTAACCTTACTGTCATTTTTGTTCCTGATTATTGTAAAATGTAAAATCTTAAGTTTAATGCATATTTAATTTATCCAAACAGTATTGCTTGATTTTATACTGTTGCGTATTTGGTTAATGTCTTAGTTCATCATTTGGAATTATCTTTCATTAAACATGTTTAATATAAATACTGTTTTATTTATCCTAGAGGTGTTTACTAACTCCATACCATAGCGGCCAATTCACCCAAATATATATGAGATATATGGAAAGGTAACTAGATTAAACTTTTCCCTTTTGAGTGTTGACAGCTCTGCTATGTAGACCTTAATTTGTGTGAGCTAATTTAAAATATAAATTAAGAATATTTGTCATGTCTTTTATATTTCATTGGAAGCTTAGTGATGGAAATATTCTAGACCAGTGGTTCTTAACCTTTTATTACTCACGGCCCCGTAATTATCCTAAAATATTGTAACAAGATTAGTGTTTAACAGTGGGACCAGCGTGCTCTCATTGTTTACCCTAGCTGCGCTCCTTGTTCTCTCTGTCTCCCTCCTTGTCTAGCAGGTAGGTAGTGACCTTCTCACTTGGCTGGGGGATTAGAGGGGCCAGGGAGGTGCGGGGGAGGACGGGGACACGTCTGGAAGAGTCTTGATTCTTTTTATTCTGGACTCTTAACTTTAGAAATGGAGGATTCCAGAGCCTTAGCTGTCACCACTCCTATATAAACAAGCTCAGCGATAGTCGTGCAGAGAGAGAGTAAGTTCAGTTCTTGGCTCTCAACCAGTGGGACTGGGTGTGGACCGGCGTGTCCAGAGTGTGTGGACTGGCGTGTCCAGTGTGTGGACCGGCGTGTCCAGTGTGTGGACCTGCGTGTCCAGAGTGTGGACCTGCGTGTCCAGAGTGTGTGGACCGGCGTGTCCAGTGTGTGGACCGGCGTGTCCAGTGTGTGGACCGGCGTGTCCAGTGTGTGGACCTGTGTGTCCAGTGTGTGGACCTGCGTGTCCAGTGTGTGGACCTGCGTGTCCAGTGTGTGGACCGGCGTGTCCAGTGTGTGGACCGGCGTGTCCAGAGTGTGTGGACCGGCGTGTGCGTATCGCGGGTCATCGCAGTGTATCATGTGCGGGACAAGTGTTGGACTAAGTACACGGGTGATGTAGACATTTATTGTTACTGTGTTAATGAACATGTTTGTGACTGTATTTAAATATTTGAATAGTTATTAGGTTTTTTAGAGTTGTTAATTTACTTATTTAATTTACTTATATCTCTGTGCTCTTTTAGTTTAATTAAGTTACAGACTTGTGTAAGGTTATTTTTATTTTACTTAATTACTTGTTTAGTTATAATTAATTTAGATATACAGTTAATTAGAGTGTGTATGTAAGTGGTAATTTTAATAATCACAACCTTGAATATTCCGTGGGCATTTTTATTCGTGTTTGGTCGGAAACCTACCCCAATATCTCTAAAAGAACTCGTGGTTCGCACTTTCACGTGTGAACGGCCTGTGACCCTCCAGGTCACACGTGCGCCGCCCTACGTTACGCACACGCCAGTCCACACACTCTGGACACGCCGGTCCACACCCAGTCCCACTGGTTGAGAGCCAAGAACTGAACCCACTCTCTCTCTGCACGGCTATCGCTGAGCTTGTTTATATAGGGGTGGTGACAGCTAAGGCTCTGGAATCCTCCATTTCTAAAGTTAAGAGTCCAGAATAAAAAGAATCACGACTCTTCCAGACGTGTCCCCGTCCTCCCCCCGCACCTCCCTGACCCCTCTAATCCCACAGCCAAGTGAGAAGGTCACTACCTACCTGCTAGACAAGGAGGGAGACAGAGAGAACAAGGAGCGCAGCTAGGGTAAACAATGAGAGCACGCTGGTCCCACTGTTAAACACTAATCTTGTTACAATATTTTCATGGTCCCTAGATTTTACTAACTTATCTATCATTGAGATTCATTCTAAAATAGTGGCTTTATTTACTGATTATAATAACAGCAAACAAATAAAAAACAGAAATTAACTTACCTAAATGTATTTAATGGGACCTCTGCTGTTGAACACTTTCCACTAATTTGTCTACTCTTGTTTCAATTGTATTACTAAATGCTATCAGTATGCAGGAGTCGATTCAGAGCTGACTTTGAATGGTGATGGTAAACAAATGGGGAATATTTGTACTATCTGTAATTTCTATTATCAGTGCTTCCCCTCCATTAGCATGGAAAATTGAGTCTACTGTACTTACGATCATCAAAATATCTAATTTAAGATAATTGACTTTAATAATAAGCAAATGACATTTTTAATTATATTTGCAAGGCCCCCAAAAAACCTTTTGCGGACCCTTGGTTTAGCGTCACTATTCTAGACAGTGGGAAAAGTCAAAACAAAAAATTATACAAAGATATGTTGTCACTGCTAACTATTATATAACCTGTGATAGCATTTGAGTGAATAACTACAAGTCATTGGAAGCCATATGTTAAACAAAACAACAAAATATAGCAACAATACTTGTTATTAAATAACTGTTCATAAAAATCCGGCAAGCAACTTTGCTGCCACTGCTACTGTCCGGGTTCTTTCAAGGAAGCTTTTTAAAAATCCTCAAAAATATGTGGCACTTTTTACAACTTATTAACAAGTATTGTTTGATAAAACAAGGAAAGACTATGTCTTGGTTCTCTTAGAAGATAAACCTGTTAAATTATTTAAACTAGTTTTTGTTCCTGGCATTTTAAACTGTGGTACTGTTTCACCATTTAGATTTTGAATATTTATCGTAACTTTTGCCGGGTCAAATAAAATAAGTGGGTAGTATTCAAATGGCTTTTTACATGAACCTATATAGTGTTAAATACCTGCTAATACACATTTATAAGTTGAAATATATTTAAAATTGCATATTTTTCTCGAAGAGTTTCACATATTATATGAGTCTTTAGTAAAAGAGTGCTAAATGGATGTACAATGCAAGCCAGATTACAAATTATATATCAAATATATGAGTGGTGTTTGGAAAGTAGGGTTTGATTGATCATGGCAGCCGTGTTACAGGTGCAGTCATGTTGGTACATGTGGGGGCTTGGAAGCGATAGCTCATTTGTCAAAGCTTAGGTTGTGCTTTAAAATGAATGATAAAATTCTAAGCCCACTCCGTGCTGTGATAAGATTTTGTTACTAAAAAAAATGCACACAAATTCAGTAGAAATTTGTCGCCCGCTCTGTAAAGCTTATGGTCCTTCTGTAATTGGTAAAAGTGAGGTTAGAAAATGGTGGCAATAATTAAAAATGACCGAACAAACGCTCATGACAAGGAGACACTTCAAGCTTTCTGAACTTTCATCATGTTTGCTCCAGATTTTAAGTACTCGTATGTAAAGATTGTTATCGAGAAGATTCAAAATTGTAAAGTTTGTACTTGATGGGTGCATTTGAAGAAATTCCTTGTCCCACAGTGCTTCTGGGATGTTGACAAGCTCAAAAAAGTAGTTTGAAACTGGCTGAACTTAAGAGGTGGCAAGCTTTTAGGACATGGGTACCATGCTACGATCAGTGTCTGAATCCCTGCGGTGACTTAGTGGAAAAATATCCTAGGCCTATAGGTTAATTTTGGCAGAAATAAAAATTTGAAAGAATTTTATATTTGTCTCTTAAAGGCCAATCAGCCCTTTTCGAGCACCCCTCATATTACATATGAAATTATTAAACACTGTTGAAATATTGTTTCAATAACACACACATAAAGGTTATTTTAAAAGACAGACAGTGAGACAAATCTTTAAAAAAAACTAATGAATGCTAGCAAATAGCCCAATTTGAGAATTTTGTTTTTTCCTAAGAAACTCTTGCTCTTAGACTCATTAATTATATAAGTCTGACAGCTCATTACATGTAATGGCACTCCTGCGCTAGCCAGATATGGTGAGATTATTGAGAGGCCATGGTTTCACCAAAAGAATCTTATATTGCTTTGGTTGGTACAAAATAAAGCTATAAATCGTGTTATTTTATCATGAAACAAAGATGTGTTAAAGTAAGTAAGTTTATTAATGGTTTTTATTAGATGTGCACTTTTTTGACCACTAAACTTATATTCACTTAAGGAGGTGAGGTACCATTTTCATTAATCACTCATTATTAGTTCGTTTTTTAAAAAAACTCCAGATAGTATGTAATTTTATTTATCTTTTTGGCCTCATTATTCTACACAATAAATGGGATTTTGAGCTTGAATTCATTTTTGATGGAAGTGTGCAGATAAATGTTTTTATATATAATCATGCTTCTTTTTTTTTCCTACAGTGAATGTAAGGAACCGAGCCTTTATTTTAAATGAAGCTGGCTAGCTCTCAGGCTATTTTTCTAATTTTGGTTACACATAGTTTTAAATGTTACAATTATTGCAAGCAGCCGGACACTGGCTGGGGTGGCTGGTTCGAATGAACCCCTTCCTCTCCATACACATCTATACTCACCCTCGCGTAAGTTGCTCAAGTAAAACAATCTTATTTGCTTTCTTTTTTTCAATGCTAACTTGTTTCAAATGGTAATTAACCAAACTGTTAAGTTAAAAGATCAGATTCAAATAAAAACAAATCAATTTATTAAATGGTTCCTCAAATATTTCTCTGATTCCCCTTCATGCATTGGGTAGTATGAATAAAGAGTAATTGCTCTTTACTTATAGGTTTGGATTAATTAGCCACATTCCTAAGACTAAAGTTCATTCACAATTACAATTGTTCACTTTTGGTAACTAAGATTTTGTTTTATTACTTTTTTATAAATAAATTTAAAGTTTGTGAAGGAGTAATTGGTCATGATTTTTTAGTCAGATCAGTAGATGTGACAAAGACCTAAACACACGATGTCAAGCATTTAGCGATATTTTCTGCTCTAAGACAGCTTAATAGGTAAAACATTAATTGGCTAGTGAGGAACTTTTTCTAAAAAGTGATAGACCTTTTTTTATCTCTATCTCTTTAGGGAAATATTAACTTCAGCAAATAATCTTCATTTTAACATTATAATTTGATCAAAATAGAAATTTAAGTGGATATTAAATTATTATTATTATTATTATTATTAAGCACCGCGTCTTACTACCCGTTCGGGTTATACGCACTTACGCTAATGTGTAATGGTAGGGTGATTGTGAGATGAAATGAAGGACCTACAGTTTAACATAGAATCCGAACCACGGTGGCGACTTGGCATTCCACACATTCACAAGGATATGTCTTGTCAGAGGTGTAGGAAGGGTTTGGTAATCAGATAAATCTGTGTCGGGACCGAGGATCAACCCCGGCCGCCAGCACAGAAGTCTTGACACCTTACCCCTAGACCACCAGGTCACTCACAACTGGATATTAAAAACTATCAACAAACATCAATACAGTGTAGTATTGTATTATAAAATTACTTTGAAATGTATAATCCTAGTTTTTGCTCTAATAAAATAATACCAGTATTAAATATTTTCTTAATAAACAGGTGATTTATTTTTAGTACAGAAGAATAGTGTATTCCATTGGATTTTTTGTGAAGGTAGGGAATTACTATATAGGAACCCTTGATTATACGGTATGAAGTGGTGTGGTGCCTGGTGTTTTCCTTAAAATATACCTGTATGAGTTTTATGATGTCATTAATCCAAGATGGTCACCATAAAATACATATAAATTTGAGTATATTTCCTCCTATGCTCCTGTGAAAAAAATACATCCAAAAGTTTTTTATTAAGCATAAAACAAGAAAAAGATTGTTTATTAACAATATTCCGATATTTTCATCGTTTCAGGTGTTATTAAACTTTGTATTATTGATTTTTAACACATTTTGTGTTATCAACAGGTATTAACTATTAAAAGTGATGAACCTTATTTAATTAGTTTATTTACAACTGCTGCATATTAAAAAAATCACTATTATTGATTTTAAAAAAGCATTTCTAGAGTGATTTTGTCAAGTTTAAACTGTACATTGATAGAACATTATAAAATTTACAACAAATCATCTTCAAAGTCCTCTAAGGAATCTTCAATATTAATTGTTTTATCATGGTTGTTGTCACAGACACTTCCTCTTCTCCACATCCATACAATTCAATACACTTAAGATTTTGGGAAATAAAGTTGATGGTAGGGCACACCTTCCTTTAACACAAGAGCATGTATTATGTTGAGCAGTCTGTTTTATCACACACAACAGTAACATAATAGTTGCTTTTCTTTTGCACTTCCCATCCAAAATCTGGTGGTGAATGCACAAGTTGTAATATCATAGATTTGTGTACAAGGGTCATAAACTTTCTATCAACAGTCTGTCATTATCAAGAAAATTTTCCGAATTTGCTAAGAGATTCAAGAACCCTATTGTCCCCTGTGTTGAAGACTTTCCAGAAAAGGGTTTTTGCTTTCTTTGCCAATGACCTTGCGCAGGACATGACGTGCAGCCCTATTATGGTTGAAGATTTTTGGAGAGCCAGGGATTCAGTTACTCCGCAAAGTTTACCATTCTTCGGTTTTGCTCCACTTCTGTTACAAACTTAGTGTCCTTTGGAAAGGATTTGGACCACTACAAAGAAAGGATGAAGAACTTTGTATCTGGTAAATGAATGTGCTGATCGTGTACTACTGTTAAATGACTTGAAGCCACATGTTGTTTCTATGTGGGTGGTTTTAACGTACGGCTATCTCTTCTTCAGACTCTGCATTGGCTTGATCTTCTAGTAGGTTCATTAATTTGTTTTTGTCTGTACATAATAGCTGCCTGCCATCTAAAGCAAACATTGGAACATTGAATGAGGAACTACAGGAATTTCAAAAATGCCCAAAGACTACTTAAGATTTATATCTGGTCTGATTATTGACGCAATCAGCAAATGAATGAACATTGATTGATCTGCCTTAAGTTGAACTATGGTTTCAAGCCATTTTGGTTGGAACCTTCTTGCAAGCTGGTTTACATGGTCAATTTAATTTAATTTGTGTTATTTTTTCTCATAAATTTGTTTTGTTAAACTCAATTTGTTCGTTTTAAAGGTGCTGTGCATTCCATATTGATGCTTATTCCTTCACTGAATAGATACTACTTTCAAACTGAGATTGTATTTGGGGGTGAGGGGGCAATCTTATGACTTTGGATCCATTGAATTCATTATGGTTTTTTAGACTACCTGCAATTCACTTATTTGCTTCTGTGGTTTGCAGTGAAAGTTTAGGAGAGGTTAAAAAAACCTTGCCAATGACTTTTTCTTTTGTGTATTATTTACCAGACCACCTAATACTTCCATTGCTCTATTTTCATGTTCCAGACCCCTTTCATGAATTGTCCCCTAACATCAGTGTTTGTGTTTTTCAGCTAGATGTATACTTTCATAGATTTAAGAAGCTATTTTACTAAATTTTCCCATGCACTTTTCACTGATATTATGTAAATAAGTATATTCTCAACCATTTTCTCACATTGTAGAGCAGATTGTGACGTAATTTTTTTAAATCTGATAATGCAGCCTTAAAGTACAATTCTTTGGCTGGTATCCAGAATTTTTATAGTATGATTAGTTGCCTATGCTAATATGTAAGTTAGTGAAAACTTTAAAAAAAAAAAAAAAAAAAAAGTAAAATTTAGGTAAATGTGACAAATTTTGAGTCGAAGAAATTTTACAAAACACTATCAAAAGTACTTGGCATTGGCCAGAATAACTCTGCATTGTATCGCGTGTTTACACCCTGCAAGGATTTTCTTTGCTTGAAACTGACAGAGGAAAAAATCCCATTTATTTCTCCTGGCCCAGTTTTTAATAAATTTTTAAAAATCTAAGCCTAATTTTAAAATTACAGGTTGATCATATTTACTAATATCCCTAATATATTTATAGTAGATATTAGTAAAACCATAATCATTACAATGTGGGACAACAAGTAACATTATGCTAACATGTGTCGCTGTAGGGTGGTTGCCATGACAACCTGACATCACTGTTGTTTACTATGTCCTGTGGACTATGCTAGGGAGAGCCCTTGCTACATGTAGTCAACAAACTGATCATTCAGACATGTGCTGCTATGTGCGGACGGGAGGGAGTAGAAAATGCTACAACCAAAGAGAACTATAAAAATGCCCAAAATGTGAATTGTTACGCCCACCAATTAAATAGACTGTTCGAACAAGCTGCTTCTAATAAAATGGATATGATTTTTTTTTCTGCAAATTAAAAGGGATTCACATTTTTCTTTCATTCTGTAGACATGAAAGCAGCTGTAGAGCATGTATGCGATAAAAAAAAAGCCCAACCCTAACAAACAAGATGGAATTTTCAATCCATAATAATACAAGCCATCTTCATTTACAAAGACAATATCCTGCAATGACTCAGCAACAAAAACATTGGCTCCTGACCTTAACTAGCCTTAAAATAACACTTTCTTGTTTTGGCTAAATTTTTACTCAGTTCCTCACATTGGTATATTATTTAATCACTTATGAGTTCCGCAAACTTATCCACTGAAAATTAATTCTGATATTGATCACTTCAAAAAAGGTGATAATCAAAATTATAAATAAGCTACCTTATGTATTCAAAACAAGAGAAAAGAATGGAGGGGCTCGCAGAAGGAAAAAGAAAAAAGGCTATGACCAAATGATAATTTAAATTGATTAGCAAAGGAAGTTTGTGATAGCTCTATTTCAAATAAAATATTTCATTATGAATTCTTGTAATTATGCCTATGACTTCTTAGGAACGTGGAGGGTGTTTTTAAACTCTGAAGTCAACCAAATCCTACTTAAGTAACACAATGGGTTAAGTAAGACAGATTAAATGCTTTGTCCATATTGTATTTAAAACAGAGTATTTGCAAGATACGAGACTTTAACAACTTACTAATAGAAAACTTCACTTTAGACAAAACCAGAAGTTTAGATGTGTCTTTCAAACCATAAACATACTTATAAACTAATTCTTATCTAGATACTATTTATAGTGATCGAACTTATTTATATATTTATTTGTTTACTCTTGTGTGTTTGTGTGTGCATGTGTAAGTGTGTGTTTATATGTGTGTGTGTATGTGTAGGGTGGATATTTTACAGTGGATAGTTTTAGATTTCAAACCAAGTAAGTTTTTGTACTTTTATTAACGTTATACTTTTTAAGTGTAGTTTTTTTTATGTTAATTTTAGGCTGGTGTAAAGTTGGTATAAGATAAGCTATAGTATACCTTATTTGACACTTTTTAAGAGGGGCCTTCCTTAAATTACACTCACAAGCCACCATTGGCTATTGCACTTAATTAGGCTGCAAGCTATATGGAACGTACGTAACACACTAACATATTTCAAGGCAAAATAGTAAAAAGGTTTGGCTATAGTAGCAGCATACAACATAAGAATCAATGAGATGGTTTCATTATAATGGATTATATGCATTTTTTTACCAGTAATACTATTTATTATTATTATTAGCTGTTTTGTCTTACGACAGGTTTATTATTTTTGTCATTGAACTTGACCTCCAATGCACCCTGTCCTCTGCCTCCTCCTTCCCTCTATGACGTTGTGAAGAAGAAGTTCCTCTAAGGATGTGTCTGATCCTGTTTGCTCTGTGCTGAAGAATCAAATCCAAAATGGTTCTCTTCCCACCCACTATTCTTAGGACTTCATTTGTCACTTTGTCTGTTCATCTGATATTCTTGGAAACACTTAAAAAAAAGAGATCAACTCCTATGTCAAAAATAAATCAAAAGTAATAAGTTCTGCTACTGTGTAAACTTTCTCAGAGCAGAAGGCATCAGATAAACTTATTATAATAATAATAATAATAATAATAATAGAACCTATTGTTTTTCTAAGCTTCATTAAAACATTTATATAATATTACTGATACATTGGCATAGATGTAAAAATCAAATACTATAATTATTTATTTTTTATTTTTAACAGTTATTCATACTCAGTCTAAATGTCCATATAAATACAGTATATTATTTTTAGGGTCATAGATACCCGAGCTCATTATAACACACAAAAAGCAGAGGGTTGTGTGATTTTTATTTGCCAGCTATTGATCCAAACAAAACTATCAAACAGTTGTATCATTAAAGATACTTTAGTCACTGTCATATTCACACCAGCAGTGGTGAAGCGGGATGATAATTTTTGGTAAGCTGAATCATGAACATGCATAAAGGGGAACACTTAACAATATTGAAATAGGATTTTCATTTAGTTATATATAATACAATACTGGCAGACTACTACTAACTAATCATAATATTTTTTTAAAAATTGTTTGTTTTTTCCTATAACTTCTGTGAAATATAAAATTTTGTTATTGCTATTTTTCCTTTTAAATTTACTTTTTGTTCAAAAGACAAAGCCTCAGAATTATCAAACAAAATGTCAACTGAACCAAAAGACTTGTTGTCGATGTTTACAACATTCCCCATTTTTTCTCTGATACATACACTAAATATGCTCTGAATGTAACTCTCACGAGTCGGGGATAGTTGGCATCAGCCCCCTCGCAGGCCTGATTCTCCGGGTGTGTTAGGTGGAATTGACACATTCGCTTCATGCGCTTGCTAAATTTCACCACAAACAATGACAATTAAATTGTTAATTTTACATCTATTTTATGTAAAGAGATGTTTTCTCTTCTTTTTCAAAACCTTTTGGGATAGCCAAACTTATCTTAAGACATATTCAAAAATGAGGAAATACACTTGGCATAAAATTAATTTATACATCTCAGTAATAAATGTGAAGGTAAGGTCCTCATTTTCTATGTTAAAGCTATCATATTGTGTCATACATGTTATTTCATTCATAATTAAGCTGGGTTTATATTCATGCATAACGCATAGTTAATAGTGTATAGCAAATAGTTCACAAGATGTTGAAACACATTATTTTCAAGGATAGCATTTATAATCAATACATAGTAAATAATGAATAGTGTACAATGCATAAAGTTAATTCAGCTTTAACTTATTATACATTATGCATGACATGTGTCACCCTAAATATTAAATTTTGATTTTGTTTATTGGGAAGTAAGTCTACTAAAATATTCATAATAAAATCAGAACTTAATAAAAATTGAATTTGATTTAATAGTACAGTACAGACAAAACATAAGTGTAGTCAAATTCAAAAGATACTGTTTGATTAAAGTTATTTTTTGAATGAACCCTTTATTGAAGTATTTTTAGAAATACTATCCAGTAGTGAAAAGAGGTTATGCCATTTTCTTTAAATAAAAGACAATCAGACCTTGTACACCAATTTTATCATAAACCAAAATATTTGTCTTATTAATTGTGCACTATTTACTATTAGCTATTCATTATGCATGAATATAAACTCAACCTTAGAGCTATTTCTGGGAATAATATTTGCTATCATTGAATATATAGTTGACAGCATGAAAACAAAAGTATCTGTCGTCATTGTTGGTTCAAACTTTTACTACACCAACAGACTCGTTACCTTAATAGTGTGAAGAATGGGCCCAATCATGATGCAAACTAGAGTAGCTTTGAAATAGTGCATTTATGCATTAAATCAAACATCCCATGTTCGAGCCCCATACTCAAGTTTTTATTTTTATCAAAGCGTATTTAATTCTTGGCAGGGATACATCTGGCAATAAACTATATTAGCATTTAATTATTTGCATTATATGAGTAGATGTAATTTTTCCATTGAAATTTTTATATATATACAAAATTGATATTTATAATTGGTAATATATCAAGATATCCTTTTTATTGCTAATTTATATGTAAATTCCTCTTTAGTAATAACGTTGAGCTAAAGAAATCAAAGTTGTGTCATCTTGAATGTTTCGTGTTTTAGGAACCACAGTATCGTCACCAGGTGTTAACAATGCACCAAATGGGTGGTACACCAAGAAGTCAGCAACAGCAAATGGGACAACAGAATTCGGCCAATCAGGGGCAGCAGCAGCAACAGCAACAACAACAAACACCACAGCAACAGCAGTTTGAAGATGTCAGCACATTTGACTTTCTCAATTAGTTTGCTAGCCTTGTGTGTCATGTATTATTAAAGATGTATACATTCATTCCTAAAACAGGAAGCTCTCTTTAAATATATTATAATAATTTTAGAGAGATGGAGAGGTTGTGTAACTTGACACAAGTAAGTGAACTGGCTATTTTCCTTTCTTTAAACTATAATTGACCTTGAATTGACAAAAATATATGCTATGGAATTTGAGGACTTAATTATTTCACATTGTAATCAAATTAATCATTTCTCGCTATTTTGCTACAAAATGGCTATGATTCATATTAATGAACATAACAAAGTATATTAATTTTAATTGTATGCAACTCAGAAAAGCTAGGATTATTTTATATTGTCTTTAAGTTGATATGTAGACCTATTTTATGTGTATGTTTGTGAAAATGATTGGAAAATTAATTTTTTACTATAATTTATAAATCAACAATAGAATATCTTGGTGTAAGATAAGGATAAAATTGTAATGTCTTGAGTGGTACATGAAACTGGTGACGAACATTATTTCATTTCATTTTTAAAACAATTTAGAATGTGTTGTTTATTTTAAGACGGGGGTGCTTATTTATTTTTTTGTCCCTAAAATGTGTTACATAATAAATAAAATTCATATGTAAATAGTCATTCCATGTGTTGTGTGAATTTAAACTTTTTCTCAAGGGCTTTTTTTTATTCATTGAATCTTCTTTTGAGTTGATGTCCTGGAAAATAAACTTAAGTAAATGCATACATTTTTTGCCACTGGTATTATATTAATTCTTCAATGGTATTAAAAAGGTTCCAAATTCTTATAAAGTAACAAACCAACTTCTAATAGACTGGAAATTGAAACATTATTTGAACTTTAAAATAGCCATTTTATTCTAAGTTTCCACAGGTGTATTTTATTTATGAATTATATATGTGCAATATTCACCTGAAAATAAAATGTTCGCAGATAAATAATCCACCCCAGCTCATTCTCTACTAAGATATAGTGTTTGCTTTGCACAGTATATTCTGAAATGAGCTATAACAGATTATTAACCAGAAGTATCACTATTATTATTTAAAGTATTTAAAATGCACTTTCTGACCTGACATATTAACACACAACTTATAAACTAACTTAAATCTATAACAAACACAACATCCAACCCCCAGCTGTTAATTCATCTCTCTGAGAGGTGAAACCCACATTTCTCCAATGCTACATTTTTCAACACCATCGAGAATTGAACCCAATACCCTAAGCTCAGTAGGTAGGTAGACTTGCTACTGACTGATCTAAGGTGTCGTACAACTTTTTTTTCAAGTTGTTAATTTAAATAAAATATCCTTATCAATTTTGGTTGTGTATTTGTGATTTTTATATAAATAAATATGATACAATCCTTATCATTCTTTTTCCTCTGCTTAGTTCCTAGCTGTCCATATGTTAATAAAACCAAGCTATTCACATATGTTTAAGTTATAATAGTACTACCTAATAGGTCTGGTGATGCTGCTGATGATGATCTTGACATTTTGGTTCAGAGAGTACGGAGACATATTGGCCATACTAATACTATAAGGGGTCTCTACTCCTAAAAAAAGGTTTAGAACCCCTAAGCTAGAGCAAGATAATAGTTTAATTGATCCGTCTCAGTCTCACCTATGGCTCTGACAAATATGAGACAGACTAGTAATAACATGCAGTTCCTGTCATGATTGGAGTGAAGTTGTCATAAAGAGTACCATCTTTTCACTGCTGCCCGAGGCTTACAGCTGAAGGTGGAACTGTTGAACTATTTGTATAAAGGTCAAAATATAAAGACGCACTCCACCTCCTGACGGAACGCTCCTCGAGATAATGTTGCACCGCACTCACCAAAAGTTCCGAGATAACTGAAGGAGGCTTGCGGATTATAAGCTCGGTGACTTACCTTCTAGAGCTCAACCGAAGCTTCCCCCACTCTTCACTTGTGGCCGACCCACAAGGCCTTGCGAACCATACTATACATGCTGCAGCAGTCTTGCAATGAGGATAACAACGAACACATTGGTGATTACAACACTACAAGGACTACAGCTACAACTATCACCAATAATCCATACCATGGAAGTCCTGCATCGAGAGAAGAAAGTACTTATATAAGCAATTTATAATCATTAAATCATGCATGTGAGCTTAAAGTCATGCTTATTTGGTTTGTCAGTGACGATGTCAGGATTCAAACTATGACCAAGGTTAATCGAGTTGATTTTTATTGAACGGTTTCTCCCTTCTCTCTCCACGCAAACAAAGGTAGGCCCCTATATTTCTACCTACCCCAAAAGTGTAATTAAATGTGAGCAGACCCGCTTTAGTGGCTGAATGGTCTAACACACTACTCTCATAGTAAACTGTCTAGATCGTGTACATGCGTGCATTTTGTTATGTTTTGTATTATTATAATCATTATTAGAATTATTATATTTATGTATTGATAGACTCATTAAAAAGTGTTTTAATTTCTGGAGCTTACTTAATATGGTTAGAGATTGTCTTACTTTTCTATGTAGAAATTAAATTAGCAAAAACAAAAATGAAACTAAAATTATAAGTAAGGAAGTACCGCTAGGATCGATTCTATACTTAATTTACATCAATACAATCCTAGGACAAGTAAATCATGGACACATATCTATCCACAAATGACGCTGCAATATTGACGGTTCATGGGAACCTCCAAATGGCGGAATACTAATGTGGACTTATGACCAACATCTAAAAATAAGTTCAGGGAAATCCTAAGTAAATATATATATGATGTTCTAAAATGGACATAGGTGAATATAACACATCACAACTATAAATATTTACATAACTCGATTCAAACAATTTGTGAATGTAACAAACAGTCATATGTAATTTGAACTAATCATCAACAAACTTCATAAATGGGACAAACACAGTCAAAAATCAAGAACAAGCTAAATGGATTGACATGTTTTCTTACCCCTTATGAGGTATCTGGATACTAAAATGATAATAAGCACAAACAATAACACCCATCTAGGGGTTGGCTGGGTTGGGGGGGGGGGGGGATAACAAAATTCTATAATTACAACAAAAAGTGTAAATATTTTTTGTACCAAAAATGCTAATGTACAAATATTTTGCCAACATAAAATCTACTTCTAAGCTAACTACATGAATACAACCTCTTTATATAGTTATTTTTTGGATATATACAAACAAACTTACCATCATTCACATAAAACCTGCTCAACATTTAAGAAAGAAGGGAGTACAATTGGTAAGTATTCAAATTTATATGGAAATCAAGAAATGAGATGTATCCCCAAATTATTAACTCAACTACAACCAGAACTCTTGAGATGTTCCTCAAATAAGTGTAGCAAAAAATAAAAATAAAGACTGTATTCTTCAAGAAATTCACCAAATAGCTCCAAGATATAAAGATGTAACTTTAGGTGTTTCAGGATTGTAATATGTAATCTTACATGAAGTTTTCTTTTGAATCATAAATAAACATTATTTAAAATGAGTTTTACTATCCATTTTTGTCCAAGTGCATTTACTATTTGGTTTGTGTCAGTTTGTTGTGTTTTATATATTTCCTGTAGCTGTGCACTGTCTATAGTAGGTGCATCAAACTCGTTTAAACATAGGGGAAAAATTTAGAATTGAAAATACTGAGGGAAACGCATTTCAGAAAAGTAAATATTGTCAACTTCTTAATTTAATAAAACTCAAGTCTTAAAATTCTATTGAAATAAAATTAAGGTACATATGTAGTATTTGCTACAAATACAAACATCTAAGTGGTAAAACAGAGACTTACCCCATTGCACGATGTCGACCCCAGTTGAGCCAGCTACGGACACTACACTCCCAGCCCCAATTAACACGTCCAGCCTCAACAACATGCCACGTTAGACTGAGCTGGCACCGCCCCAATGTCCATGCGCAAAAAACCTGGCCAAAGAACTTCAGAAGAAAAAAAGAAACTCTTCACCCCAGTGTCCAGGCTTTCCCAATTGGTTTAGAAACGTATGAAAGATTCGTCGCATGTGGATTCAGCCCCTTGTTTATTATCTTTGGATTACCACCCCTCCCCGTGTGGTCCCTTCGTTCTGTGTTCCGTGAGTTGTGCTGAATGGTATATAAGATTGGTTTTGAAAATGATAGACCACTCTTGGACATGCTTCGGTAAAAGTTGGACGAGGCTGAGGCTTCTGGTTATTATTTATAAAATGTAAGCAAGATTCTCTTTCGGCGTATTTATTTACTTTCTGTCTTCTAAATTCTCTTTCGGCATAATATTAATAATTTCTTTTTTATTGAAATGATTGGACTCTGGTCACACATGATTAAACAGAGACTTTAGATAATTTAAATATAGGGATATTAAATGTTTTGACATATTTATTGTTTATTTATCTCAAACCTTTTGAGTAATGGTCAAATTCGGTTTGCTTGGTTACATATTAGATCTTGGAAATGTTTATTAACTTAAATTAATCTTGTTGTTAAATAAATAGTAAGGTTATAGTTATGAGGTTGGGCACTAATTGAAGGACAGCGCTAGGGATAGATGGTTGGAAAACTTTATAGTAATTTTGATTATTGAATGCAATTTTTTGCCAGGACTAGCGAATATATTGTTATTTAATTTTAGGATCAATATCAAAGTTTATTGATATTATATAACTTTTGTATATATGATGAACCAGTGTAGTACTCTTTCATTTGTATCACTACGAAATTTGTTTTGAAAGTTACGGGCAATACTCATTCAAATTATTGTTAGCATTGGAAAATGAGGATTCCTGAGGAATTTTAAGTTGAAAGTTTTGAATTTACAGTCTTTGGAGACTGATTGGAATAAACAATGACTTTCGCGTGTAATATTGTTAACCAAGAACAAGAATTTAATTGTTAATATAGTGTTGCTTTCTTCGAGCTAAACTATTGTGTGATAATGAGCATGATTTTTTTACATTATAATTCAAATAAGGACTTCTTCCTTATTTGACATGTTGCAAATATTTAATTCATTCTTTTAATAAATGATCAATTCTGTTGACTTCTCAATTTATGCTACTTTCCTATTACTTATATATCCTTAGGTTTTATAACTACCTACTTTTAAGAGGTTTTTGTTTTTGGTGGGTGGTTCAGGTATACATTTAATCATTGTTGAGGCTGACCAGTCGGGTATAGCCCGCAACTCACACAACTCACTCCTATTACCATTTTTATTAGTATTTTTATTTTTGGACCCTACTTGTTAGGTTTCGGGTTAGGAATAGGGTTCACATATAAAATTTAAAGACTGGACATTTTTTCTAGCAAGGGTGTGTTAGGCTTTGAATCTTGGGATGATTGTATCTTTGTTTTAACAACATAGATGTGGGCAATTGTTTATGATAAAAGGTGACCTGGTGGTTCTAGGGGTAAGGTGTCAGACTTCTGTGCTGGCGGCCGGGGTTCAATGCTCGGTCCCGCCAGAGATTTATCTGATTACCAAACCCTTCCTTCACCTCTGACAAGACATCTTGTGAATGTGGGGAATGCCGGGCCTCCACCGTGGTTCGGATTCCACGTTAAACTGTAGGTCCTTCATTTCATCTCACAATCACCCTACCATTACACATTATGTAGTGTGTATAACCTGAATGGGTAGTAAGACCGGTGCTAATAATAATAATAATAATATAACAATAATAATAATTTATGATAAAACATTAGGAAGACTTGACCAATGCTGTGCAACAAGTGATCTCTCTAAGATTGGGCGTTTGCATGTGTTAGTGACCCACGGTTACATTAGATATGTTATGTTGTTTGTTGTTATGAACAAGAAGTTTTGCATCACACAATATTTTGAGAGCTTTTTTTATTTTAGATTTTTCAAATGAAAGTAATTAAATTTTGAAAATTTGTAGAAAATAAAAATACACTTATGCGTCTATAGTATGTACAGACAAAAATCATTACAATCTACAGAAATAAGTTATAATGTTGGTATTGTTGCAAAAGGAGTGAATAAAAATTAAAACAATTGTAAAGTTTTATAAAATATGTTTCAATTGCTGAGGAAAACTTTATCCACCTTCTTGAAATGAGAACAACAAATATAATATGACAAGGTCTGTATTTAATTGATAACACTGGATTTAGCTGTTTATGATTATGGTTTGGGTAAAAACTAGACCTAACATATGATAATTAAAGATTGTTTTGTTTTTAAGACGAACATGTTCAACATTTTTTTGAACTAATCAGATAAGCTTCACATGCTCTAAGCAGCTCCTTGGTATCGTCAAAGCCGCCAACTTCACAGGCCTTGTCAAGAACAAACCAGTCGTATGCTTGATGTTCATGAGATAGCTTGACTGGTGTACCGGAGTCTTTCAGCTCAGCAAGCCAGTACGTGACTATCTTTGGTTTGCCATGAGCTTTGTACTGAAATAAAACAATAACATCAATAGATAATTAACAATATAAAATATAAGGTAATATTAGATGTGCAGTTATATTTTTTTAATATATGTAGAACTGAGCATACAGGACTAAAATATTTCAGCTTTGTCTTTATGGGAAGATAAAAGGATATCATTGTTAACATGGTAGCAAATGAAACTATAATAAATAAAAAAAAGTAGTATAAGGCCGATTTTAGCAAACAAAACAACTGTAGTAAATAAAACAATAGTAGTGTGCTTAGTAATAGCAAGACAAACTTTTTTTTACTATTTTTTTTATGGAAGGCAGTGATTTAATACAAATATTTTATTCAAATCATATTTTTATAAAACCAATACCTTTCAAGCTATATGAAAATATACTAAAAAAATCTAACCTGAAATGTTGAAGGGTGTCGACATCTCATGTGCCCCCAAACCCTAAAAAGTGGTCTTTACAATTCCATCTGTCTGTGTGTCTGTTTAAATTTAAAATTAAGAGTAGTTTAATAAAGGGTGATCAGAGAAAAAAATCAATTTTCTCAAAATTGGCTTAACGATTTTGATTAAAATTCATATCTAGGCATTGATTAAGATTATAAATAAACTGGCTATTTTCATTTTCCTATGAAAATGACTTTTTGGGTACTTTACATAAGCGGAAATGTCCGTATCTCTGCAACTATTTGAGATACTAAATAACTTTTCTTTGAAAGATTGTAGTACTATTAAAACTTAAAAACTTTTATTTGAAATATATTTTTATAAAACCAACAGTTTCTGAAATATTGGCAAATATATTGATACAATTTAGTGATCTTTAGTTGTAAAGAAATACTACCCAAGTTTTAATGCAATAATTCTCCAATGCCATAGAGTAAGTAAATATAGCCTAAGTAAGCCTCTCAAAAAGATTGTTATTTTTCCTTAAACTACTTAGGAGAGATGTTTGTAAGACAATAATCTATTTCCATTTTAGACTCAATAGTCAATATCTAACATTTTTTATTGGTCAAAATTTATAAATAACATGAAGATGTGCAACACCTAATAAAATGTAAAAATTTTAGCTGGAAGTCAAAATTTTAATACAAAGTGTTGTCCCTTGTGGAGCAATATTGGTCTTTTTTATTGGTCCAACGAGTACCCGTCATTTGGCCTAAAATTCATTTGACCTAAAGTTCTTTAGGCCAAATTTTAGGCCAATGACTTTATGTTTGAAACTTAACTAAAATCTATTTTTGTATTCAAAATACATTTTAGGCCAAATGACTTTAATTCAATGTTCTATGTCTAAGTTTTGTTCTAAAACATTCACTATGATGTATTGGGTAGATGGCAGCATGTTTCCTATTTAGTTAAATAGTATTATTATTGTTACTAAATATATGATCTTCTTTGGTGTAACTATTTACCAAGGTCTAAAGCAGTGGTTATCAAAGTGTGCTGCACAACCTCCAAGGGCGAGCACGATAGTTGCTAAAGGGGGGCGCAAGATGTAGAACTTATTTATATAAAACGGTTTTAATTTGAATGATTTTTAATTTTTACTAGGCTAATTTCCTTACAAAATGTAAAATATGCATAGGTATAATAAGTACACTAAACCAAAAATGTTTGTATTCAAATCATACAACACTGGAAGGGGAGTGGGGCGTAGAAGGGTCGTGGCGCAACTTCCTCACTTGGATGTAAAGGATGTCACAGAGTAAAATGTTAGAATCACTGCTCTAAAGAATACAGGTCTCACTGCCTTTAGTTCCTGTGATGCAGGTAAAAGAAGCTAGTACCTTTTCACAATAACACGCAATCCAGTCAACCAGTAGAAGAGTGTGAATAACTAAAGTTTCAATTCAGGGTTTTAACTGTTTAAGTACTGTAGTGATTAAAACTAAAGCACCCAATCACCCTCTCCATATATTCTAGAAAGAGAAAATAAATAATAATACAACAAAAATAACTTATTTATAATAAACATACTAACTACCATTTGTATTTGTTTACGATTGTAAAAGCACTTAAATTTGCTTTGCAATTTTTAATATTTGTAATTTTGTCGATCCAGTACGGTTGAGTAATCTAACATTGACGACATGAAGACCTCGCCAATAAATGCATTCTTTGTTGCTATCACCGTATTGTTGTGATACAATAATATGTTATGATGACTAACAATAAGCATCTTTCAATAGCACATAGGGTAGAGTGGGTAACTCTTAAAACACTCTTTGTGGGCCCCCACCCATCCGGTATTCGAAGCCAACCTTCCCATTACTAGCAAACTGGTATTTACTCCAACTTTCTTAGATGAGGGTAATGCAACTTACACCGCCTGGTCTTGGGGAAGCATCGGACAGCTCTGTTCAACAATGACTTAGAAAGGCAGTTGGAGAGGGGAGAAGGGTGCGTGAAGGGGAGAATCATTTTCAAATTTTGAATTTTTTTCAGTGCCAAAGTTTTGTACTAGTTTTGTACCGTTATGTGCCACAAACAAAAAGTTTTGTACCCCACCTCCCCATTTTGAGTAGTTAGCATATCAAAGTACTCAATCTAAGTTACTGCAGGAGTACCACTTTAGAATTTTGAATTTTTGTCAATGCCAATGTTTTATACTAGCTTTGTATCATTTAGTATCACAAATAAAAAGTTTTGTACCACACCCATTTAGAGTACGCCTATTAAGTATATCAAAATGGCCATTCCAAATTAAGAGTTTGTTTACATATTTAGAATTTTGAGCTTTTTTTCGATGCCAACGTTTTTCACTTGTTTTGTACCATAAACAAAATGTATTGCATCCCACCCATTTTGAGTGGGTGGAATATCAATGTGGTCACTCAAAAGTAAATTATGGAGTAATACTTTTGAATTTATGAGTTTTTCTATGCAAACATTTTGCAGTAGTTTTTTACCACAAATTAAAAGTTTTTTACCCCCATTCATTTTGGGTAATTATCAAAACAACGTGGTCACTCAAATAGAATTAAAAAAATTAAAGTGAGAATCACTCCAAATAGCTTAGAGGTTCATCCAAATTTGAAATATGTTCAGGCGAGAAACAATTTATATGGATTAGGCCTATAAAAGAATCTTATTTATTTTTATAAATCAAGGCGAAAACTACTCATAGCTTCTAGAGTAATCAATTTTACAAAAAAATTGTTGAAGGAGGGCCACTTTAAATAGTTTATAATATAAACTAACTGAATTCAAAAAATATAAAAGGAGAACCACCGTTTAAAAATACTTAAGAAGAGTAAGATATAAGTGATACTCAAAGGACCGTGGTATCTCGGGGGGGGGGGGGGGGGGGGAGGAAGGAAGATTTTTTTTCTTATAACCCCTTTAGCGTGTATGCTGTTTTCAGGACAGCGGTATCTCCGGGAGTGTATAGAGGTAATTATCGAACGTGCTTCTCGAGGGTGGGACGGTTCAGGGGGAGGGTGTGTTATGATGAATTTGGGAGGATTCTCAGGAAGGGCGCACGTGTGTTTTTGTTCTCTTTCTCTATCAGAATATAGTCTTAACACAGGACCGCGTGGTATCTCAGGGGGTGAGCGCAGGAAGTGTTAATCTTTTTTTCTTAAACCCCTATAGCATGTATACGGTTTTTTCAGGATGGGTGGTATCTCCAAGGGGGTGTAGAGGGGGTGTAGGTTATCGATCGAGGGATGGCGGTGTGAGATGTTTCGGGGGATGAATTGGGTGGGGCCAGCGACTCTCGCGCACGGATGTGCTCAGAGGGGGGTGGGCGCTGAATATGCCCAAGGGGAGATATTCATTTGTGCGTCATTTATCCTGGAGGTTGACAGATGTTTTCTTGAGATTCATTTCAATCACGCAAGATTAAACAGGGTGTCATTGAAATTGTATGGGATAGTGTTAAAGGCGTTTGTGGATCGCACGCACAGTGTGCCTTAATACCCGGTGCCCCCTCCCTCTCAGACTTAATCGTGTTGGCGAACGACTCCCTCCGACACGATTGTCATTGATCCTGGATGAAACCAGTCGGTAATAATCTTTAGGACGTGTGTAAACTTAGGCAGGTAATATTTATACGACGTATGAGTTATTGATCCTCCAGGTTAACAGATGGGTTCTAGGACTGTAATGATTTGTACTCTTTTTCTCTCGCATGTGCATGGTGCAATATTTAAGCTTTAACGCCGGGTGTGTCTCGGTCTTAATCACACGGTCTTAATCGGGTCGCCCTATATGCCCTATCGACGATAAGAGATATATAGTACCCGGTATAGTCAATACTCTACCGTGGTACCATTACTCTATAAGTGAGCAGGCATCTACTTCCTCCCAACTGTGAAGAGAGAGACATCGATAGGTACTACCCCTCCATCTCTACAAAGAAGTGTGTCTATAGACATATAGTGTAAGTGTAAGTGATTAAGAAAAACATTAATGCAGTGTGTTAAAGACATATAATTAAGAGAATATTAATGTAATTATGTAACGATGTATATTCATGAATGAGAGAATTTTTTTTCAGGATCTACAACTTTTTCACTCTTGTCTAAATAAGAAGATAAAAAATGAATGTAGTGATTCTGAGAGACTTGAGAAAATATTAATGTTCCGAAGCATATTCATGATTATTTTTTATCATTTTCTGTAACATTTTCATTATTGACTAAAGAAGAAAAAAGTAATTTAGTATGTATATGTAAAAGAGTATATCATTATATTCATTAAATATAATTATTACAAAGGTATTGTGTGTTTATTTATTATTTTTTACCCCAAAAAACAAAGTAATAATCATCCATTCTTTTTATTTAAAAAAGTTGATACATTCTTAGACTTACACTCTAAATGATTAAATACATTTATTTCTAAAGGATAAAAAAATGTTGGATATATTCTTAGACTTATACTCTAATTGATTAAATACATCTCTTTCTAAAGAATACAAAGTAATAATCTTAAAAAAACACATGATATTACATTTCAAATACATTAAAAAAATTAAGGAGTATCCAAGAAGGATCGATGAAAAAGTTAACAAAGCCTTTTTGATCTAGTGTATCTGGCTTAAATTGCCCGTTCAAATACAAGTCCTTCGTATAGTGAACGAACAGTTTCTTTTCACGCGCACACACCCTTTACTTTATAAACCCATTCAAGGTCAGAAAAAAGTCGTACTGTCTAAATAGTTAAGTTTACACCATGGTTTGCTGCCTCCAGACCACATTCTACCTTCTACAAGGTCAGCCGGAGAGTCGTTCTTCAAGCATCGATGCTGGATGAAGATTTTTCAAGAGTAAGGAGGTTTGATAATGAGAAATTAGCACTAGTTATTGCAGATAAAACGGTCTGTGTATTCCTTTACACATCCTTTGACTCGTCTTGTAGCTTCTTCTTCGTAGACTCCTTGACCACTTCCTCTGAAGTTTTAATTTTCTTTCCGACCATACGTTTAGAAGCATCAGTAGTTTTCTTCTTTCTGAGCGTGTCAACCTCGTCTTGACCGCAGAAACATGATAGCTTATCGAAATGATCAAACTTCGTATCGTTCTGTATCGCACTCTTAGCCAGATCACAAATGTTTGTCCGATCAAACTTAAAACTCTTAAACCATTCATGGAGTAGTCGGACATTTTCTGCAGCGCACGGGTAGATAGTACCGGAATGGGTGGAACACTTATATACGTCATGCAGATTTTTAAGCTTACTCAGGGAAGGAAAACCAAGATCGCCTAGCTCGTAAAAGTTGTACTTGTCACTATCGACGTCGATGACACTGTAGCCAAGTCACCTTCTCCGTTCCTTTAATATAGATCGATGGTCATGATGTGTACCGCTCTAGATGAGAAATTATGATAGAAGAAGATTGAGTACTGTACTTCTACATCATACCAAGACAGTCCGTGATAATAATCGGTTACCCAATTTACATTTTTCCTACTCGATACGAAGAGTATGTCGATTTTGAACGGTGGAAGAAACTTGTAGATGGCTTCGTCAAAAGTTTCGAAATGTAGAACGCCCACCTACTTGAAGATGAATACTCGCTCCTCACTCGAGTACCCTTGCACATCGATCAACATACTGCTCAATACGAGAACAATGATGCATCATTATGATGTAATCTTGCTGACGTCGGCTTGAAGGGTAATAGCGGACCACTCTATCGTGTATGATGAGACAAAACGCCTTGGTGTTTGCGGGGATATTTTCCCCTGTCTCGAACGTTATACGACACGTTACCATACCGTCCTTGAGAGTATCTTCCTGTCGGCTGGCATCGAACACGATGTTGAGTGCGTGAGACTTGAAATGGGAAGGGTCGAGTAAAGGTAATGGCGCTTGTTCCGTAGTACGAAGTCTGAAATTGGCATAGTCTTTGTATAATTTCTAGAAGGAATCGTGTTTAAATTCCAAGTTCATATCCTCGTAAGGGTACATGATAGAATTTAGGAAGAGTTTAGCATTACGTAAATTACAATGATCGAAAATACTTCTATCTGCAGCCGTCGTATTGTTGCGTCCCACCTGAAGAGCGAAAACCACGTAACGAAGTTTTCCATCAAAGTTGACGTTCTCACAGTACAATCATGTTAAATAGAGGTAGGTACGTTAGGGTACTCGTACAATTCCCAAGTACGGAAAGGTGGCTCGATGATCCTTCCACTCTTGATGAAATTAAGCAGGTTGAGACGATTAATATCATCGGTCATTATATGCGGTACAAGCTATAATAATTTACTTAAATCGCTCCTAGAATGTGTCTCTGCGGCAGAGGAGGTCTTTTTGTAAAGCGTTGTTGTCGGTGGTCAAACTAACGAGTACCAGTTCTTGTTTCACATTGATCAGTATTGGAGAATAGTCTTCAAAAAATCCTAGTATGAGACGTAAAGGGACGCATACGTCAAAGATGCCTGCTTCTGCGTGCACATGCACTCCTTCAAGCCTCCAACCCGCGTTTGAAACATGAGTCTGCTCACCATTCCTCATAGATAGATAGTTTTTAAGCTGAGTCGAAATGCCTACATCTCTCGATTGATCAATCTCCACCTCATTGATCTCATAGGCGATTCTTGAGAATAGATGAAAACTTCCGTTATTAAGAATCCTTGAAGTACTTCCGGGTTCCCCCATATTCAAAAGTAGTCGTCCTTTGATATGTATAGAGAGAACGGTGAGATAACGTGTACAGTCATTTTTGTTTGGATAGATATCCTAAGATTGTTCCCATTAGCTAACGGTCCAGGAATATCCTAGGCGTAGGAATGATACTGGAAACTGGTCAAGGCCGTATCGAAAGCGGCAGAGTCTCAATGTTCAGAATATCCATGGAAATATCAATTATATTCGTAACGAGTAACCTAAACGTCTTAAATAGAGTTTATTTGCAGGTGTTAACGTTTTCACTATTCTTCTATCGATGTTTCGAGGAAGACGTCATCTCGTTTTATCTAGTACGAGTCCCATCTCCGCCGACTCGTTTCAGATGTAGACGTAGCGATATCGTCTCGTCTCTAAGGTTGACGATAAACCCTCGTTCTCAACAAGTCGTACCGCGATATACTCTATTACTCATTTCGTTACCGGAAGGTAAATGATACCGTTCGGCGCTTCCACTATCTTATAACCCGGCGGGACGGTCATGCTGAACTCGTGCATAGGTATGACTCGGTTCTGCGTTGACATAAGACCCGCTAGCGAGACTACATTCTACGCGGATCACGTTCACGTGAAGGATATTACGGTATTGGTTGTAACGGTTCCTCACATGGACCCTCTCCTCCGATATTTAGCCTGACCCACTAAATAAATGATTTGTCTATTGTGGAAGCATGCCCACAGGAGTCTGATACTTTGTGGGTGCGTGACATTAACGGTGCCTACTTCCACCACGTGGTGCTACGGTACATCCTAAAGCGCTATGAACTATCCGTGGCCTGCGTGAGAACCTGATCTGTGAACTGTGGTTGAGTTTTATGAGAAGAGTTTAAGTCAGTGTTTCGCGGTACGGATTCATGTGTGTACGTTTGTTGGACTTGAACGCCTGGGTTGTGAAGAACCTCTGTCTCCACGAGGAGGATTTGGAGCGAAGTTTTGTGGCAGGGGTAAGGTAGACGTATTCATATTTATTAATCCTTATCATATGTACGGTCTATTTCAACGTTCAGTGATTATATTCTGGTAATGTTTAAATAGTTGCACCCGTTCTAATGGGATATTAGTGAAATAATGGGCCGGTCGGGAAGGGGGAAAACTACTTGGAGGGAGGCTGAGTGATATTAAAACTCCCCTTCAGTGATTAAGTTAAGGGTTAATTAGGTTAATGACATTCTTTCTAAACGGTAATATGTTACCAATTGGTGTCTGTAATGGACAGCTATGTGGTAATGTTTTGGGGATCAATTTATGTGATAACAACTAGTTTGATTGATCACTTATATTTTTTCTAATTACTATAGAATAGAATTATATTGATCACTTATATTCTTTCTAATTCCACTACTGGTATGATAAATACATAATGAGTCAGAACATTTTATGTACATGTAAATGAATGCAGCTAGGGGTTATAGTTATGTAAATAATATATTTACGTTCAATACTTAAGCTTGTTATTACGATACTCATATTACCAGACAGTTTTGGAGCAGTAAATAAGAATTTGGAGTCCTATAAAGTTGGGAGCTTTGAATGTTAGTGGTATTTATAACTTCTGAATGTACGGTTAAATTGTATTGATCTTTGTAAAGAGAGGTTATATTTTTGGTTGGATCCATTCTACATATATATATATGGGGTTTGTAGGGTCTTGGTTCGACGTCTGGGGTCGGGAGATTGGTTCCCGGACTGTGTACGGTCAACCACGGACTACATCAGCAGTACTCCTTCACTGGTTGCATACCCGGGGCTAGTGGCCGGAGGCACTCACGAGTGGACTGACCAACTGGACACCCCTGAGGTTCCACGTGGAATGTATGATTACGCGCAGGACGCGCAGAGACCGCTAAGTGCTATATTTTTGTTCTTTTTTCTCGCAAAGACGATGGTATCTGAAGATTAACTTTAGATGGCACTATTTTAGAAAGTGACTGTTGTGCTATTGTAAAGTAGCGTTAGATTTAGTTGAGATGTGCACTTTAATTTTTTTGCAGTGGCCACTCGCAGCTCCCAATGTTTATATTTCCTGAAGTATGTGTAAAGTCAATAAATCTTTTTCCGTGATAAATTTGTGAAGTAGTTACTATTTATTTTAAACTAACCTGTTAATGTTCCAAATTATATTTTCACTATTTAAATAATTATATGCTTCACACATTCTATTCATGCTTAGAACTTGAATCTATTGTCTAATGAAATTAAGACGAAGGCTTAACCAAACATTTAATTGGAAATATGTTAACTAGAATAATTTGTGAATTTAAAATTGAGATAAGGAATAATTTTTTATATAACCTGATTTTTTTTTTGTGTAAGCCTTCCTGGCTTATTGAACAATATTTGTTTTGTTAACTATGACAGTGACCCTAGAAACCCATTTTCCGGGGTTGGGATAGCTCTCATCTATATTAGGAAATATCAGGTATGACAGATTTGATCATGGTAAACCCATGAAGGCCTATGGGTTTAATGGGGAACCTCGTTGCCTTTCAAGCAGTTTATCCCTGACCGAGAGGTCCCTTATTTGTCCTGTTCTACTTTCCAAGGGTGTGTGTTGAACTTTATATCTACATATGGCGACTGAACGAATTTCCTCGTTAATGTTCAGGCTCACTATCGCCAACGAGGTGGCGCCCAACAATCAACATTCTCCTGGGTCGACCTTGAATGTAGGGTGACCATTACCAATAGCTATATGACCACGCCCTTCACTGATGCGACGCGGGAGGTGACATGGTAGATATGTGCGTCTTCCCCGCAGGAAGAATGACGTAGTAGAACCCTAGCAGGGATACGAACGTACCAGGTCGGGTAAAGTCAATCGGCCTATTGCAAGTGATATAACTCTTTAAAGTGCAAGAGTCACAGATGATTGAGAGCTTCACGCTACTCGGGACTTCTCTTCGAAAGAATCGGTCTAATACCTCAAGTTCATAAGTACCGTCTAATACCTCAAGTTCATAAGTACCCGGAAGGACTGTATACTCCAAACCATCGCAATAAAATTTATTTTTACGTTCGTTGATGTTAGGTAAGGAATTTAAAGTTGCCAGATTGCTCAGTCCAATGAACCATTTTTCTTTACGGTTCTCTTCTCCGAGCAGGATATGTGGGAAGTAATTCTCCGTCAGAATCGAACTCTGACCCGTCAGTGTAAGCGTCGTAGACATATTTACTAAGATCGAACTTCAGCGTGAGTATTTAAGAAAAGCTAAACAAATATGGCTGCAAAAAACTGTCCAGTACTCTTGATACCGTGTATGATTGTAGGTGATAGGTATTCCCCCGAGATATCGGACTAGTTCAAGTGGTGGTTTGAGATAACCGAAACTATCGAAGTATTCCACTTGCTCACCGATTTTCTTATACGCCTCCCAATGAGTGCCTTACCGCTATCGTTATCGATATTGATGATGGCACTCTCTATCTTCTAAGGTGGACCGCTTGGTAAAGCGTCCCTCGCAAATACTCCCCTAAAGAAGGGGAATTTTAAATCTTTAGCGTACTTTCGCAGATAAGTTTCAGTAAGAGCCCGTTTAGGTAGTCATTTTTTCGAGTAAGGTCGTAGATATATCCCTTTTACCATGGCGATAGCCTCGAGCGTACGATTATGACTATGAGCCTTGTTCAATTGTTTCGTATTCGCCTTCTCACTTTGTACAGCCTTCGTGATTCCCACGGCTCCTCCAGAGACGGCCCCAAGCGCGGTGATCAGAGGTAGTAAAGGTAGGATTCAACCCTCTTCCGGTGAGTAGTAGTAGAACGCCGTTTATTAGTACCCCGTTGATGACGGGAACCTTTCTTCTTCAAACCTGGTCCTATCTTGACATTAGCTTTAATCATGTTGGCAACAGCCCACGCGGCAGCTTTCTCAATCAGCTCCGAGCAGGTGCGAGTAATCTTTTCCACGCTTTCTCGATAAGTTCACGAGCTGCAGTATGACGTCACGCAAGATCTTTCCCCTTGGAGTGGACGATATCGTGTTCCATACAGTAACAATCTAACTCGTTTATTCCGGGATCACCTCGTTTCAATCGTTTTACCAACTTAGTTCCTGGTCCGCACTACTGGTATACAGGTATATGTACCTTGAACGGCAGATTATTGATTATCTTATCCAACAATCCTTCTCCCCTTCTTTGCTTCATGACACGTACTGATTCGTATTTATATAGGCGCGTACATTATATAGTCGAACTAGTTGACATGCGGCTCGAGAAACGGACAGACTCTTTAACTGTACGCAACAACGATAACGATGCGGGTAGATAATTACCTCAGAGACACGGTACGCTGTTATCTGATACTATCCGTTGCATCATGTGCGGACCTTCGAATTGCGGTAAAACAAACGCATGGATCAGTCTGTTGGAGGAACCTAACGGTCTACGCTTCAAGAACGTTTACGTTTAATCTTAATTCGTTATACCAGCCCAAGTATCAACGTTTATCAAAGGTTCTTTCTCTCGTCTATTTCCCTTATTCTGAAAACGCGGAAATTATCCCACCGACCGAGGCCAAACCAGACTATGTATTCATTTTTTACGACGTTGCTTGCGATAAACAGTTTACCATACAGGCTTATTTCAGTATGAGGAGACATAAGGCTATAGATTGTTTCTATCTTTGTTATACATACTCGCGCATCCCGAAACAGATGTTGAGAGATAACGTCAACCTTCTTATCCTTTTCAAGATGGACGATACGAACCTGAGACACGTTTATGACGAACACGTGAACATGGATATGACGTTCTAAAAGTTTAAGTAGGTATGCTCGCTGTGTTGGAAAAACAATAAGTACTATTTTCTAGTGTTGAACAAAGATCTCGAAATTAATAAAGGACAATATCGATACGGGTTCGATACCTTTATCTTGCACAATTGACATGAACGTGTACTCAGTCCGCGATAAGACATCATGTCGTCCATATCTAAATTCGGTCATAGTCTCTACAAGTATAGATCTATCGTTGAGACGGAAGGAAATCTGACTCTAACCTCTCAAGGGTATTACAATGCTAGATTGATGAGGATCGTCAACGTCGAGACGCTCATCGCATATAAGGATGTCTGTAACAAGTCTTACGCCGATATGATGGATGCGAGATATAGTAACGAGCAGATACTAGCTCTCAACGCGGACAAAAGCGCCATCAAAAGGCAAATGGACTCGTTGATCGAGAGCTTGGAGCACAGTCGAATAAAATACACCCACTTTGAGAAGATTAGTCGTCAAGGGACGGAGGAGGTGTGGAAAATGTCTCGTCGTCATGAAGATCGTCTCAACGAGAATAAAACGGTGCTCGTCACTTTAGGTGCGAAGTTGCTAAGGCTAGAGGAGTCGTTCGCGATACAACAAACCATTTACACAGAATTGAACGATATGATTGCGAGAGGTATACTATCCGTAAAGGTGAAAGAAGCTTATCGGTTTTACGATGTGGGCGGCTTAGTTTCGCAAAACATAGATATGCCCTCATTACCTTCAGACGTGGCACCTAAGCTTATTTATGTAGACTCATATTTGCTTGTTGAATCTTAAACCTATCAACGGCACTCCTTTCTAGTTGTCCAAAGATGACACTATATCTTTCATGAGAGAAAAACGCTCGACGACACCTCAGATTTTATACGTCGAATTAGGTTTTACTTACGTTTAGATATAACGAACCGTTTCTTCATCGTAAGAGACATTTGCACCTTGCACCATGTCAACGAAGGTCACGGAGGATATCATAAACGCAAGTAAGATTTTTAAACGAGTCCGAGTACTTCGTAAAGGAAACATTCAAACCTATCACAGATCCTCTAAGAAAGATGGCGAAGACGCTCGCCGAACCCGAACTGAAAGAGGAGGCGGAAGTTTCACCTGAGAGATTGCAAAACAGACATCTAATGGAGACTTATCTTTATTCGTCTCAAGCATATTCCGATAATACCTACGGAGTCCGTCATGAAAGTATTATCGACCAAGCTTGGAGATACCCGTACGTATTCGGCGAGAGTTATGGCACAGTACTTTTTAACAACATGACGGTGCCGTATACCCAAGGGCTATTAGAATTACTTTTCAGAAGAGCACCCACGCATTATACTAAGGAGGATCTGAAAGTATAAAAGTCCATGCTCGAAGAAACAAACGCGCATCGATTGAGAAACGACACGTACGCACGTATCAAGATGCGCGCAGGACTAAAGTATTCGTTAATAATCAAACCTATGTTCGAGGAGGAGCTCGAGGGTGACGGTTTATACAAGATGGAAACAGTAAGAGGGGTCGATTATACCTATTGGGACGATCCCAACGAATTGGTCGATCGATTAAGACTCTTGCACGCATCTACCGAGGCCGGACATTCCACTCACGAGAACGAGATCGTTTCTATCATTGAGGAATTACGTGAGGCCGAAATCATCGTATAAAGACATTCATCTCATCCGTATTTTATCATAATCATGTCTACCATCAAGTGGGAGATTGCCCGTGAACTTCATCGTCCTACAAGACGACGGTTTCCCCGAAGACATGTTAACGTACGAGGGTTGAACGAACTTCTTCAGGCCGATCTGGTGGAGATGATATCCTATTCCAGATCAAATAAGGGATTAAAGTACCTTCTCGCCGTCATCGACGTGTATTCTAAAAGAGCTTGGGCTACACCTGTCAAGACTAAGACGAGGAAGAATGTCAGCGCCACAATGCCTCTCCTCCCCGACAAGGTGACTGACAAAGGCTTACCTCCCGTACGTCATCTCCAAACGGATAATGGAACAGAGTTTTACAACACAGAGTTTAAAAAATTCATGGCAAGAAAGAGGAGCAATTATTATTCCACATTCGTAAACGTCAAGGCTAGCGCCGTGGAACGATTTAATCGTACCCTCAAGAACATGATGTGGAGGAGGTTCACAGCTAAAGGATGGTATCGATGGATCGATATGATCGATTCATTACTGGATGAATACAACCGGACGATAAACTCGAACATAAAGATGAATCCTATAGACGTCAAGGATGACAGACTTTTACATATAATCTATAAACGTCTCAAGATCTCACATTATACACCTAAAGTGATTAAAGTAGGTGATAAAGTTCGTATCAGTAAGTATAAGGACGTTTTCGAAAAGGGTTATACCGTGAACTGGTCGACCGAATTGTTTAAAATACGTAACGTCGTCGATACTAATCCCAGGATCTTTCTACTCGAAGATATGAAAGGCAAGCATATCACGGGAGGATTCTACGATAAGGATTTCAGAAAGACGCTGTTTCCGGATGTTTACCTTGTAGAGAAGATAATCAGACGTTCCGTAGATAGAGTATGCATCAAATGGTTAGGGTTTGACTCGACGCACAGTTCGGGGATCTATAAGGATATAGTGTAGAAGATGAGGGTTAACCACTCATCCGACAGGGATTGTTCCCCCTCCATCCTGAGCGTATAGAGGCGAGCGCGAGCAGAGAGAAGCATCACATTCGATATGTTTAGACAGTTTAGTTACTGCCTGGAGGACATGAGCAATATTAAGATCTCAAACGGCAGCTTAGAATACTACATCACGGAGGTTGACAAGGGCTACAGCGAGCGCTACTATTCCTCTATACACTGGCTCGGCCATCATAATCCCGGTATGTGGGAAGCGAGTCAGTCTATAGAGAGCTGTACTACATCATGTTCCATCTACAATCTCAAGGAAGGGGACCAAACAGAAATTCTATAGGAGGAAGACGCTTTGTACACAGTGTTGGACCAGATCGAGCGCGAGGAATACGATCGAGTCAAGTGCATCTCTGAGCTCGAAAAGTACCGAATCTACAACGTTCGTCAACTAGAAGGAGATGAAGAGGTTAGTGAAGCGGAGGACGAGCTGGACATAATCGCGCTTGACTATGTAAGAAGAGTCCGTCTTCCGGGCATAAACTTTGGTGCGAGGTTTAGGCGTCGCTTTAACGCTTCACAACGAGGTATGATATATCTAGGCGATGACACGTACGAGCTATTCAAGTGGTGAAGTGTGCGTAAAGACTCTACCTCTGAATCCTTCTTTGGCGCGAGCTATATCTAGACGTTGACGGTGAAGCGTATGTTTAACAAAGAGAGAAAGAGATTTTTATAATCATTGTGCGCAAGATATGTATGTATTGTTATACGATGACGGTGAAGTGTATGTATTGACTGAAGACTATAATCATTGTACGAAATATATGTATGTATTATTAGATGATGGTGGTGAAGCGTATGTGTTGACTGAAAGACTATATATTTTGAGAGAGAACGAGATTTTTTAATCATTGCACAGAATATATGTATGCGTCTTTGTAATTTTAAGAATACACGCGTTAAAATAACTAGCTGAACTATTTATTTAACCTTTATTCCAAAGTTCACTATCCCATTATGAAATATGAGAGAGAGAGGGAAAAAGAAAGGCAATAATTGGAAGGAACTTATTAAATGTTTGCATCCATTTAAGATCACAGTGGTATGGGGGGGGGGGTTTATACTTAAAAATTCCCCCATTCCACCTGTGCAAATCCAAGCGCGAGTCACCGGCCCCTCTTAATTCATCCCCCCGAACCATCCCATGCCACCATATCTCGATCGATAATCCTCTACACCCTCCTGGAGATACCCCCGTCCTGAAAAAAACTGTATACATGCTTTAGGGTTTAAGGAAAAGAAATATTAACACTTCCCGCACTCACCCCCTGAGATATCACGCGGTCCTGTGTTAAGACTATATTCTGATAGAGAAAGAAAACAAAAACACACGTGCGCCCTCCCTGAGAAGCCTCCCAAATTCATCATCACACACCCTCCCCCCTGAACCCTCCCATCCTCGAGAATCAAGATCGATAATTACCCCTATACACCCCGGAGATACCGCTGTCCTGAAAACAGCATGCATGCTAAGGGAGTTATAAGAAAAAATAAACCCTTTCCCCTCTATCCTCCTGAGATACCCCAATCCTTTAAGTATCACTTATATCTTATTCATAAGCTCAAATATGAATAAGAAACTATTAAATGGCTTTAAACAGAACTCTAGCATTGCAAGTAACTATGTAATTTATAATTATGACACCCCCATTCCTCCCTATGAAAATGATTTGGATCCGCCCATGAAGTAGTATATTAATTAAATTATAATTTATAAACCTCGATTAATTTGGCGAGATATTATACGCAGACCAAATTTATGTTACAAAGCGGTACAGAATTATTACAAAACGTTTGCATTGAAAAAAGTTCAAAATAATAAAGATCTAATTACCCCTTAATTTGGAGTGGCAATTTTGATATGCTAATTTCTCAAAATGGTGGGGGTACAAAACTTTTTGTTTGTGGTACCAAACTCTACAAAACTGAAACAAAACGTTGACATTGAAAAAAATTCAAAATTTGAAAGTGGTAGTCCAAGTTAATGCACCTCGTGACGGGGTCTGCATGACTCTTACATAGCGCGTGCGGTTATCAAGCATTTGGCAAACGATTCAAACTTGACGCTGGATTTAATCGGGTTAAAAACAACATTGTAGCCAATCGGGGACAACGTTAAGTAAAACGAGGATCAGAGACTATTGACAACCTTTTAAATAAACAACATTGTAATAGACAACGTTACAGCAGGACTTAATGTGGTTCAATAGGCTGGATTTTGTTGCAAATGCTGAGACTGTTGAATATTTGATAATATATTTTATTTAAAGCAACAATTTACCATGCCATAATCTTCTTTTGGGTGTACCACAGTGGATGCCGTTCGGTATAAGGCGTTGTACTTTAATTACACTTTGTCGCTGTTAGTAATCAGGTTGGGGTTCGAATCCTAGCCGAATTCTGTCGAGTCCAAAATAGTCGATAGTGTGTGTGCCAATTGGTCTAAGGGTCCCAGGTTGCATGTTTCCAACCTCAATGCTCGATTGTAAAAAGGTGATTTTTATTCAGAATTCACTTTAGGCCAACTGAGTTTAGGCCAACTGTCCTTTAGGCCAAATGACCTTTAGACCAAATGACTTTTAGGCCAAATGACCTCTAGGCCTAATGACTTTTAGGCCTACTGCCACGTCTCCGTCCAAACATACAAATGAGGACATTAATTCTTTAAAAATCAAATTATAAAATTTAAAACCAGGACTCAAAAAATGTTTTGCATAAGTATAGTGGAATTTATGCATGAGTTTGCTAGTGTATATTATCTTGTTTCACATAATCTATCTTTTGTCTTTGTTAATTATGTTAAGTTAGTACAAGACACATTTCAATCTCCTTTTAATATTCACTTAACTCAGGGAATGTTTCTCTAATTTATATTTTGGATTATGTATATTAAATGTTTCCTTTGTATTTCTGTGATGTCTGTTGCCAATTTAAATAAACTTAGATATTTAATCATTTTAACTTTATTGTAGTTTTGCAATCACCACAACATTCCATTCATTTAACATAATATGTGTATATTTTGTGAACTGCCACCCACTCCCTACATTACTTTATAACACTGTAAATTATGTAATAAATACTATGATTTGGTAAATAAAAAGCAGAGACAGTTGATGAGTGCAATTTTACATTGGGTTTATTTTATTTACTACTTAATCACTGTGCCTAGGCAATGAATATCCTTTGAGTTAAATTTATTGCTTGTCCATATCATAAGACTTTTAGTAAAGTACAGCAGTAGTTCAGACATTCTTTTATTTATGGGTTAATCTGCAACCACTTTTTAATAAATGGGGAGACCTGCCAAATAGTGTTCATATATTTACCAACTATGGTGAGTTCAAATACAAGTTATTTTGGCAAAGAGCAATAATGCTTGTGGCATGCTTTTATTCCAATTTAAATTTTTAAAACAAATAGGATGACTCAATAGTACATAATTTATCATATAGTCTATACTAGTTTTTGAAAACATTTTAAAAGATCAGTCATTAGCTAACTACCATTTAACAAAAATTCCCTCAAAAACAACTGCACAATGTTCATGTTTAACACCACCCATACATACATTTTAAGCCATTAAAAAGATGAGTTTACAACAACAAAAAAACACTTTAATTTTAGATCTTAAATCCAAAAGTATGGTCATATAGCAAATAAATAACCATAAAGTTCAAACAAAATTCACCAAACAGTTTTGAGCGTTTCCCTATGGACAATCAAGCAGAATTATAAGACCCGCTTTTTAAAGTCTGGGCGCATATCAACCAAAGATCGTCCATAATCAAGATTTGATACTTTTCATGACTACAATACGTTCTCTTTATATGATTTTAGTCAAAACTAGTTCAAAATCTTAAATTCAAAAAATGTAATTTTGGTTGCATTAATTATTTTCATTAAATCTGGACGTAGGGTGAGGTAATGAAAATGTTAGCTATTTGTTTTATTTCAGTTCCAATAAGAAAAATTAGCTATATTTATATTCTTCCAATAAACAACAAAGATTATAAATGAGTATTTAATTTCTGTCTATGCTTGAGTTGGGTGTTTCAGGTAAAATCCATGCAATGTTGTAAACCCGGCAGCATAAAAGCTAAACCATAATAAGTCCCTGTTGCTGTGTTTCTAATAAATTCTAGCTGTGAGTGATGAATGACTAAGAACAGGACAGACAAGGAGACCTCATCTATAGAGCATGGCGGGAAAAACCCAGGAAGGACAAACATAGAGATCTCACTGATAGAACATTAGCGGGGGAAAACCCAGAGGACATGGAGATCTCACTTAGAGAACATTAGCGGGAAAAACCCAGGACAGACATGGAGATCTCAATGATATAACATTAGCGGGAAAGACCCAGGAAGGACAGACATGGGGATCTCACTGATAGAACATTAGCGGGGGAAAACCCAGAGGACATGGAGATCTCAATGATATAACATTAGCGGGAAAAACCCAGGACATACAGACATGGATATCTCACTGATAGAACATTAGTGGGGGAAAACCAGAGGACATGGAGATCTGAATGATATAACATTAGCGGGAAAAACCCAGGACATACAGACATGGATATCTCACTGATAGAACATTAGCGGGAAAAACCCAGGAAGGACAGACATGGGGATCTCACTGATAGAACATAAGCAGGAAAAAACCAGGAAGGACAGACATGGAGATCTCACTGATAGAACATTAGCGGGGGAAAACCCAGAGGACATGGAGATCTCAATGATATAACATTAGCGGGAAAAACCCAGGACAGACATGGAGATCTCACTGATAGAACATTAGCGGGAAAAACCCAGGACGAACAGACATGGGGATCTAACTTATAGAACATTAGCGGGGGAAAACCCAGCAGACATAGAGGTCTCAATGATATAACATTGGCGGGAAAAACCCAGGACAGACATGGAGATCTCACTGATAGAACATTAGCCGGGAAAACCCAGGAAGGACAGAGAGGGAGATCTTACTGATAGAACATTAGCGAGAGAAACCCAGGCGATAGAACATTAGCGAGAGAAACCCAGGCGATAGACATGGAGATCTCATCCATAGAGCATGGCGGGAAAACCCCAGGCTCATGATATAGTTTCTATGTTAATGTGTCATTTTTTAATAATATTAGAACATTTCAAACATGTTAGATCGGTTTTGGCTGTTTTGATTTGATCGCAGAAATAATTGTTTGATGAACAAATAAA
>JBCFYV010011135.1:4834211-4864887 GCA_039000515.1 Timema cristinae
CGTTGTTAAAAGCATCGACCCCTTTGCCGAGTCGTTAAATCCTCCTTGTCTTCCGGGTTGCCATTATTTGCCAGTCAAGCTCTAGAGTTCATCGAATGTGGTAGCCAAAGCTATTACTAAGCCACCAACAATGAGTTTTCATGACAGACCAATATTCAAACCTCAAACCCCTGCACTAGGATTGTTGAACGGTATCTAACAAACCCCAACCTCGACACATTTTTTAGCAGCGAATCCTAAATTAATGGGCGAGATGTGTACCAGCATTTCGGAAGAGTATAAAATCACCCAAGTGAAATTCGAACCCACGACTTCCCCTTCTCCACCATAAATATATGAGTTACACGTACCCTTTCTTGCAAAACGTGTGGGTTATCCGCATTAATAGGAAATGCACCCACATTTTCACGAAGTGTGATAAAAACCGGTCTACCCACCCTAGAATCGAACCCTGATCAGAAAATACTAGATACGCCAAGTGCGGTTTCAAACAGACAGAAGAAAGACGTGGGGATACAATAAATAAAACATAAATTATTTTCTCGATGAACAAAAATTAGCCTCAAAGATTATTATTTGGGATAGACCACGCTGATAACGGGTGTCAAACCTCGAGCTTCAGGCGCTGAGGGAGTGTAGAAAACCACCCTTGTTCCACCGAGCGAGATTTGAATAGAGAAGAGTAAGGTGGAAGAAGGAAACCATACACTTCAGCAGGGATTCAAACCCCTGCCATAACTTGCCGAGTAGGTCACACGCACCCGGGGTTCCACCAACCGTACACCTGGCAGGGAATTGATTCCAACATCTCCCCTTAAACGGCAAATCCAGATACGGAGCAGAAGGTTTTAAGTTAACGTTACACGCAAAAGCATAACTTTATATATTTTGCTCTCCCTACCATATCCTCCCAACCCTCAAGGCCGCTTGCCGATTATTTCAAGATACCTATGCTATCAGAACCTGTTTTTTGAAGCTACAGCTATATTTTGGGTATGAACTTGAACAGGTTATTACCGCAGGAATAGCCAAAGCTCTTGTTTGACACGGGATTAAAACCTGGAACATTTGGCAAATATAAAGTTCTGTCACTCCCGGTAAAACGCGAAAATATTTATTTGATCAAACTGAAAAGTTTACTTACACTCTGAAGTATAGGTGTAGAGGAATAGTTGCAGTGGTACTAATTTTAAATAGTATTTACCAGATAGTTTAAAATTGACTAGAATTAAACAACTAATAATAAAGTAGGTATGCGTCCGTCCATTACTCCCAAGTTTCTTTGGCCCAAGCTTAGATACATGGTCTAAGTACGGGAATCAAACGTCGCTCCCCATCATAGACCGTAATGACGCCTTAGACCACGTGACCATTGACCGGGGAATACCAATGAATGCACACATCATTTGCAAAAGTGAGAAAAAAGGGTGGTTTTGCTGGTCGACCCGATTTTTCTAGACCAGGTAGAATGTGTACTCGCATTTGATTGTAGTGAGAAAATTAAACGTCAATCGCTCTGACATCGGCCGTCTACTGACATCTTAGACCATGCGACCATCAATGCAAGTATACAAAGTCAGATGGCGTGCACAATGGATACAAACCTCGATATCTTAAGAACGGTCGCACTTCCTGAACCCCTCACCATTTTCAAAGGAGTTTTACTGGATGACCCTATTTTTCTATACCAGGTAGAATGTGTACCCGCGTTTGATTGAAGTGAGAAAATCCAATATTTTAAATTATTCATAACTAGAAACCCCACACGGCGTTGCCCGTGACTCACTGTGGTAATGTGTTAAAAATATCCTAATTAAAAAGATAAAAAAAATCCGACTTCGAGGTGCATTCTGAACCCATCCCGTACACCTATGTTAAAATTTCAGATCTCTACGTGCCGTAGATTTGGCTGGGCATCGCACACAAACAAACACTTTCTTTAATTAATATAGATTCCTGTTCTTTTAATATAAATATGCGGATAGCACAGACGGTGGCCCGGTACGCAAGAGAGAAAACAAGATTGAAAATCTCTATATTTAATCCCACTGCACCCCAACGAGATTTAAACAGAATCCTAGATATGAACATGACAGCCGAGCACTGTTTCAACGAACTACAGTCCCATTTTCATAGCTGTTGGATTCCTCTAGCCGGACTATCGGAGAAAGACGTCCATCCTCGGCGAGAGAGCTAGTCCAAATGAAATATAACTGTAAATAGTTCGGGCTCCGGCAATCACCGATGCGGAAACAATAGGGAGATACCCAAGGATCTTGGATTTTTACCAGTGATGGAGATCAAATATAGTCGCATGTAATAAAAATATTAAATGAATGTTATTTTAAAGATACAAAGTTTTTTAGGGTTCTAGTTAATTTAAATAAAATATAGTGAAAATTGTATTCTGGAGATAAAATAGAAATGTTATGTCCAAAAGGTGAACAAAATTAATTATTAATCTATAATAATATTTCTGATTGAAATATGTGACCAATTAATAAGTGCTATATTTTAGTCATAAAAACAAATAAATACATAATTTTGTTGATCACAATTACAAATCTGTAAATATTACCTTTAAACCAACTTGTTCTTATATATTTAACAAAATTAAAATTTTCAAAAATAAATTATTTGTAAATTATCCGAAATTATTTAGTATTGGTAGAAAAAATAGGTTATTCTTAAATATCATGAAAAAATAATCTCTGATTTTAATTTTGAATTCAGTTTTCCCCGGTTAATTTAAAAAAAAATCAAATTGACGCGAATGGACTAGGAACTGGGAAGGTTGCACCCACATCTGCATGGGAAGTGTGAGTGGAAAAATCAGCCAAGTTCACCCATCCGAAATTCGAACCTCTATCTCCCCCGTCCTCGGTAGTCTAGCTCAACACAAATAATCCGCGTTAGCCAACTGCGTCACTGAGGCGGGTATCTATCACTCTGCACTCTTTTTAGAGAGTTAACAATCTTTACGAGAGTGACTCTGCTCTATGTACACTTCAACCAAACCAAATATTACAACAGATTTAAAGAAAAAGTAGAACCACGAGAACGAGTGATCGACGTTTGATTTTTTCTCTACAATCAAATGCAGGTACACATTCTACCTGGTGTAGGAAAATCGGGTTGACTAGCAAAACCACCCTTTTTTTTCTCACTCTCGCAAATGTGGTGTGCATTCAATGATATGCCCGCAGTCGATGGTCGCGTGGTCTAAGGCGTCACTATGGTCCATGACGGGGGGAGCGACGTTTGATTACCGTACTGAGACCGTGTATCTAAGCTTGGGCCAGAGAAACTCGGGAGCAATGGACGAACGCACAACTACTTGATTTTTAGTTGTTTAATTCTAGTCAATTTGAAACTATCTTCTAAATACTCTTTAAAATTAGTACCGCCGCAACTATTCCAGAAATTGATTATTGATTCCTCTACACCTATACTTCAGGGTGTAACTAAACTTTTCAGTGTGATCATATAAATATTTTTCAAGTTTATACCCAAAAGATGGTTGTTGCTTTTAGAAACAGATTATGATAGCGTAGGCATCTCGAAATCATTGGCAAGCGGCCTTGGGGGTTGTGAGCACATGGTATAGAGAACAAAATATATAAAGTTAATTTTTGCAAGCAACATTATCGTACAAACTTTCTGTGGCGTATCTGAACTTGTTGTTTAAGGGGCGATTTTGGAATCAATTTCCTGCCGAGTATACGGTTGGTGGATCACCGGGTGCGTGTGACTTATTCGGCTAGTTATGGCAGGGTTTGAATCCCCACTGAAGTGTATGGTTTCCCTCTTCCATCTAACTCCTCCATGTTCAAATCTAAGTCGGGTGAACTATGGTGTTTTTCTACACTCCCTCCACGCAAATGCTGGAAACAAGAAATTACAAGTACCAACATGTTTGGAACAAGAACCAAAAAGTTTGGAACAAGGAAAAGGGTCAGGAGGAGGTGGAGGGGGTTAGGTGGGGGATCAGGAGGAGGGTGGGAGGGAGGGTGGAGGTCGGAGCTAAAATTTCGCTAGGGTGGTTTTCTACACTCCCTCTACGCAAATTCTGGTACACATCTCACCTGGAGCTTGAGGTTGAAGTTAAGAGGCCGTTCAAGAGGCCCTTCAACTTCATTATCAGCGTGGTCTATCCTAAATAATAATCTTAGAGGCCAATTTTTGTTCATCGAGAAAATAATTTATTTTTTATTTATTTTACCTCCACGTATTCCTTCTGTCTGTTTGAAACCGCACTTGGCATGTCTAGTATTTTCTTGGTCAGGGTTCGATTCTAGGGTGGGTAGATATGTTTTCAGCACACTTCGTAAAAATGTGGGTACATTTCCTATTAATGCGGATAACCCGCACGTTTTGCCAGAAAGGGTACGTGTCACTCATATAGCTATGGCGTGGGATGGGGGTAGTCGTGGGCTCGAATCTCATTTGGGGGATTTTATACTCTCCCGAAATGCTGGTACACATCTCGCCCATGCATTTAGGACGCGCCGCTAAAAAAATTGTGTCGAGGTTGGTGTTTGCTAGATACCGTTCAATAATCTTAGCGCAGGGGTTTGAGGTTTGAATCTCGGTCTGTCACGAAAACGCATTGTTGGTGACTAAGTAATAGCTTTGGTTACCACATTCGATGATTTCTAGAGCTTGACTGGCAAATAACTAGATACCGGAAGGCAAGGCTGATTTAACGACTCGGCAAAGGGGTCGATGCTTTTAACAACGCGGCTTACGGTTAAAACCAGATGTTGCAATTATGTTTCCGAGTCCATGAACTTTGGGGTTGGTGGGAGAAGAATAGAAAGGACGGCTGTCAGAGGGACCTTAAGGGAAGTGAGGGGGGCCTGCTGCCATCACTCGATTCTCTGCTGCAGGAGAAAAAAATTTCACATCCTATTCCACCACGGGGCGCTGTGGGCTGCATGTTCCCCTAATAAATAACGCCCTAATCCTAATCAATGAATAAAAACCCTTTAATTTCAAATAAAAGCTATTAGTATACCTAAAAAACAAGAAATTACAAGTACCAACATGTTTGGAACAAGAAACAAGTTTGAAACACGGGAAAGGGGTCAGGAGGAGGGGAAGGGGTCAGGAGAAGGGGAAGGGGTCAGTAGGGGTCATGTGGGATGAGGAGGGTCGGATGGGAGGGGAAATAAACAACCAATCAGAGAGCGCGGAGGCGTGAGTCACGTGGCCAAATTCAGCCAATAGGAAAAGTGTACTGAGTCTCCCCCCGGTCTACTTATCCCTATAAATCTGAGCCTGAATTTACACCACCGTTCTGGATTAGGCATTTGTCTTTTGGAGTCCCTAAAAGAACCCTTTGCGGAATGGCTATCTAAAGCGTTAAAACTGGAAAACGAGTTTGCAAAACATCATGTTGAGGAAATTATTAAGGGACTATTAGTATGTGTAGCTTGCTGATAAAGACTTCCAAAATGTTTCCAGATGTACCAAATGTTGTGTTAAAAACAGTTTTTAAGCAAATAACATTCATAAGTTTGAAATTTCTTTGTGACAATTCCCATGCATTGAATAATTATAATGTAAGTGACAAATCCAGAAAAAAACACATTAAAAATACATACATTTTAATGTTATGAACTCTCATTCTGATAAAAGTGTACCTACTGTTGGTAATGCTCTTAAAATGACTGAAATTATTTTATCAAAGATAAATATGGGTAAAATACAAGTAGGCCTTCCAGTGTCAGCCTTAATAAAGAACCGGACACATTAGTTTTCCTTATTTTTTGTTTACTTTGTGAATAAAGCCATGACGATTGTATCAATATTATAATGAAACGATCATATCAGATTTAAAAAAACAATAGTATCGTTAGCTAGTAGGCTTTCTCCTACGAGTGTTATTTTGCTTTGTTTTTAATTGAATAGGCTATTCCTTAAAGTAAATAAAATAAATATATATTCCCAATAATATTTAGGTATAGGCCTAAATGCATTCTTGATAACAAATGCATTCCTGATAGTAAGTGAATGTTCTCGTATATTATAATGCAATAATAATAATATGAATATATAATCTAATGTAAATATTATAGTCCTGATACCGGTAGGCCTATTATGTAAAAATATATATGTTCAAAATTATATATATAAACAAAAATTAATACGTTTGTTTCTAATAATATGTAAAAAAAAGTTCCCAATAATATATCACTATTATGCCCAATGATGTGTAAAAATGTATATACTCCTAGTAATATAATCATATATGGTGTAATTATGTATATAATAATGTAATGTGTAAATATATACTCGCTCCTAAACAACAAAAATTGAATTATTATTACATATTGAAATTAAAAAAAAATTATATCAACAGTAGTTTACTTGTTCTAAAATGTTAACACTCTTTAACCAAAAATTATATACTTCATCTAAACGTTATTTTTTTATTTTAAATTTTATGATTTCATTATTGCCTTGTAAAAAGCCATAACCTAAAATAAAATAATATTTAATGTGTTTACAAACTAGAGGAGCATATAAATTATCAAGGTTTTCCCTAATGTTTCGTGAGAGGATAATCTGGCAAGGGGCTACCATGACGTCACACCTCCATTCCTAGCTGTCTACACATGACTTATGTGATTGAGACAACCTCCTTTCTATAAACCTTGGTGTTAACCTACCTGGCCAGTGTTCTAACAATTGCCTACACATGGATATAAAGGGGGGGGGGGAAGGTGTTGTTTGAATGATTTTTAAGTACTGCTGATTAATACAGATTTTTTTTTTTAGTTTTACTTTTTAACAATCAGTTTTATTGTCAATTTTATTTACAACAATATTTCATTATTCATATTCCAGTACCTACTATAACTTCTGAAAATACGACAAGGATCTCAGGCATTTGGTGATGTCTTGACTTTCTTCCTATTTTTATGGTTAGGTTAGGTTAGGTTGAAGTGATTTGTAGGGTTGGCTGATTCAATAAACACTTCTCCTTTCCTTCCCGCGCGCACCTGGGGATTGACGTTAAGCCAGTGGCATGTACGCAAGTTTCATATATTCTACCTGGCCGTAGGCCCCCTCTGTAGACACACCTGGGAAATACACGCGTTCAAGGACACCATATTGGTTGAGAATAAATCTAACTTGCGTATTAGATTTCAACACAGTCTGAAACTGTATTGCTTGAGACTTAATATGAGTAACATATAATAACATAATAAAAACCACACGTATTTAATTGTCTACATAGGTGTAAGCTGACATTAAATTTATTTTAATGATGCAAGGACGGTAGGCAACACTTGGTGGGCATCACTCTCGCAATAAACTGGTCTTCTGATGGTGGGGGGGATCGGTTTTACCCCCCGTATTCCATGTGTTGTCACGTTTCCCGTACTCCATGTTTTGTGCCCTTCCTGTATTGCATTTTGTTGTCACCCGGCCCCCATCACATATAAAATGTGTTGTCACCCTTCCTGGAATTAATTATTGTATTTATTCTAGTGGCGCTGATTGAAATGAATATTCAGGATTATTTTAATGAATTCAGAGTTAGCTAATACAAATTAACATTTTAAAATAGGTTTCATGGCATTCTGAAATAATGGAAATTGGCGCTAAAATTAAGCCTACTCATAATGGCTTTCAGCAAAGTCAATCTCGCATATTCTTTGTTGCAGACAAATTTTTTCTTTTCATAAATTAAAACTATTCTCTAGTCTCTCTATTCTACGCTGCAATCATATTCTTTTGAGGGATTAAACCAATCTTGCTGATGTTATAAACAAGTGAGTGACAGAAGTATCGACTGAACTAATGGCCTACATGTTTGAACTGATGTTATAAACAAGTGAGTGACAAGTATCGACTGAACTAATGGCCTACATGTTTGAACTGACGTTATAAACAAGTGAGTGACAAGTATCGACTGAACTAATGGCCTACATGTTTGAACTGATGTTATAAACAAGTGAGTGACAGAAGTATCGACTGAACTAATGGCCTCCATGTTTGAACTAAAGTCCGTATCACACGACACTAGCTCGTACTTGAAATCCAGTGTGCTAGCTAGCACTAGCTAGCACGACATCATCTAGCGTCATGTGAATCAGAAAAAGTATACTGGTTCTGCCATTTGGTACTGGCTACCATACTAGTTGTGAGGATAGAACACGTGCTATTTTCGTACTAGTTTCGACACTAGTCTGTGTAATTCAACCAATCATGCGCGCTGAGACTGTTGAGTAGAGAAATGGTATAAATGACGCCAACATGGTCATTGGATGTGATTTTGTTGTTGGCATACAATTATTCTAAACAACCTTGTTTATACAATACCAAATTGGCACAGTATGACAATATATTTAAATATATATAAATTTAATTTAAAACATGTCATCTAAAAACGACTAACTATGTTCCAGACCCAATTTTAATCTAAATAAACTTGATAGCATGCCAACCTTGGGCGTTTTTTTGTTTGTTTTTTTAGAATATAAAGTGTGCGTAGGCCTAAAAAAGAACATTTGTTTATCAAGGATACTGTACTTGGACACCCATGGGCTTAGGGACCTCTAACCACAATGTAAATAAATGAATACAAATTTAGGGAGATACTAAACGTTTGTATCACCCCGAATGTATATTACCTAACCTCCGAATGTATTATATTTAGTATCCTGCGACCATTATTTCGTCTTTCCCAACCATTCCCGTGTTTATATTCTTTTTCCTACGCTCCCTCTCATAATTTTCGATATCTTTATTAGTGATTAATGCAGCTGCTGCACTCAAAATTAATCTCTGACGTTCGATAAATATTTGCACTAGGACCTAGTACCAAACTAGCAGCGTGTGAAAACTATAGTCCCATTTCCATTGTACTAGCTAGTATACAGATATCTAGGTGCTAGCTAGCACACTAGATTTCTAGTATAAGCAAGTGTCGTGTGATACGGGCTTAATGTTATAAACAAGTGAGTGACAAGTATCGACTGAACTAATGGCCTACATGTTTGAACTGATGTTATAAACAAGTGAGTGACAGAAGTATCGACTGAACTAATGGCCTCCATGTTTGAAATGATGTTATAAACAAGTGAGTGACAATTATTGACTGAACTAATGATGGTTATATTTCCCGGCCACTACTTTTCACCTAAATTTTTTTTAATTCAATTTATTTACTAACATATTTATGGTTGTACACACCTTATAAATCCATATAAATCATGCGTGTGACAATTAATATAGTTCTAAATACATGCGTAATTAACGTGTAAAATTCAGTTTTCTCCATAAGAAAAGGATTGTAGTCTCTGACGTATTACCCCCATAATGACATACTGCGAGTATTCATTTTATCTAGGTTATTCTAGTCTAGGCATGCAGAATTATTGCCCGCAAAAGTATGTTAAGTGAGGTAATGTGTCTAAGCTGTGGAGAGAATGAGATTGAAAAGTAAGTACTAAGATAAACCTAACGGTTTTGAACTGATTCAACATATATTAGAAATACATTTAAAATAATTAAAACCGTGAGATCAAAGAAAAGAAATTATTACAAACGTTTATATAAAAATGTAATAAGTCATTATGCCAAATACAAAACATGCGTTACTAAAAATTGATAGTTTTTGAGATACCTACAAATATAATTCTTTTAATTAAAATGTCAATTTGATCAAATTAAAAGATATTAAAAACATTAGTTTTGTTTTGACTAAATTATAACACAACATGTGATATTTTAGCAAGTTAGACCAAGTGACGCTCCAGACACTAAAACTCATAAATCCTGCTGAAGTTAGCGTGAAATATTGTATCTTATACTTCATGTTATAAATAATAATAAATATGCTTAAACTAGAGATGGGTCTAGAATCCAAATCTCATATCCCATTATTAATTTTGTTTTCAACTCTTGAATCCATATTTAATCCTCGACTCTTTGAAAATATATAGTTTAGGCTAAGTTGAAAATATTTCAATTTTTTTTTTAATGTTTTGGTCTTGGTGCCACTGTAAAACGCTAAATTGTTTGTCATTTTTATTACGTGATAAGAAACTAAGAGACCACTTTTTTAGTAAATTAATTATATTAAGACCTAGATCAATCTCTCGTCAGATATAGTGTTTACATTGCTCTCTCTTCTGATATAGGCTATTTTCATTTATCTGTCTCAGTCTCACTTATAACTCTGATAAATATGAAAGTGTCAGAGGTATGAACGATACTAGTAATTACATTCAATATACAGTCAGTCCGTGTGATGAGTGGTAGATTAATGACAACCAGATTGATGTGCAATAATACTTTCTGGCTCAGTGAGGCACTAACTCACTCATCATTTACATAGTACTCCACTTGAGTACTGTCTAGTCGTTACAGTCGACAGTGGAACTCTTGAGGAGCTAACCGATCTTCAGGTTGAGTACTATACATACATACATACAAACCTGATAGCTTTCTATTGGAGGATTCAACCAACTGAGCATTGCATTTCCAGCAATGCATCAGTCTACACTCCATAATATTAACAACACAAACCTTTTTTTTCAATGATATAAAATTGTTAACTTCAAAGAAAGCTTACCCTACCACAAATGTTTTTAGATGTCAATAACATACACAAATTTAAATAATTAATATTGTAGAATAAAGACGAGGAAGATATCTAAGTGAACGCCCACAATTGAATGGAAGAAAAAACCACTTTCTATACAGATCGATTATCCGTACATGACCACAAATATTACTGAGCTCTCCTTCTGACAATTTACCATTTATAAACTTTTAGATTATAGCCCGGGACTCCAAGAATTATTTCATCAAGCTCAATAGGCACATGCGCTACTCGCTCATCTAAATAATTAGATTAGGATTAGGACACTTACCTGATTGGTGATTACTTACAAGGACAAGGTGTAATGCGAAAATGAACTACATTTTCACACTAAACATCAAAATAAAGAATTTAAAATTAAAACAAGTGTATATTGCTTTCAATAGTTGTATCAATGAATGGTTATAATATAGTATGGTTGTTTGGTTAAAACTACTATGTTTATGTATTATTCAAAACATGTCAACTTTACTGGATAGAACAAGTAGAGCGCACGTGGGGAGACGGTACAGTGTAGGCCTACACCAAACTAGTATTGGGACGTTGTTTTGTAGTCCTTCCTCAGCTGCGCAGGCCCTAACTACTGTTTATTGGAGAAATAATCATTACTTATTTCGGTTTCCCAGATATTTGAGAGCTGGGTTGGGTCGGTGACGTTTATTAATCTTACTGCGTCATGTCCTATAGGTGATGTCACTTCTCAGAGGCGTTGTCATGCGTTGCTGTGACGTCAACAGGTGTCACGTGACAGAGCCATTCCGGTCAGTTCTTCATATTCCCGAGAATCACACCAAGGTCACCTGAAGGAACTACTTCTCGATGCTCTTTACGAAACTTTCTCTGCTGTGGTTTGTCGGCTATCAAAAACACCATCTATGTAACCTGAAGTCTGATTACCATAGGAAGAACAGTAGAATATTTCTAGAAAACGACTAGATTACTATTGTGTATCCCTACGCCAAAACATAGGTTTTGAAAGACCATAGTTTAGCAGCCGTCAATTTTGAGAAGAAAAGTTGTCGCAATAAAAAATACATAGACAAATTTCGAATAAAATTATTATTACTATTATTATTAATATTATTATCATCGCGTCTTAATACCCGTTCGGGCACTCCCCACATTCACAATATGTCTTGTCAGAGGTGAAGGAAGGGTTTGGTGATCAGATAAGTCTGTGCCGGGACAGAGGATTGAACCCCGGACTCCAGCACAGAAGTCCGACACCTTACCCCTAGACCACCAGGTCAAATTTCGAGTAAAAAAGTATTTTTAAAAAATAATGCTAGAAAAATTATGTTTCAAAAATTATATATATATATATATATATATATATATTCATTTCCTATTTGAAACTTTTTTTTATTCAACAACTAGATAACTGGCTAAAATTTTAATAACAAAACTGTGTTATTATTCATAATACTTTAAATTTTACAATAAGCCTGTATGTCATCTTTTCCTACAACCATTATATTGTTTGATTACTAAGCTACTACCAGATTCTGTGGCCTCATGGTCCAAGACGCTACTATCACATAGACTCGCTGCCAATGTTGGGAGATCAGGGTTCGATACCGGTATAGTGATTCGGCATGTCAGTAGGACTTTAAACGCCGGTCCAAGTAGTTGTGTTTATGTAGATACGTAATGACGGCCATAGCGAGTAGCACGAACTGTATTTAACGCGCTTATGGGACAGTCCAAGTAAATTATTTAGCAATAAGGAACCAAGCCCATCAGATCCTACTGTATGGATCGAAAATGATGCAACTATTTCAACTGTTAAAAATAACATTGAAAATATGAATAAAAAAAGTATGTTAAGGTAGCAATCAATCACTCTTCAGCAGACAGCAGTAACCATTTCGCTCATGACGGTCTTTTGTTTGGTTATCAATGGACTAACTACATTTAACAATGTACTGAAACTTTCATAGTCTATTCTCAAATAATTACGAGAGTAATCACTATTCAGTTATTTTATTAGTATCATCACACGACTAATTTTTTTTTTCGTTTCATTAGCTATTTTATGCCCTATTTTTCCTAAATTAAATAGCTAACAATGCTGTTGGCACTATCCCAATTTTTTTGTGCTTTGATAAAATTTGAGGCATGATGCGTTCTTTACAAGACACAAAAACCAACTGATAAAATCAAGCGCTAAGTCAGGCCTCCTAAACGTCTGTAAGTAACACCTGACACCTGACACCTGACAGGCTGACTGTCGGGCCAAGACTCGTCTGTGGCCTGCTTTTGTTTTTTTGTCCGACTTTTATAATAATAAACACGATACAAATTAAACAAATAAGAACTTATTCTCGTTGACTAACACACGTGCGGTATATTTGACTATTTTAAACTCTTTTATGTAAAATGAATCAATATTTTAAAATATTCTATAAATTAATTTAATTTGTTTAAACGAAAAACGAAATTGAAAACTTTTCAAAATTGGCCTTAATTAAGAATTTAAATTGGGGACACGGCAGAGAATCAGTTCGGCTGATCACACCATTACCAAACGTCCATAGTTTTAATTCGCCTGAGCATTAAAAATAAATATAATTTATTTAAAACAAATATTTTGTTTGTCTTTTTTTTTTATAACGTTTACAAAGTAATAATTTGTTTTATAGTTTATAGTGATTGTTTATAATAAAATAAACGTGGACGTAATACGTTTAATTTATAACTGTTAGCACTATTGTTGCCCATTTTGCCACAGTGGCGTAAATGATAATATTATAATTGCATTACTTTATAAGTCTGTTTAATTAATAGTGTAAAGGCAAATTATTAAGTAATTCATATGGAAGTAGTATTACAAACTTTTTACCAATCAAATCCATCAAATAAAACATATTTCTATAGTGTCAGATTTTAGTCACTTCCAATCAATATCAGTGAATTCTACTGGTTTTTGTAATCGGAGGACTATCAGATGAAATGATGGGGTTGGGGAAAGGTTACTAACCCTCAATAGACAGAAGCTTTATCAGCACAATTTATATATTTTGGAGCACATAAGATGTATCATAATTAAAATCGCTCTAAAGATGGTTTCACTGACTGTTTCGGTCATCGAACCCGGTTCAAACATAGCATGTGTGTGGGCATATCGGGTGACCGACCTACGTACGGTTCTTTGGACTGTCCTACAGAACAGGCGGTACTGATTCTTAAACAAGTAATTTCACAAGAAATTATTTTTGAAGTTAGAGAAAATAATACTGCGAAGTGAACATCACACTTGAGTTTTATTTTTTTGAGAACTTTTATCTACAAGTTCAAATTTATGTCACGTCTAGTAACCAAACTGGGATGTATGTAAATTACCATGAAAAGAAAGTATAAATTACACTAAATTATGGAAAAGTCCACTCCATCCATTGATGAGGTCGTAACCAAAAAGAAGGGGCGGTGGGTGTTCAATCCGCCCCCACCACTCAAAACGTGATATTCATTAAAGGGAATTGTGTCTTATTTAGAGTTTAAACAAAATCCAAATTAGCGTATCAATAGACAACAGCCGCCATTGTGATGTTTAGGACTCTTAGCACAGCCTGGAGCCAATTATTCAAACTATTAAAGTTACTATACTCATGTATATCAAATATAATAGCTCACATTTTTATGAAGATTTTATTCAGTCACCAAAAAACAGTGTTTACATTTTACAAATTTGAGTGATATTTTATTTTAGGTACTTTAAGTATGCACAAAAAGATATGAGGCTTATTTAAATCCCTGCTTCAAACTACCATAAATAAAATCAACGAATGATTATAAGGGAATTCCAATTGTTCTTGGTATTTAACATATTTTCTCTTCCCCCATCCGCAAGTTTGTTTGTTTCCCAAAATCTCGCGGCTACATCCTTGACAATTGTTGCAGGACAGAACTATGCAGATATTGAGAAATTAGGAGTCACCCCAACCATGGAGGAAAGACACTTCCACTAATTTATATGAAGTGTATATGATTAGTTTACACAATACACCTAGAGAACATTGCTATAATAGGATTGTTTGAATTAGACATTATCCCGTGTTTTATGTCCACATTACCATACTATCTTATCCAGCTTGTGAAGTCATACTCACTGCTCTATCTCGCTGCAACGCTGACGTCACAACAGTGTAGTTCTTATGACGTCACTAATCATAGTTCCAATAGGGTCTGGTTAAGAGGATATTAGACCTGTACCGCCATTGCTCCCAAATGTGGCAAAGAAGACCGTGCAGACTCTTAGGGAAATCATGTTTACGAAACAATAAAAAATGCTATAATATATTATTTTGCATTTTTGAAGAGCGTAAGAATATGGCGACGTACCTGTGTTTTAATCTATTTCATGATATGTTTGAAAAGCTCATAAATCCTTAATAGATTCGTTTAAAATAAATCGTGATTCAGAAATAAATAATAAAAATTTAAAAGCTATATATATACAATATTATCTAACTAAGACGTTTCCATAAAAAAAATCCATAGTCACAACAGAAAAAACGGAATAAATATTATTTTAAAACGATTATTTTTTTAACGGTTGTTCTGATATCTGGAGGAAAGACTCTGAACTACCCGAACGAGGGACGAGGAAATGGTTTTGGGGAGGGGGGCAGGGAGGTTGGTTGAAGGAAGTAAACACAAAAGGAATGTGGATAGTGTCCGCCTGACCCAAGCCTGGTGCTTTGGGCTAAAGGCAGATAAGAGAAGTCAGAAATAACTCATTAGCACATTTATGCTACAGTGAGTGTGGTATTAACGTTTGTCTTGAGAAGTCACAATGAATACTTCGGGATTTGACAGAAGAAGAGGCTATATATAAATCACATCTACATTTATGCGCCCCACGTAAGAAAAGACGAGGAATAGAATTAAAATAATATTGGAAACAAAGGTAGTCTACAAATTTATTAATTTAGAACATGTAATTCCAATTTAATTATCTATTTTTCAAGTAAAATATGTAAAGCTGAATTTTATATATTAATCTATAAAATGATAATTTACAGCTAGAGAAAATATCAAATACCTTCCTAATAAATTGGGATTTTTTAAACGATGCCCGATTGAAATATTCCAATAAACTAATATTAGGATTTGGGATATATTAAAGGTGATATCGAAACAAATATGCCAGCGTTTGCCTGTAGTGTGTATGGGAACACCTCAGTGAAAACAATAAATGTGTTGAAAAACATTCATAAAGAACCATTCTTTGACAGGTTTAAAAACTATTTTTATATCTTGCAACTTTGTTTTTGATAAATCCTATCAATGACAATTTAAAAAAATCCTATATAAATAAAGATATAAATACTGTATCTTTCTTTATTTGTTCTAAACATATCTTTCTTCCAAGACTACTATAGGCTGTCGTGAATCCTAACTGTATATTACAAACTTGTGAACAAAACCTAAACTGTAATGACGTACACGCTAAGTTCATTTAACGTGGTTTCCCGTTGACATAGTCATTGGGGTTCAAATCCCGGCCGGGTGTAGCTATGGTATTTTTTAAAAAATTTTCCATACACGTCTTCCTTGAAAATTTGGGTACATTTTAACTAAGTTTTACTTTACCCATTCCAACTCTATTAGCTTTATTAAAATGCATGTTTCCCGGATAGGTATTAAGACCCCGAGAATAAAATAAGGTAATTTTTATTAATTACAAAATTATTGGACCTTAGGGAATTAATTGCAGTGCCTACAAAAATCACTAAGAGACTTTTTTATTTTTATACACCCACTTTGGTGGCCGCGTGATCTAAAGCTCTACTCTCGCAATAGACTATAGACTGTCGATGACGGGGAGTTTAAGGTTCGAATCTAGGTCGGGTGTACTGAGGTGGTTTTCCAAAATGGTTTACTACTCTCCCTCCACGTAAATGAGGGCATACTTAATATTGATATAACCTTCCTAATCCCAAAACCCTTAGCTTAATTAGTACATAAGCATAACACCCGAACGGGTAGTAAGACGCAGTGTTAAAGAAAATACTTTTTACCGTATTTTTCAATTTTAATTTTTCATACCATTAAAGAGCATTTTGGAGACAATTGCAAACTGATTTTAATTGTAATAGAAAAAAACCAAAGTTGCTGGAGGCAGATAACGGTGATCTAACTGAGAGTCCACACATCACATCTATTGAGACTGTAGTTGTGAATGATGTTAGTTATGCCGTTCCATCAGAACATTACTTTGATATGGATAATTATAGCGCTTTTACAGAACCACAAAGGTAGGTGGATCCAAAAGACACATTTTAATATAGTTCATTTAGACTGTTTTTTATGTTTATCAGACTATTCATATTATAGGCCTGCTTATAAACTAACACTGGTAATAAATTAAAATGTTATCAATGTTGACCAACAAAAAATTGGTGTATTTTATATAAAACCCTTCTTACCAGAATCTACCATTGCAAATCATAAAACCAAGCTAAGAATGAGCAAGCTTTAAATAAGCTCAATGACTATTTAAAAAAAAAAACATTTGTAATCAGATCAATATTTTTACAAAAGGAAAATAAGTTTATTTGTATATTGAATAGATTGCAATAAAACCTTGTAATAAAAAATAAGTCTTCCTTTGCACAAAAGTGATGTACAGTATAGGATCTTTGTTTTAACGACGGGGCTAGTAATATTCCGGGGCAAGGTGGCCCAGATATAATAAATATATACGTACATAATATGTAGTGCTTAAAAATAGCATAATCACGATCATCAACATATCTTAAACAGTGGTGGATTCCGGAGGGGGCGATAGGGTTGATCTCCCCCCCTCCCCCCCGGAAAGAAAAAATATCGAAAATATTGAAAATAATATCTTACTTTAATTTTGTAAAGAATGACGCTACCATTTCCCTTGCCAAACTCCTTCATAACCTAACATCAAAATAAGAGTTTGGGAAATATCTTGAATAGGAATTTGTCACAATTTAAATCACAAATCTTCACTGAAAGTTTCCTGGATTCGGCTGATGTGCCCAGCATACTTCTAGCTGGAATAAATTTCATGTGAGGGAAACATTTCTTTACAGCGCAGAAATTAGTACATTTTTAACTTCAAATTATAATAATCTTAGTTTTGCCTGGAATACTGATACATTGTTTGCTAAATTTTGTAAAGAATAACGCTACCATTTCCCTTGCCCAAACTCCTTCATAACCTAACATCAAAATAAGAGTTTGGGAAATATCTTGAATAGGAATTTGTCACAATTTAAATCACAAATCTTCTCAGAAAGTTTCCTGGATTCGGCTGATGTGCCCAGCATATTTCTCGCTGGAATAAATTTCATGTGAGGGAAACATTTCTTTACAGCGCAGAAATTAGTACATTTTTAACTTCAAATTATAATAATCTTAGTTTTGCCTGGAATACTGATACATTGTTTGCTAAATCTGAGATGTAATTATTTTTCTCTTGATTTCCTCTGAAAGTTTTCAAAACCTTGCCTCTGCTGCAGTAAACACGGTCACCATATTTGGCCTCGGTTTCCATTGAGGAATCCTTTGAATTGTCGGTGATTGAGTCCTCTGATTTAATGAAGTTCTCTGTTTGCACTAATGTCCGTATCAGATTTCTTTAGCCCAGATATATTACAACCAAATTTTACTGGTGTAAGCCTATAATGCAGTGATATGCAATAAGTGTGTTGGCGTGGCAAAGTTATCACATATGCTTTGTGGGGAGAGACACTATTCCATTGTTTGCTCTAATCATTGTAGACAAATTTATACAAATACCTTTTTGATGCCTTGCAGCCTTGATCTGTCCATCCATGGAGTACAGAAAGACGAGTTATTAATAAATTTAAAATTCTTACGTCACACCTGGAGCAAATATGCTCATTTGAACGGTTGATGTTATGTCAGAGAACTCATATATTGCTAGTGAAAAAATAGATGCCAATTTTTTGAAATTTTCAAAAATTTCGATGCAATAATACGTGCAATATCTGTGACACTGCGTTACATAGATATTCAATCAAGACATATTTACTCAAACTTCTTCACGCAATTAACACAAGGTTTATACGATACGGCTATCAAACAATTATTAACAAAGTCCCCATAAATAAACGGACTCGATGTCATAGCTGCTGTTGAAGTATCGTAGACTTACTAAGCATAAACTTTAAATGCTTTCGTCCCTTAATAACACTTTTAATCATATTTCGCTGACAACCTAGTCTAAGTAATATGAGAATATGCTAGGAATTTATTTTGCAAATTTCATTTAGTTGGTTGGCCGCAATAAATGGCATGGCGGGCCATGGGTTGTGCACCACTGTCTTACCTTATCCGTGAGAAAAGGGTTCATTTTTGCCTTAATATGTCCTACTCTTCTAGGAGTCATGCTGCTGTAGTTTCTTACAATACTAAAACTCCTCATATAAAATACACAAAGTAATGTACCAAGCTAGTCCCGGGAAGTTTACTAAGAAGATGGAGATGTGAAGACTTCGTCAAATTGAAAGAACAAGAAGTCTGCCTGCAAAAGTGAAGAAAAAGAACCCATTTAGACCTAGGTTGTATAATAATGACAAAGACTATGGGCCTTGTGCTCAGAAGCTTGATATGGTTACGGAAAAATTTGATAGAGAGAAAATTAGATTTATTGCTACTTTACCAAGCACATCAGAGCAACGTGAGGAGCTTGAAAGAGGGACACTTCTCCAAAGAAATAGTGGTCGATGGAAAGAAGTACGGCGAAAGCTGCTCACTGCCTCTAACTTTGGACCCGTTTGTCGAAGACTTCCTCACACATCTTGTGAAAAGGCTGTTCAAGGTATGCTCTATGATGATTTTGACACAGATGCAATGCTGTACGGTAGAGATGATGAGAAGAATGGTAAATTGGTTCTTGAAAATAAAATGAATATTAAAGTTGAGCCTTGTGGGCTCTTTGTTGATCCGGAATTATCTTACTTGGGAGCAACTCCCGATGGTCTAATAGGATCTGACACCATTATTGAAGTGAAGTGTCCACCCTCAGCAAGGAACATGACACCAGAAGAAGCTGTTTTAAAAAGAAAATTTACTTTTTGAAACATAAGCAAGGACAAAAGAGAAATTACGCGCATTAACAAAAACACACTACTATCAAGTGAAAGGCCAACTTCACGTGACCAGAAGAAGTTATTGCCTCTTTGTTTTATGGAAAAATGTGGGTATAAAGGTCGAGAAGATTTTCAGAGACGATGCATTTTGGGCTAGCCACATGGAGAAAAAACTGAGCCAGTTCTATCTAGATTGTCTCCTGCCAGAGCTTGTAGATCCAAGACGCAGACGATCCATGCCGATTAGAAATCCACCTTACATAACAAAGGCTATTGAAGACAAACAAAAGGCTGACAAATGTAAGGCAATGGCCCTTGAGAATTCCAATTCAAAACCTAAAGTGAGGCGAAAGCTTTAGTTATTAGGCTTCCAAACGCAAATATAGAGCTAAACTCCCCTTACCTCAATTTTGACTTGTTTTTTAATTGTTTCGTGATTATGTGCTAAAAACAAAATATATAATCTCTAAAATTATGAATAGTTATAAAATTAAAATTGTCGACTGTGTTTGTTGAAAAGTTACCTAAACTCAAATGTCTTGTATTCTATGGTGATTGTGATCGTTTTATAGAGTTCTATATAAGGGTGTGTCAAATAAATTGCTATTTGCTTCCCATAAAACTATATAAAACAATTTTTTTAACTAATTAATAAAATAATCACAACATTTCTAAGTGGTCAAATGCGGGTAAATGATTGTTTCGGAGCGTATATTGACATTTCGAAAAACTTTTATCCGACTATGTTTTTAAATTTCATATAATAACTATAGTATGAAGAGAAATATGTTGAATATATTAATGCGAATGTGTTCAATTCATTATTTTATAAAATTACTGGTGAATGTATAGAATCACCAAAAGTAAAAGTAATTTACCAGTAATTTTTTTAATATACCTATCCACTTTGGTGAAAGTATGAAACATCAACGGTATTTTCTACATCTACCATTGATTTTATAAAACATATAAGTTATGCTGAATATATTATAAAACATAACTCAAAACTAATCAAACCTTTACTTAGCTTATTAACATTAACCAGTGACTGATGGTAATTTATAAAATCACCGGTGACTTTATAAAATTTTCAGCGATTGAAATAGTGTTTTTGTAGATTCACCCAATGTAAAAAATACGAAAAGTAGCAAGAGATGAATAATAAAGGCATCTGATTGGCTGAGCGTTTGAGTCACTCAGTACACAAGCCAGCTCGTTAATTATATTCTCAAAGATAATGGAAGATAATCTTGGTTGTTAAAAATTAGGTAATATGTTAGAATTTGGAAGAATAAATAAACCTTAAAAATACACACCTATACAATCAACATTGTTACTCTACTTATTAAAAATAAATGGTACGGACGACGGTGCACCGCACAGTCTTTCTCCATCTCTCATATTAAAATGGACTGATTTACTAAAAACTTGTAATAGTTGTGAAACGAAATAATAGATTCCCCATATTTTTACAGAAACACTCCACCAAAGGTCATAAAGGAAATAATATACACTGCTAGCTATTTAATTCCTTACTCCATGGCAATAGATTATTCAGAACACTTGCAGAAATGTAATAAAAGGGGAACATCTTTGTCCACCAAAGAGCATAATAAATTTCATATTTAAAAGATCTCCAAATTTATGTTTTTATATTTGCTTATATCTCAGAAACTATTGGTTTTTTGAAATATGTTTCGAATAAAATATTTGTTATTTTTAACAGTACAAAAAAAATACAGTTCTAAGTATTTTCGTATCTCAAATAGTAGCGGAGAAATGATCAAAATTGGAAATTAACCCTTATGTAAAGTAACCTTAAAGTCACTTTCATAGAAATGGAAAATTGCCATTTTGTTTGTAATATTAAACAATACGTAAATAAAAACATTAAACAAAACATTTGGCTCTTCACTAAATATTAAAATAAAATAAACACATGTTTGTAATAATTTTCAAAACAATTAGGAGTTTTAACTTTTATTTATTTATATTTTATTTCTAGAAAAAAATTATTTCAATAAATTTATTTTGTGTAAGTGAACTTATCTAAAACTATGCAAACTAATATAAACATCCTAGGCCAAACCTAAATACACTTTAATTGACTTGTACCAATTAGAATAAAACTCTGGTAGTCCGAGTTTTCCGGATAATCTGATCAGGGGGCCATTTATTGGCATTCCTTTACCCATTTCTTGAGTTAGCCACAAAAAAAAAGTGCCCCATTAAACTTGGCAAACAATTACTATTTCAATGTTCGACGACTATTCAGATATTAAATTAATGTTGAGGAATCAAAAAATTACATTTTTGAATTAATTTCATTTCTGTCACTAATGCTTTACCAACTACAAACTTCTTACTAGTTTAGTCGCAATTTTACAATTACCGAGACATTTTAAAACTTCCAGTTTTTTTTCCATAGACGTGTTCACAGAAGGGCACAGGTAGGCCCCCCTTTTGTTCTTTCAAATAGTATTGTTCAATGAGGCAGGCACGCACGCACACACACACACAGCTGTAAGAAATCATTGCTTCGTGTGAGAAGGATGCATATAATTCTTATTACAATTTAAAAATAGCTCTAAATAACTTCCGGAGTCTTATGATTTGATCGCTCTTAATAAAATATAAAGATATGGAAAAAAAAATCCAGGAATGGACTACTCTGAATAGCTTCCATAAAGAAAAGCTATATTTAAATATATTATTATAAAAAACTTTGGGTCAGTGGCGGTGGAACTGACGGGTAAGGGGGGCACTGCCCATGGGACGAATTAGCCCCCCATGGAAAAAAGTTTCTCTCTCCTAGATACATTTCACACACTTCGACAGTATTGAATATTAAACTAAAAGATTGCCTTAAATAGAACTCAAAATGATTTCTATGTGCATTAAATTTTCAAAAATTAACTGGAGAAGACCACACCCTATAGCTTCTAGAATAATGTAACTGTAAGAAAAAAATCAGTTTAGAAGCGCTCTAAGGTGAGGTAGAAGGGATAGCAAGTGTTTTTACAGTTTTTTATAGAATTGAAAGTTTTTGGCCAAAATAAATCAAATATTTCTCCAGTAGCAACATAGAGTTTAGTTTTCTGCACATGCTAATATCGACAGATCTTGAATATCTGTCAAGAGTGTCCTGGAATTTTGTCAAAACTTTTGAAATAAAGAGAAAAAGTTTTGACAAAATTCCAGGACACTCTTGACAGATATTCAAGATCTGTTGATATTAGCATGTGCAGAAAACTAAACTCTATGTTGCTACTGGAGAAATATTTGATTTATTTTGGCCAAAAACTTTCAATTCTATAAAAACTGTAAAATTACTCGCGCACCCTTCTGCCTCACCTTAATAGCTTCTAGGGTCATCTAAATAAATAAATCGAGGCAAGGGCCACTCAAGATAAATTTAAAATGGTTGTAATTTTGAAGAATTTTCTTGCTATAAATACTACTAATGGATTTTGAAAGCCTTTAATTTTTAAAAATTGGCCAGTGGAAGATCACTTCAAACATCTGTTAGAGGCATCTACTTAATTTTCGGTAATTAATATAAAAATATTGTTAGATATAGGACTCTTGAAAAAGCTACATAGTAAATGAGTAAATACAGCATTTGACAAGTACAATCCAGCTCTTGGAAGCGTCTATCCCTTAGACATATTGATAGTCATTGCAAAAGCAACTTTATTTTAACTCACATTAAAAAAAACCATGTGTTTTAACGTAAACTGAGTATGCTATGACAGAAGTCGCAAAAAAAAATCCTATCCACTGAGACCTTATTCATCGCTGTAGGCTGTGTGTAAGTTGAGAAAAAGGAATGTTGACAACAGAAATAATATATACGATAACATTAAATATTATCAAATAAATATTTATTGAGTACAGAAAAACATGAATATGATTACGATCAAACATTCTATAACAATCTTGCCAAAACAACCAAACAACCTGCTTTGGTATCCGCATGGTCTAAACTTTAAGGGATCGCTCTTGAAATAAACTGGACTGCCGCAGACGCAGAACTTGGGTTCGCATTTTGGCTGGTTGTACTGAGGTGGTATTTCATAAACACTTTTTCACTCTCCCTTCACGCAAATGTGAGTCCACTTCCTCTAAATTGAACCATTCCTATCCCTAACTAGTTAGCACATTTAATACACATGCATGTATACCTAAAGGGTAGTAAGGTGTGATGATAAACAAATAAAATAAAACAAACAACCCAAACAGAATGTATGATTTCACTAAAATAAAGAACACAACACAACACTAATATTCTAGCTAAAAGAGATCACCTTTGCTTTTTCAAGAAAAAGCCTACATCAGTTTACATTCCTGACTGTTATCAGTAGTGTAATTCAATGGTGCTCAGCAAAGCTGGGCCTATCGTAAGTTTTTTTTTTTTTGCGATATCAGCATCTTTCACTAATTTAAATCATTTCTATAATAGAGTAAGGGTGAGAAGGGTTTAAAGTGAAGGTGCACTAGCAATTGAATGAAAATATGGAAAAAATTTATTTTATAAATTACGACCACAGTATTTTTTATTTGAAGATTTTTTATCGTACATTTTATGAACACACTGATTTTTCTACAAACTAAACTAAGTCTAGAGCAAAAACATCACCCAGTTCTCCAGCCGATAATAACTAACCAATGATATACTTTCAATCATGCCTGGATTAGAACCCGTGATCCCTAGGTCAGTAGGCACACGCGTTACCTACCGGCTGTTCTAAAGTGTACAACTTCCCTAAAATAAATTTGACTGAAATTCAAATCTTAACTTGATTACCAATGAATACAAGATGTAATGAAGACTTGAAGACTGTTCCAGATTTAAAAAAAAAAAGCGTTATCCTTTGTAATAAATTACTATGTCATGGGAAAATATATTTAAAAATATTTAACATTGTTAGCCTTTTAATCTAGGAAACAAAAAATTGTTTTTGCTATTATATGAATGTAAAATTGAATACACTTTGTACATGTACTATAAATTAGTGTTTGGACGAGATGTGGTGGCATTGTCCTAGTCTAGAGTACAGTTTTCAACGTTACCTACCAATTCAACTGTCTAAAATCACTCGAGATCATGCGGATCTGAAGTCGTGACATATGCTCTACCACTTCAAAATGCCACAACGTTTCAAGGGAAAGGGGCCTTCTAACCAATATATATATTTATTTATATAATTAAATTTGAACGATTTTTGTAATCTAACATAATTAACCCTTGTTAAACTCAAATATATTTTTAAAAAATCATTAGTCGACTGTTTCATGTTTTGCTAAAAGTTTTTAAGAGGTTTTACAAATTTAATTTTTTTTTTTTTACTTCGTGTAAAACATGTCAATTTCAGACTATAAAAGCGTTTATACTATTACTACAACGGCCATAAAATTATTGGTTTTTCCCGCACGATTGAAACAAGACTTGTGACGTTAAATAGATGGTGCATCGTTACACGGGGGCATAGGGGCCTAATGTAGATTCTAACACTTTCATCAAAATAAAGTCTCAATCATTTTTTTCTCTAGGTTATATTACTTTTACTAGATGGATTAGTGAATGGTATAAAATATAGTATTTTTATTTTCTGAAAATAGATATGTTCGTTTATGAACTACAAAATGGCAACTTTACTTAGGTGGTAGAAAAAGGACCACGCTTGGGCCGAGACCTTTGGTTAAACAAAGACAACCAGTCCAGCGCCTGTAAGAACCCGAAAGAGCAAACGAAGAGTACAATGCCGTTTTACTATTCTTTTCTTTCTTTAAACTGCTGTCCTCCCCAAGATAATTACACATCCCTTCTGTGTGCTCGAGAGTGTTGTCTCTTGAAGAAAGAATGACAGAGTAAAAGAGGACTAGGCGATTGTCAGTTCACCGAGTATTTCCTCTCTATACTGGATGACTTGTCTCTGACGTATTCATCTAAGCTCCACCTCCCTCGCACACGCACGGGCTGCGTAACTTCAGACCTGGCATTGAGCTTTCAGATAATATCCTCTTAAGGCCATGATGGATGGTGTTGCTAATCTTATATAAACTAGTGAGTTTATGCCATCATGTTGGTTGTTTGATCAATTGGGAGGAAGGCTGACAAATTGGGGTATGATATATGTAAGCCAGGCGACAGACTGGTCCACCACAGATAACACTTCTCTAGCAGCAATGATCCATGACACAGTTTTAATTGTCTCTGGCTACCGTTTGTTATATCATAATGGTCTCATTTTTTTTATCGTTATGAATGTATGCAAAAATCCTCCATCCACTTAAAACTTATAACTGATTTGTAAAGTATTGAGATGTAATAAATTAACATTTAAATATATTAGGTCTCTTAATAGTTTCCCAGCCACTTTTATACCAACCTAATGTTATTTTGGGAAACGTCTCAGCTGTACTGAGCTCCAGATTTTATTGTCAGGTGTAAGAAAACGTGCAATAAATAATAATAATAATAATAATAATAATAATAAGTAATAACTGTGTGTCTCTTTACCCCGTTTGGGTTGTATAAAAGCATATGAGTAGCCCATATGCAAAACCAGTTAACTCCACCTGAAAGAATTTTCGGATAATCGCAAAAAACTTATAACAACTAACCTGTCAATGATAAATTATAGAAAATTTAGCAACAATTAAAGAAAAATGATTTTGTTTAACTAACAAAAGCTGTATAATATCACGCTAAAAGAAAAGTAATTATTTTTAATTTAAAGTTTGGATTTAACAGGTTTTGCATCTGTACAGTGGAAATAACATGTTTTGAGTCTGTATTGGTGGCCATTTGCTTTTAGAATCAAGGTACAAAACCTGTTATATCCATGGGAATAAGGGTTTTGAAACAAATTTAAATAAAAAAAGCTTTTTCTTGGAACAAAAGACTTTATTAATACATAGGAAAAATATAGGTCATGAAGGAATATTAGTTTCCATTGTTATAAGGTCAACCCTCGAAAGAAAAAAATGCGTAAAAGTCCAACACAAACCAAATTAACGAATCTCCTCAAGAGCATCATCTTCTGTCAATTCAAAATCTATCTCTTCTTCTCCCAAATTTCCTAGCATCAAAGGAACTGGGTTTATTTGCTCAGCAAAAACGTTATTGTAAAATTGAAGCCTTGGTTCTTCATACCACTCCTCACCAAAGTGAAGCATAAGAAGACGTTTAACGTCTGTGATTTTAGCAGGCTTCAAAGTCACTCCTTTTTGTACCTCAATAAGCTGAGTGTTTCGAAAAGTCTTTCCTTGTTTGCACAGTGTTTTAGCCTCACCAACTTCAAAATTAAAAAATGGTTCACCCTGAACCAGGATAGTTTTACAAGTTTTACTTCGTTTAAGAACAATCTTTTTGGTTTTTTGAAATTGAAAATGCCACTGAGCTGGCTTTTTCAATACTTCTTCTGAGGCATGTTTCCAATCGCTCACTTTACAATCTGTACCTAGGTGAAGGACAGTTGAAAACTTTTCAAAAACTTGTAGGTATTCCTCAGGATTGACAATTACACTTTTGGCCTTGAACTGTCGTTCAAAATTGCCAAATACCCGATCGGGCGGGATAAAAGAATGGCCCACGATCGGGAAGCATATCACTACTTCCTTTACTTGTTGGGGAGCCTCTAGAAGCAACCAGTGTGAAAGCATGTATATAACAGTCTTATTTTTATTCTGTCCACCACAGCCGTCAGAAAACAGACGGACTGTGGTGATTCCATCAAGATCTAAACCAGACAATCTGTGATGTAATGCGGATGCAATCTGCACAGATCCTTTAGGAAACTGATTTTCTGTCCATACATAGCAATAAGTGTTTTCTTTGTTTTGATTAGTTGTTGAAATACCCTCACAAATGGTAAAGTTAATATAAGTATAATTGACGTCGGTAATAAGCCTCCTGGTCGGGTATTTTCGGCAATACCAAGTTCTTCTGACAATCATAGCTGAGAACTGTCTCATGGTCACTACCCTCACGTAGCTTTTCATAAAATGTATCAGCCCTTTTCTTGTGTACTTTGAGTTCTACTTCCAGTTCCTGTTTTTTCTCTCTGTTTTTCTCGTCAGCAATTTTATTCTCTAGACATGTACACGCTGAGCATTTATCTGTATACGGTGCGTTAAAACTTATATTAAAATTGTCATTGAAAACATTTCTGAAAAATTCATATTCAACCCTGAGTTGCTCTTCCAGGTGCTTTTCATGGTACATTTCCCACATCTTTCTTCGAGACAAATCACTATTTAGGTACTGCCTGGTTCTAATTTTCCCCCTACAGTAATGATTTTGTATGGGTATAAAAGTTATGATCAAGTCCTTGACAGTTTTGTCTTTTTAAACTGTATTTTTCAACTTGACGGGCACCTCCACGATTTTCACGTGGAGTCACACCTTCTTCTAGATATTTTTTACACAGCCGTTGCACTCTGTCTCTATTTTCTTGTAATATGCTTAGAAATGCAGCACGGCACACTTTAATGTTCCGTTTTACTCCTCCACGCTGTTTTGGTTAAAATAAAATTGGTGCTTACCATTCTTTTATGAGGATTACATCCACCCCGCTGAGCTCGATTTCTTTGCACTGATGACACTGTCACATGTTGGAGGATGAAATTCTTTTTTGATTGTAAATTGGCGTCTTTGTGGTAGTGCTGGTGTATTTTTCTCACATCCTGTATCGACAGCTCCTTGCATTTGAAGATACTATTTTGTCCATGAACACATGTTGGCATGGATGGAAAACCTTTAGGTCGGTGTCTGTAACATAAAATAATTGGGAATTAAAATAAAATGGTTAATAAACAGTAAAAGTATGAGATAGGGTAAGGCTATTTATTTAGTTATGTTAGCTATTGATGGCGGCCACTTTCTTTAGGTTAGGTGTTTGCAAAAGAGCTGTAGGCCCTATATTGTCTGTTATTATAGTGTTATCATATTTTTGGGTTCTTCTTCATATATTAGCAATTTACACTTTTAAGGAGTGTGTGTGTGTGTGTGTGTGTGTGTGTGTGTGTGATAGTAGGTTGGGAGAAATATACATTAATAACCTTACCTATCCTTCTTGGCAACGTTGCGCTTCCACTCATCTGGACGTCGTTTACGTTTTCTTGACATTTCGGCAGGTGTTTATATAATAACTGTACCATTCGGATTTGCAACTCTTTCGTTTTCATGCTCTTCCATTATTTAAAATACTATAGAAAACCACGATTAAAATGAACACTTTATATTATTAAAGCTACTGCAAGCCTAGGCTAGGAAAAAGTAATGTTCCCTCACATTTTTTTAGCAACAGCTGATGTTTTTCAAGTCAATTCTAAAAAAGGCAGTGTAGCCAACATTAAACTTTAAAATTAACCTATGATATTAATTTTTAAATGAAAATAAAATAAAAATAGGTCCATCTGTCAACGGAACAAAAATTAGCTTGTTTGGCATTTGTTTACTCAAAGTGGCCATGTGGGTTTAATCAATTATAACGGCTTTTGCAAATGTAAACATGAGGATGATTTTAACAGGTTTTGATTCTGTAGGCTACAACGATTTAACAGGTTTTGCCAATGGTCCCACTTTTCTCTTTCATTTTTAAGGCATTTATAGTGGATTTTGGAACATGAAACCACGTTAAATTAAAAGAAGGAAAGCCAAAGTATCCATGGATACCGATATCTCGATTTCGACAAATTATGGATTTAACGGGTTTTGCATATGGGCTACTCACTTATTTTAAATCCCGGTCAAATCAAATTTCCTCAGTCCTATTCCTAGGGAGGTATGGTAGCTTCTGAAACCTGAAACAAAAACACTTGAGTAAAGTTATGTAAAATAACGAGATGTCACGATACAGTAACCGCATCGATGTTGACCAAGACGTCACCCTTGCCCTAGATAGTTTGTAAGGTCGGGTTCGAGCTCCAGAAGGCTTTACCGCGCCTTGTTTCTGCTAAAAGATTTACAACTTCCGCTCCATGAAAATTGTGGTACAGTTATTGTCTCAAGTTTGTTTTCTTTTCCCCCGCGTACAGATGTTGCAGCACAAACAACTCTGCCAATATGTTTGATTACAAATAAACACACGGACCTATGGTTTGCTCCAGTAAGTGTGTATGCGAACCAACCAAACACTGTAACCATGCAACCGGCTGAGGGGGGAAATGATAACGTCTTTCTGTCAGAATTACTATTCGCATTTTAGGACTATTTTGACCTTCTCATATGTCTTGCTCTAAAAATATGACTAAATCTCCCCCCCCTTTACCACTGTCTCAAGTAATGTAACATTAGTTGGTTTTCCTGGTTATATGTTAAATTCTCTTCTTTGTAGTGTGATTAATATTTGTCTGTTTTCAAACAGAAAATTAACAATTAAATGTTATTGTACATTTACAGATTATGTCTGCACATGTGTTATTGTGTATTGTTATTGTCTTCGTTTTTTGGAATGGATAGTATGGATGCGAAGGTCGAGTCCCAAAAGGAGTATTACCCAAATTATTAGACAATTATTGTGCAAAAGAATTAGAAGCATATATTGATAACAATATTAATATTATGAAGCATTAATGATGAAGTTTAGAATATAAATCTAAAATGAAGGTTAACCCGATCTTAACCCGTCCGGGATATACTCAAAATTATTTATTCCGCTAATAAGGTAGAGATTAGGAAGGTATAATTTAGAGAAATAGCCGAATTTATGTAGAGGGAAATTGGAAAACCATTTTGGTAAAAACACCCTTAGTACACCCAACTGGTTTGGAAACCCGACATCCCATTACCGGCAAACCTGACTAGATTAGTTTGACACTTAGACCACGTGTCCACCGGCGTGGGGTAAAAATAAGCAAAAGCTAAGGTTGAGAATACACAATAAATTCTTTTCAACACACGCCATTGTTTTTCTGCTGTTCACCTCTACGCTTGAACAAACTTCTCCCCTAAATT
>JBCFYV010011135.1:4864987-4968548 GCA_039000515.1 Timema cristinae
CCGATGGTCGTGGCCTCAGACCCAACCGGAATCGATGGATTTTACTTAAGCGATACACATTCGTAGCACAACTTTCTTCGGAAGGTTCCGTCAGTTTCATTTCAATTTCGAAATGTAAAGAGCCCTAAAAAAATGTGTAAAAATACCTTTACTGAAAAAATTTGTGGTCTCTTTCACTCTCGCTCATTGAAATTCTCGTATACTTATATAAGTTGGATCAGAAATTGCAGATTAAATACCTCAAATAAATAGATAAATAAGTTAAATAAATATATTATAAGATACTTAATACATTATTTACTACAAATTATCATGATTAAATATATAGTCCAAAATAATTTAAAAACTTAGAATTTCGTTTTCTAAAAATTCTCCTCTAATTCTCCTATTTATAAATTAAATAATTTCGTTGCTTTTTTTCTGGTAGAAGTTTTCATCTTGTTTCCCTTAAGATTATGTTAAATTTGTTTGAAACAGGAGTGTATGCAGGCGTACGCATATTTATTGACTTTTGTATTTGTTGAGTAAAGAGTGTGGCAAGGAATAGTTCATGGATATGACAGTAAATAATGATGGTTTGAGTGCCATCACTATACTAGAGGTATCAGGAGCAGTTCAGTGATATAAGAGTAAGTATTGATGGTTTGAGTGCCGCCACTATACTAGAGGTAGCAGGGATATGATGGTAAGTTTTGATGGTTTGAGTGCTGCTAATATACTAGAGATAGCAGGGATATGATGGTAAGTATTGATGGTTTGAGTGCCGCCACTATACTAAAGGTAGCAGGGATATGATAGTAAGTATTGATGGTTTGAGTGCCGCTACTATACTAGAGGTAGCAGGGATATGATGGTAAGTATTGATGGTTTGAGTGCCGCCACTATACTAGAGGTAGCAGGGATATGATGGTATTTATTGATGGTTTGAGTGCCGCCACTATACTAAAGGTAGCAGGGATATGGTAGTAATTATTGATGGTTTGAGTGCCGCTACTATACTAGAGGTAGCAGGGATATGATAATAAGTATTGATGGTTTGAGTCCCGCCACTATACTAGAGGTAGCAGGGATATGATGGTAAGTATTGATGGTTTGAGTCCCGCCACTATACTAGAGGTAGCAGGGATATGATGGTAGTATTGATGGTTTGAGTGCCACCACTATACTAGAGGTAGCAGGGATATGATGGTAAGTATTGATGGTTTGAGTCCCACCACTATACTAGAGGTAGCAGGGATATGATGGTAAGTATTGATGGTTTGAGTGCCGCCACTATACTAGAGGTAGCAGGGATATGATGGTAAGTATTGATGGTTTGAGTGCCGCCACTATACTAGAGATAGCAGGGATATGATAATAAGTATTGATGGTTTGAGTGCCGCCACTATACTAGAGGTAGCAGGAATATGATGGTAAGTATTGATGGTTTGAGTGCCGCCACTATATAGAGGTAGCAGGATATTATGGTAAGTATTGATGGTTTGAGTGCCACCACTATACTAGAGTAGCAGGATATTATGGTAAGTATTGATGGTTTGAGTGCCACCACTATACTAGAGGTACAGGATATGATGGTAAGTATTGATGGTTTGAGTCCCGCCACTATACTAGAGGTAGCAGGGATATTATGGTAAGTATTGATGGTTTGAGTGCCACCACTATACTAGAGGTAGCAGGGATATGATGGTAAGTATTGATGGTTTGAGTCCCGCCACTATACTAGAGGTAGCAGGGATATTATGGTAAGTATTGATGGTTTGAGTGCCACCACTATACTAGAGGTAGCAGGGATGAGATGGTAAGTATTGATGGTTTGAGTCCCGCCACTATACTAGAGGTAGCAGGAATATGATGGTAAGTATTGATGGTTTGAGTGCCGCCATTATACTAGAGGTAGCAGGGATATGATGGTATTTATTGATGGTTTGAGTGCCGCCACTATACTAAAGGTAGCAGGGATATGATAGTAATTATTGATGGTTTGAGTGCCGCTACTATACTAGAGGTAGCAGGGATATGATAATAAGTATTGATGGTTTGAGTCCCGCCACTATACTAGAGGTAGCAGGGATATGACGGTAAGTATTGATGGTTTGAGTCCCGCCACTATACTAGAGGTAGCAGGGATATGATGGTAAGTATTGATGGTTTGAGTCCCACCACTATAATAGAGGTAGCAGGATATGATGGTAAGTATTGATGGTTTGAGTCCCGCCACTATACTAGAGGTAGCAGTAATATGATGGTAAGTATTGATGGTTTGAGTGCCGCCACTATACTAGAGGTAGCAGGGATATTATGGTAAGTATTGATGGTTTGAGTGCCGCCACTATACTAGAGGTAGCAGGGATATTATGGTAAGTATTGATGGTTTGAGTGCCACCACTATACTAGAGGTAGCAGGGATATGATGGTAAGTATTGATGGTTTGAGTCCCGCCACTATACTAGAGGTAGCAGGATATTATGGTAAGTATTGATGGTTTAAGTGCCACCACTATACTAGAGGTAGCAGGGATAAGATGGTAAGTATTGATGGTTTGAGTCCCGCCACTATACTAGAGGTAGCAGGAATATGATGGTAAGTATTGATGGTTTAAGTGCCGCCATTATACTAGAGGTTGCAGGATATGATGGTATTTATTGATGGTTTGAGTGCCGCCACTATACTAAAGGTAGCAGGGATATGATAGTAATTATTGATGGTTTGAGTGCCGCTACTATACTAGAGGTAGCAGGGATATGATAATAAGTATTGATGGTTTGAGTCCCGCCACTATACTAGAGGTAGCAGGGATATGACGGTAAGTATTGATGGTTTGAGTCCCGCCACTATACTAGAGGTAGCAGGGATATGATGGTAAGTATTGATGGTTTGAGTCCCACCACTATACTAGAGGTAGCAGGGATATTATGGTAAGTATTGATGGTTTGAGTGCCACCACTATACTAGAGGTAGCAGGGATATGACGGTAAGTATTGATGGTTTGAGTCCCGCCACTATACTAGAGGTAGCAGGATATGATGGTAAGTATTGATGGTTTGAGTCCCACCACTATACTAGAGGTAGCAGGGATATTATGGTAAGTATTGATGGTTTGAGTGCCACCACTATACTAGAGGTAGCAGGATATGATGGTAAGTATTGATGGTTTGAGTCCCGCCACTATACTAGGGTAGCAGGATATGATGGTAAGTATGATGGTTTGAGTGCCGCACTATACTAGAGGTAGCAGGAAATATGGTAGTATTGATGGTTTGAGTGCCGCCCCTATACTAGAGGTAGCAGGAATATGATGGTAAATATTGATGGTTTGAGTCCCGCCACTATACTATAGATGGCAGGTATATGATGGTAAGTATTGATGGTTTGAGTCCCGCCACTATACTAGAGGTAGCAGGAATATGATGGTAAATATTGATGGTTTGAGTGCCGCCACTATACTAGAGGTAGCAGGAATATGATGGTAAATATTGATGGTTTGAGTCCCGCCACTATACTATAGATGGCAGGTATATGATGGTAAGTATTGATGGTTTGAGTGCCGCCACTATACAGAGGTAGCAGGAATATGATGGTAAATATTGATGTTTGAGTCCCGCCACTATACTATAGATGGCAGGTATATGATGGTAAGTATTGATGGTTTGAGTCCCGCCACTATACTAGAGGTATCAGGGATATGATAGTAAGTATTGATGGTTTGAGTCCCGCCACTATATGGAGGTATCAGGGAGCAGTTGTGGGCACAGAACACTTGTAGTGAAGAAGCTCCGTGCCAAGTCTATTTTCCTCGTGCGTGAAACCAACATGTGCAATTGGATGCTCACTTGTTTTATGGAAGGAACTCAACAACACGACCGTGTGTTTGGACCACCTCACCAAGCACGTCCTTTTGGCTGAGTGACAAGAGAGACCAAATGGATGAAATGATGTAGCATTTGTGATTGTGAATAGCAACAATATTGTTTAAGTAGGCTTACTGGGTACAAATACACGACCCTTCACTTTGTTCACTTATATAGCGAGGGGGTATATTGGATTTTATTATCATAAATTAGTGCGACCAAAATACGACTTAAAGAGAAGGTTACTTGAGAGTACTTCCCCCTCATTATCTCGGAGAGATGATGAGAAATCATAATCCCAGACTCATTAAATTAATTAATACCCATGTGGAAAAATCAGATCTGGTCAAATCTGCCACAGATTTGGGAAGATCTGACCAGATGGGACAGGTTGTGGCTCATATTTGACTATTATTGAAATATAATTTACATGTCTTAATTAATTAAGTTGTATTTGTTTATTACACCGTTCGTATTTGAGAATTAATGGGAATAAATTAAGATTATGCTTATTGGAAATTAAAAATAAATATATTAAACTATACATTTGTATTAAAATAATTTATTCTAACTAAAATTAATAAACACACAATTTATAGTGACCCATAAAATACTACTATATAAAAATAAAATGTTAAGAGAATTAGTAATATTATCTATTATATTCAGGTCGATTGTAAATCACGTCAATAAACCTTTCGTCACTCACTTAGAGTTGTAAAATTTACGTTAGGACGTATTTTCCCAAAAAATCTACCACATGGACCCATAGGTTATGAAATTAATTTAAATTTGTTTTTTCATTGGTTGGATATCGCACAAAATAAGCAGTATCAAAATCACTAAATGAAATCTATATGAATGTAATTAAAACAACTAACTTAACGTGTTAACTTCCAACATCCTAAATAAATGTAAACAAAATATAAATAATAAAATAAATGATCAATTTTTAGTAGAGATATTTTTGTTAAAAATTAAAATATTCATATAATATAATTTAACATTTACAGTTTAGTTAAAAATATAATAATGTAACCTGTTAGAGTCTATTAGTAGCCAATTAGGGGCGGATTTACGACTGTGCCGCCCATAGGCACTAGATAATTAGCCGCCCACTTTTCCTGCCTTAATCTATAACCTTGTAAATCCCTGTTTTCCCCCTACCAGCCCCCATACACCAACACAAATATACCATATACACAAGTGGTATCTGTGGAAGGACAGATAAAAAGTAACTACATTATTTGATCAATTATTATAATGAGTTTTTAAAAGTAGTAATAAGCCTAGCAAAGACTTAAAACGTTGAAATAAATACTCTTACACTATCACAACACACAAATTAAAATATTATTTAATTTTCAACAGTATAAATTTTGCATTAGTAGGCTGTAGAACATGTTACTACAAATTAATTGAAAGCATGTATACAATAATACAAATGGTATATAGTATCTTTCGCATTGATTTATGCTGAGCGAACTAGTTGATGATGCCAGACAAATCAATTTTATCCAATAAGTGACCTTCAATTAAGCCGAATGTCAGTGAATTAAGGCGATACTCTATCATGTTGGTACGCAGATACAGCAAATAACAACAATCACACACACGATGAGACCGTAAGTTTATACAGCAAATCCCAGCAATTACACACACGATGAAGCCATAAGTTTATTTTAACTGGCAGAAAAAAATATATTTTCTTTCATCATTCAAAATTTTCCGCCCTTAAAATCTGCCGCCGTAGGCACGTGCCTACTAGGCCTATGAGTAAATCCACCCTGGTACCAATATATCTTTATAAACCATCAAGTTCGTAAATTGTGATTCACACTTTATAATTAGGCCGTTTATTTTATTATGTGTTTTATAAATGTGTTGCACACATGGATATTCAAGATTATATGGGTATAAGTTGGCCACTTTGTATTTTATTTGCTTGTGTTTTTGGAGTAAGTAATAATCTTTGGCGTATTAGTTATAAAGCATGGCAATGTATTTTTTTAGTTAATTGTAAAGAAGATAATTCGGTGACGGCAAATTGACAAGAGAATGATATAATATTTGAGAATGAACAGCCATATGTTGACTGTATCTGGATAGACTAAGGCTCCCTAGTCGGACCCTTGAGTTTTAGACTTGATGCAGTTTTGATGATTTTACACTTCTCGCGCTGTTCATAGTGAGGACTGCATCAAATTATTCTAACGGCGACAACCTATTTAAAATGGCGGAAAATGGAAGTCATTGCTCTAGCAGACAAACGACAATACTAAAACAATTGACAGTCGAACATTTCAACCGACACCGCGAGAAAAGCGCATGGCAGTTAGCCTTCCATATCAATAGTTACCAAGATCTCAAGAAGACTGCATAAGTATTGTTCGCGACTATTTGGACAGCTCCACTCTTGGTCTCGTGATTGCCAATGTAGTTATCAAGGGCACGAGTCAAGGCAACAACGCATAATTAGACTATTCAGATACAGCCGTTGACGATGGGGTTATATTAATATGGCCAGCTAGAAAAATCATGGAAAGAATATGCAGGGAAAGTACTAGCAAAATTGTTTAAGTAATGTCTTACACTAATCTTGAGATTTTAATCTTATTGTGCAATAACTCTTGTTTATTTTATATACTCTTGTTTATAATTATGATGGATTCTTTATCAATTAAGAAGGGCTTGTTCATAAATAAAAATTACCCACTCAGGCACCGCACCGCTAGTTGGTAGCTATAGGAGGCCTACATAACACACAAGAACTCATACAAAAGAGTGAAGATAATATTCTAAATAAACACATAAAACACCTTGAATTATGAATATTATTAATAAGTATTTTTGGAAATAGCCTGCTTGAAAGTGATGCATCGGAAAATGAATTTAGTGCCGAAATAACTAGTGCGGCTGAATATAAAGCTAATTAAGAAATTATATGTGTTCATATTGGTAAATTTAAGGGGGTACGTGATACCGATGTAGAGCCCGCAGCCAGCACTCAAACCGATTATAGAAGTAGACATGGTTAAAAAATTAAGTACAAACTCCCCCAAGATAGAATTTAAGAAATATGAGGGCAACATTGTGGAATCTAGTTCTTTTAGCTAATTCACTAACATTGATATAGTTAAGGACTTAGAAGCAGCAGACAAATTCCAGTATTTGATTCAGACCACTTTAACTGGCTCCAGGGCTCGAGAAATGGTAGAAAAATTTCTTCAGAATCAAGAAAATTATTCCAAGGCCATACAAAGTTTAATATCTCGTTTCGGACGCAATTATTTATTGGTTGAAGTTTATGTGCAAGAACCGTTTGAAAACTCTGCTGATAGCACTCGAGACTTTGGGAGTCACCTCTAATAAGTACGTGGCAATGTTATACCCGATGGTTGAATCCTGCTTTACAGAAGATTTACTCTGTGCTTGGCAACTTAGTGGTGCTTCAGGTCAACGTCAAGGTTGGTTGCAGAGCCTAATGAATTTTCTCCGGAGGAAGGTCAAACAAGATTAGCTCATATGTCTTGTGGTAAAAGGTTTTAATATCAGCGGTGGGGAAGAAGTTGTAAAAGGTAATAAGAGTAAGATCCCCAGCCATGAAAAATCAAAGGTATCGCACAGCAGCCACATTAGTGGATACAAGAGAAAGGCCTGGTTCAAACAGTTCAATGTGTATATTTTGTAACGCAAAACATTTTTATGTTGATTGCTTTAAAGCGATAACATTGACCAGAGATGATAAACTTAAAATTATTGGGTAGAGTCGCTGTTGTTTTGTTTGTCTGAAAGGTTGACACATTGCAAATCTATGTAAACTAAAGTGTTTGATCTGTCATGGTAGACACAGGATTCAACTTCGTCTCGAACTAGAAACTAATTTTATTATGTCTGGGAATAAAGACAATTTGAAGAAAGAATTACCTGTAAGTACCAGAGTTCCTGTGGATAATACATTGGCAAATAATTGTTGCTGTGAAGTACTTCTTCAAATTATTATTGTAAGGTTGAAGGGAAAAAGGGTCGTCGAAATGTTCAATCTCTTATAGACACAGGAACCCAGAGATATTACATTCTGAAGGAAGTGGTAGGACAAATGGGATACACAACAATAGGTGAAGGACGTATTCAACACTCTTTGTTTAGAGGAAACCAGTCAGGTAAAATTTCACACAATCGTTTTAAATCCAGTTGGTAAACATCAAAAACCGTTATGATTATGACAAGATATGTTGTTCTGTACCTTCTGCCAGAAAAGATTTGTGTCAGAGAAAACTACAACTGTTAGTTATAGAATAAATTATGATATCATACGGGTAGAAGTTTTGACCGGAACCGATTTCGTGAGAAAGATACTCAGAGGTGAAATAGTTATTCTTAAATGAAAACCCAGAGAAGCGAAGGACAAGGCAGAAAGAGAATTAGCAACATCAAAACATTTTGAAAAACTGTAAAAAGGTATGTGGATGGTCGATACATGATTCAAATTTTTCAATAGTTCAGAGTCATTTGGAAACAACGTTTAGTAAACTGAACTCTCTTGAAGTAGAAAGAGCCTACACAGAAGTGTTTGAAGAGTGGAAGAGAGAGGGAATCATAGAAGAAATGGTCAATGTGAAGTGTAATGAGAGACAGTATCTCCCCACCAACCAGTGAACAAGGAGCATGGTATCACGAAGATTCGCCATGTATTTTATGTTTAAGGAAATGTCAATTCCTGTCCTTCGCTGAATGGTTGCTTAGAGGATAGCCCGAACTTTATTTAACGTATTCCGTCTCTCCTGCTTAGCTTCAGAGTGGGCGATATTGGTGTTATTTCTAATATAAAGGAAGCTTTCTTGAAGATTGGTCTATGTGAGCGAGAATGAGATTTTGTTTGGTTCTTGTGGAAAATACCAAATGGGGCAAGCCTAGTTCTTAGACATGCACATGTGGTTTTGGGCATTTCACCCAGTCCCTTTCTGTCAGGAGTTGCCATAAAACACCATCTAGACTGAGTCTTGAGAAAATGTGAAAAAACTGTTTTGGGACGCATGTATACCCATAAAACTATAAACCAATTGCAGAAGGGTTTTTATGTTTGCAATTGTGTCTCGAATATTGATGAGGTGAACGAACTACAACATTTTATGACAGAATCAACTGCTTTGTTGCTTGAAGCCAAATTTAAGCTGAAAGGATGGAAATATTCGATCTCTGAAGTTGACAATAATGAAGTGTCACCTGTTTTAGGCCTGTATTGGAGGCGTGTAACTGATATGTTGGCAATAAACTCAGCCTTTATTCTTCAAATTGATTTGCAGAGTGTGATTAAGAGGAAAATTTTATCTGTTAATCAAAGATTGTATGACCCAATTTGTTTCACAGCTCCTTTAACATTGAACCCAAAACTGTTGAGTCAACAGATTTGGTACTCTAAGTTGGGCTGGGATGGAAAATTTCCCACAAAAGAGAAGGAGAGGTTTGAAAAATGTCTGAACAAAATTCACACGTTCTGCAATGCCAGTCGAGATGCGAATGTTGCCATTGTGTATTTGAGATCGGAGAATGAATTTTGCATTTACGTTAAACTTGTTCAGGCTGAGGCCAGGGTAGCACCTATCAATAAAACCACTTTACCACGTCTGGAATTCTTAGCCACAACTATTGGGGCTAGACTGTTTTCTTCCATTTAGATTTGAATGTGTCGGAATTCTGTTTCTGCAGTGAACCAAGTAAGGTTTTAGCGTGAATACAAAGAAAGGAGCACTGGGTTACATTTGTAAATAATAGAGCTCAAAAGAATAAACGATTTACGATGAAGAAGAATAGCGTCACGTTCCAGGCCCACTTAACCAAGCAGATCTTTCCAGTTGAGGATGCTCTGCTAAGAAATTGATGCAGGCGAGATGTTGGTAGGGGCCTGAATTGCTAAAGCTGCCTCAAAATCAATGGCCTATGGAAATTGTTTCTGTTGATGAAGAAGTTGTCTACCAAGAAATAAAGAAAGGTGCGGTTACGGCTCTAGCAAATGTGCACACTGTTGGTGAGTGGTATTATCACTTCTTCTCACAGTACGACAAAATTCTCCTTCTTGTGGAATGGGTGCTCATGTTCATTCGTGATTGCAGAAACCAACCGAAGACGAGAGAAGATCTTAGTGCCAAATAATTTGATGAGGCCAAGGTCCTTGTCATTAGATTGATTCAGTAAGAATCCTTTCAAGGCTCGAAGCGTGAACCTGTCAAGTCACTCAGTTTATTTGTGGACGCCAAAGATGTTCTACGTCTGAATACACGCATATTGGAACGGAAGGATGTGTCAGATTTCAGATATCTAGCCTTATTGCCTTCTGATCATCCAGTGTTCGCCAGATTGATTCATAAGACACATGTCAAGTCAAATCATATTGGAGTGCAGTTTCTTTTGACCCTGCTTAGAGAAAAGTTCTAGATTGTAATAGTTAGGAGACCCGTTCACTCTGTTGCTATGAAATGCACTGTGCGCCAATTATTTGCAAGCTCACAATTTATCAGTCTATGCCTCTATTACCTGAAGACAGATTGCGTGACACCGTAGTGTGGGAAGTCATATGAGTGTATCTAGTGGGTGCAGTGTATCGTGCTGTCTACCTGGAACTAGCATATGCATTGTCGTCGGATACCTTATTAAAAACCATAAAGAGATTCGTGGCTCAACGTGTCTGTCATATACAGAAATAACAGGAATACATTTGTGGGTACAGATAATTCTTTTTCACAAATGGATCGGGAGAAAATTAATTCTTTCAACTCATCAAAACGAATTGTTTGGAAATTTCATCCCCCTGCTGCTCCATGGTAGGATGGTTGGTTAGAGTGCCTTATTGGTATAGTGAAACCCTTGCTTCTGAGCGTAATTGGAAAAGCTCGGCTGATTTTTGAGGAACTAACAACTGTGCTATGTGACCGTGAATCTATAATAAAATCACTACCTCTGACCTGTGTACCATGCGATCCTGACAGCCTAACTACATTGACACCGGCCTTAATCCTTCAGGACCTTAAAGAAGTAGGAGTACCTGATTGTGACCAAATGGGAACAATTGATCTGAAGAAGAGGTCAAGGTACTTACAAAAACTGCAGGAAGTATTAAGGAAGAGGCGCCGTTGTGAATATCTGGAACAGCTAGCTGAAATCTCAAAGAGCAAGAAGGAATATGGTCTAAAGCGTCACTCTCACAATAGACTAGACTACAAATGACAAGGAAATTGGGGTTCATAACCAGGTCGAGAGTTCTCCACTTTTCTTCCACTTAAATATGGGTTCGCTTATTCTAAATTCAGCCTCACTAATTCTTAACACATTAGCGTATTTAGTACCTGACCCCTTCAAGAAGCCTTTCCCCTCCTGAGACACAGGTTTCTACTTTGGCTCACTCACTTAGGAGTATGTAAAGACTCTATTATTTCTTTATTTTATCAAATACATTTACTAGAAAACCCGTAATATTTATTAAACAAAATAATATACATTGTTGCAAAAACACTACACAAAAGAGCATAAATAATATAATATATACTGTTACAAAAACATCGAGAAAAGAGGAACATCTCTTTGCAGCAAAGAGCATAACTCTTAATTCCATATTTAATCATGCTCCATAAAAAATATATATATATTAGCTTTTAGCTCAGAAACTACTGGTTTTATAAAAATGTATTTCAAATTAGAATATTTTTGATTTATATGGTATAGCTCTACAATGATAAGGTAGGCCTATATCGTATCTCAAATAGTTGCAGAGATATGATCCAATGTATACCACCCTTAAAGTAATTTTCACGGAAAACGAGGATTTCTATTTTGTTTATATTGTTAAAACATTCCTCGATACCAAATTTAATCAAAATTATTGGAGCGAATTTTTAGAAGATCGATTTTGATATCGTTTTGCCCTCCGGTAAATAACCCTTATTTGGGAGTTTGATATCTAATTTCAAAATCTATCCAGGGAACCTTATTAAAACTCTATATATCAAATCTTATTTAACCTGAATGGCTCTAGGCAGAGATATAGACATACGGCATCGAGAAAAAACACTTTCGGCTTCAGGCGGTCATGAAACGTTGATATTTATCAATATCTTGAATTCAATTTTTTTTACAAGCCCAATAATTCTATCTTCGAAGGGTCTACCTTAGAGCATACTTACAAACACACATAAATACATAGTTAATCACTCAGTCCCCTACGGGGTAGGCAAGAAACTGAGCATAAAACTAAAAAAAACTCTATACGAAGTGTTTTTCTGCCCAACTCCAAGAGACGCAGATTGAGAAGAGGAACTATGTACAACCCATAAAACCCCATGGGTTTCCTAGTCAGCCTTAGGACAGCTCACGCTACTGAATGTATGACGTAGCCTCCCCAAGCCCAGGTGAGGCAATTCAAAGAAGGGGGAAGTACTCGTTTCATAGTACTAGTCCAGGAAGTTTTCAGTTTGAACTTGAGCAAAGCAATCACAAGACTAAATTCACACTAAAAAAAATTGTCGACCTCCAATAGGGAGGACGATTGGTTTTGCGACGGCAATTTGATTGACGTTTTAGAAGTTACCTGAATTATTGGGGATATACCTCAGCCAAAAAATATCTGACAGATACGGATAGCCCTGTCAAATTATATTTAGAGTGGGAATTTATCAGAAAAGCCCCAATTCAACAAAAAAATGCTGATGAACGGCATCGTCCCTCTGTTTTGCTGGCCAAAACATAACAAATGTGTACATCCTATGCTACCTTTGATCAAGGCGACCCCAGTTCCTCGATTTTATGGGACAGTTAAATATGTTTTGAAAGTATTATTTTTATATTTAATCTTTACATCCTCAAAATCCTCTATTATAAAATTAATTGCATTATGAAATAAGGTATAAAATGGTTTGAATGATAATGTTTTCATATAAGCACACCTATGTTTACATAAATAAACACATTCGTTAAATATATTAATATTGATAATTTTAATTTACTCTAAATGGGTATTATTTTTAATGCGTTTGTATAGACTTTTAATCAAATATAAGTCAACTAAAAACAAATTAAAATGCAATGTTTGACAAGGCTGAAAACTTTTTAAAAAAATTAGACCTACTTTCTTCTTAAAAGGCTAGGTATGGTAAACGGGTGGATTTATGACTCTACCACCCATAGGCACTAGATAATTTGCCACCCACCTTTCCTACCTTAATTATTTACACCCTTTTAAATCCCCGTCTGCCCCTATAAGCCTTCATACACCGAAACACATATACAATTGTAACAGAAAAAAGTACTTACATATTTGATTGTTTGCTATATTGAGGTTTTAAATATAGTAAGAAACAAAGAAAAGATTGAAATAAATACTCTTACACTATCACACCAAACTAATATAACAATATAAAGTTTGCATTAGTAGACTGTAGAACATGTTACTACAAATAAAATATCATAGGTCCCCTACACGATCAGTCAGACTGTCAGTCTCGGAACTATTGTCAGTATGCATCAGTATTTACAAAGAGACCGTACACGGGCAGTTTTCGCAACATTATTTTCATCAGTCCCAGCTCCTCCATGACCCTTAAAACAACCTGGATGATAGTAAAAAGGCGTGTGCAGTCTGTGTTTGCTACTGAGACTGAAGAAAAAACTGACAAGCATTCACACGGTCAGTATTACTGTCAGTACTACTGTCTGTCTCTACCACAACTTACAAGGCTGATGTACTGATACCAATGTGATCAGAAAATTGTGTTCACATCAGTATTTTCATAATACCGTCCATCAGTACTGCCCCTACACGATCACGAGCTCCTATTTTCATATACACTGACACAACTCAAGAGGACTTAGTTTCTTCTCAAATTCAGTGTTTGTTAGAAGATGAGCTTTCAAGAATATTAACTCTTCAACTAGTGTATCCTCGGTGTATGCACAGGCACACTTGTAACACAACAGTAACACATTAGTAACACTAGTGCGTCTAAGTGCTAATGAAGAAGAGGGTTAATCCACCCTTTAGTTTAGGGTTCCCATTTTTGCCGTTTTTACTGGGACAGTCCCGTTTTTCTATCAAATGTCCCGACGTTCCGAATTTATTCCAAATGTTCCGCTTTTACGTGTCTTTCCTGAAAAGATAAATCTGTGGGTTATGGATTTTATTCTGTGTTATAGTATAACCATGTAACACTCCATGATACATTGTTGACCCATTTATATTGCAATGTTGATAATACTTATAGTTACGCTCCTTTTTCCCCCAGGCTTCTGTTGACAGTATGTTACTTTATCAATTTCCGTTTACATACATAATAGTGGTTGCTAGCGTTTGTAGATTCTTTTTTTCAGCCCTCATAGTGCCAAAACGTAAATGCAATATAAGTAATAATATTAGAAGAGAATTTCCCTTCATTAAAGGTATAGACTAAAATGTGGAATGTAATTTATTCAACTCTAAATTTTGCATTTCATATGGTGGTTGGTCAGACGTAGTCAACCACGTCAAAACGGGGAGAAAAAAAGGTGCTGTTCGTAGTAAAGCTTCCAACAAGAGTGTAAGTAATTTCCTAAATCAAAACCCAGAGTGAAATGGAAAAACAGTTATCATTGGCAACACAGGAAGAAACCTTCACTTATCACATGACGGAGTATAATCACAGCTTTAAGTCCATGGACTGCACAACAGCCACTGTAAAAAAAACCTTTTCAACGATAAATTCAGATGTTTTCAAACAAAGTGCAAGGCAATAATCACCAATGTTATTGCACCATTCGTGACAAAGCAGATTAATGAAGAGCTAAAGAAGCTCGTTTCATTAATAGACTAATAAAACCACTCGGACATAACGTTAGTGGTTCTGGTCGTGAGATATTATCATGCAGAACAAGGTGTGAAGGTGAAGGTGTTGGAGTTGGTTAATTTAGGCGGTGAAACTTCACAACTATTATTTTCTTACGTTTTGTAAGTATTACAGAAGTTAGATCTCCTTGAAAAGATTACTTCCGTGTCAGCAGGTAACACAAATACGAGTTTTAGTGGAAATAAGAGAAGGGGAAAGAGTAATCTATACTTAGAAATGCAGAAAACACTGTAAATAATTTAATTGGCATTGGTTGTCCTGCACATGTGATACATAATGCTGTGCAGACTGTTGCGGATTGCTTACCTATTTATCATAGTGTTAACAATTAACAAGATTGGCCAGCATTTCCACATCGATTGTGTGCGAATTGAGGCACTCAAATTATTCTGCGAATTCACCCATACAGAGAATAAAACTGTTATGGGTAACAGCAAGACAAGATTGCTCTCTCTCTCTCTCTCTCTCTTGCCTGCAGTTCAGAGAATTATTGACAATTTTCCTGCTTTAAATTCATATTTCCCTTCCAGTGACAAATGTCCTATCAGTCTCAAAAAAATTCTTTTAAAATCCACTTTAAATTACACTCCTACATTTCCTTTTCAGCCAGTTAAAAACAAATTTTCCTATACCATCAAATGTGTTGAAAATAAATGAGATAACTTTAATTGAGGTGAAGGATGAACTAAACAAACTGGTTGAAAAGTTAAATTGCAGGAAGGCATAAAAGTTTCTTACAACTATTGTGAGAAATGATTTGCAAGAATTAGAAAATGAAGGACACAGTCATAAAAGTTGAAAAGTTTCTAAGATATGCAGTAGATTTCTATGACACTTCTATTGAATATATTCAGGAGTGGTGTACATCATTTATCACACCTCTTCAGCCTTTGGACTAGATCAATTTGCTGTGTAAAGATGGAGAGAGAGTGAACAGAGTGGTTCCAATTAAAAATGGAGTCAAGCATGGAAGTGCTCTCCCACAATTACTATTTGTATTGGTGATGGAAATGATCATGAATAGAGTGCCAGGGAAATTGGGTGAGGAAGAAATGAAAGCAGTGATATTTTAAGATGATTTGATGGTATGGGGGTAAACGGAAGAGGAAATATAGGAACAGCTGCAGGAATGGAATGAGAATGTGAAAAAGTGTAGAATGAAATTTAGTATGACCAAAAGTTAAGTGATGCTGATGACAAGGCAGAGAATAATTCCAAGAAAGGTGGATGGAGTAGGTTTGAACGAAGCAAAAAAAGTGAAGTATCTGGGTAGTGTGATTGAGTCAAAGGGAGCAGCAGATAATATTGTATAGAGATACGAGGGCAGCAGAGAGAGTTTTTCTACAGGTGTGTAAGAGACCTACTATGAGATAGAGATGTGCCTCTAAAGTGCAAGTACTGTATAGAGCATACTTTATACCCATAGTAACGTATGCAGTGGAAATGTGGAACTTGGATTTAAAAAAAGAAACCAGGAATGAAGAATGAAGTTTGTGAGGAGCATGCTAGCTGTCACCAGAAGAGATAAGGCTAGGAATGAAGATGTAAAGTCTAGAGTTGGGGTAAAAAGCATACAAAACTACACGCACTCCTTCCAAATATTCCTGGAGCTAAGCGTCAACTGAAACTGGTCCGTACCTCGCCAAACAACTGACCGGCCATCCAGAGTGACGTTAACTATGCTATGTTCAGAAATCCTTCTAGTACATTCCAGGGGGAGTAAGAACATGGTAGAGGGATCTCATGACGCCTACCAGGTCCCAGAACATTCTAGGTCCCGAGGAGACTCCGTTCCTTTTCCACTCGTCACCCCACCTCCTTTCTACCTTTTATGGTATATTGGGCATTATATTGAGACCGTGAAGTGGATTTTAGAGCGCACTTGGTGGCGATTGAAATTAAAGCGCTAGGCTAGTAGTGGCCATCATACAAAAAGGTATGCTGAATATTTTGTAACTTGTTTTTTTATATAATTATCGTTATTATGTTGGAAAATATTGGAATATCTTCCCATCTGGAAAATGGACTGTTCAAAGTTGTAAATTCATAATATTTGGAATATATTATTTATATGTTTTTTAACACTATAAAATTTTCTCATCAGGAAAATATCTTCGCATAGGTATAATTCATTTTTATTTATGTTAGTGATCTTTTGGTTAGTTCCTATAGAGGAAATAAATTGTTTGGCGTTGTAAAGTCATAATATAAGGAATATATTATAAATAAGTTTTGTAACATTATAAAATTTTCCCATCAGGAAAATATCTTCACATTATTGTAATTCTCTATGATTTAGGTTAGTGAACATTTGGTTAGTTCCTATTGAGGAAATAATTATTTTGTAGTTAGTGTGGAATATATTATAAATAATTTTTGTAACATAAACATATTTTCCCATCAATAAAATATATTTACATTGCTATAATTCATTTAACTTATATAAGTGAGCACTTGTTAGTTCTTATTGAAGAAATAAATAGAAATTAGTAGTATGCATGGAATATGCTTTGAATAATGCTTCGTATTAAATATTTTCCCATCAGGAAAATATTTTAACGTTGTTTATGTCTTATCAAGGATTATATTTGATTAATTATTCTGGTAAAGTCATTCGGTATGAAATATGAAGTAAATTCCCTTCAGGAATAATTTAAATTAGTTGAGTCTCGAGTAATATCATTAGGAGCATTTTGTGTTCTCCTTTTTTGAGAACACAACTTAATAGTAGAACATTGACAAGTTAGATTGGTTATAGAAGTTATACTTTGCCATCAGTTTTTTGTGATACACGAGTTTATGGTACAAGTATATTGCAGTTTTAGTAGTTTTATGAGATATTATAAATATAGAAGGTTGTAGCGTTCTTATTTTTGAAAACACTACCTCATATTTTATATAGGCAAATGACTTAATTATAATTCGTCTTATTTAATCAAGGAAGTTTTCCTGCCTTATGAAGTTAATTCTCTTATCAAAAGTTTTTTTAAATTTGTTATTCTTGTTATTCCTCTTCTGGGTAACAAAATTATATCCATCTATTTATTCATATATTTATTTACCAATAAAGTATAATTTATTTTAAAACTATCTTGAATTAAGATCTATTTATAGCAAATTCCTACGTAAACTTATTTATGCCCTCTCATCTTTGTATTTATTTGTTAAATTCGCCCTTCCATTTACGGTTATAGTAAAATTGGGGCGTTTCAATATTAATAACACTCTCTCAGTTCATGGTATTGTATGATATTAAAATAGTCTCTCAGTTCATGGTATTGTATGATATTAAAAGAGTCTCTCAGTTAATGATAATGTATGGTATTAATAACAATCTCTCATTTCATAATATTTGATGATACTAATGACAGTTTCTCAGTTCATGATATTGTATAGTATTAATAACATTTCCTCAGTACATGTGATTTGAATGCTATTAGGCCTACAAACCTTTACCATTAATGGCAACCAAGGTCAACACGTATTATAAGGGTCCCAATTTGCTTATATATTATTTATTTTGGTAAGATGGGGTGTTAGCATTGAAATGATTTGGTAACCGCTCAGATATCTTTATATTTATACTGTATTAACTTCAAGACGTTTGTGTCTACCTCATTTACAAGAATCTAAGCGGAACAAGGCTCGCTCCAGCCTGACCTATGAACGTGTAGTCGGGTCGAAAGAGAGTTGGATGTTCGCAGTTAGGTCACTGAATGTGATGTCTTGCAAAGTACCTCACCTTCCAGGTGTAGTTTCAACCTCGTGTTGCATCAGTGTGTGACGGAGTGTAATTGAAGGCTGCACAGACCATTCTAATGAAATATGGTGAAAAGTGATGCAAGTGGAAAGATGAACCTTCGGTTGAAACAACTCATCCCTAGCTCGTGTGAAACACTGATATTTCTCGGCTGTAATATATGGACCAATTTAATTATATATAAAACAACAATCTAAATCCATGGATATAAATTTGTCAATAGGTTGGGGCAATATGCTACACGTTTCCCCAAACATTGACCCACATTGAAAAAAGTTGTTTTGAGGGAAAAAAAAAATACTTTTTACACAACTATCAGCTTAACCACATATTATCTGATTTTTTTGCAGGATCTAATAAAACAGAAAATTAGGGGAGAGGTTGCATTATTTAGGTGGATTAAAACTGAAGAGACTGTGCACCAGTAATATCATGCCGCTTAGCATTCACACTCACAACACTTTGTGATGGACAGTTTGGACCGTGACCTTGGGAGAATACTTTTTAAATGACACAATAAAATAATATCACTAATTACATGCATACATGCATACATACATACACACACATACATACACACATACATACACACATACACACGTACATACACACATTAAACAAAATACATACATACATATACATACATACATACATACATACATAAACTAAACTAAAGTAAACACGACATTCCCTTACATGATAGACAAGAATGTGTGAATATATAAAGAAAAATCTGTACTTAAATTTCCAACCTTAATAACTTTCTTCACTCTTCACTGTCCTTGCATACTCTCTTTACTTCAACATCAACCATACACCAAGTCACACATGCTATTTTATTCTTAAAACTGTTAATGTTTATCTTTTCTCCACATTCATTTACAACATTTATTCACATCTTACATGGTCTATGTTTTTTTAGCCACACTTTATATATATATATATATATATATATATATATGTGTGTGTGTGTGTGTGTGTGTACTTAGTCACTCGATCCACACTCATCCTTTCAACATGACCAAATAAACGCAAGACGTTTCTTTCACATTGACAAATTGGATTCCCTTTCAAACCACACTCCTTCAGCACACATTCATTACTGGCTCTGTCCATGATAGTTTTGACACATACATTTCTTAGATATCTCATTCCAACAGCATTCACCTTTTACTTGTATTTCTCCTTAAAATCCCACGCTTTACATCCACAAACAATGCCGATGTCAACACATTTTTATACATTGCCACTTTTGACTCTTTCGATACGACCTCATTCTATGCAATAGACCACATACATCCAACTACTCTCCGAGATTCCTTCACACATCATTAACTAATTCTATCCTTCCATTTTTAAAGAAAATTCTGACCAGATACACCAAATAGCTCACTTGTTATAACAATTTTACATTTATACTAAGCTTACAATCATTTCCTGATCCATCCTTATCAAAAACCTTAGATTTAGAAACATTTATATGAAGATACATTCTACCTGTCGCCACATTCAAACGATTTAATACATTCTGCAAGTCACTTTCATCCTCAGCCATTAATACGGCATCATCTGAATATAACAACTAATTCACATTGTCCATTTGTACACCAACCACGTCCTCATAAGCATCCCTAACAGAGTTATCCAAAATTACATTACACTCCATCCATCCTAATGCAGGCTATATTTATATCATACCCCGCCTTAATTGTATTTACTAACCATGTATCCACACCATATTCCCTCAGAACATGCCATAACAGACTCCTATTGACCCAATCAACGAATGCACAATAAACTTTCTTCCTTACTGCCATTCATTTCACAATCACTTGTTGCAATGCAAATATCTGATAAATGCTACTTCTTTACTTAGCATGAAACCACATTGAACCCCCCAAATCTTATCAGAAATTTTTTATCGACCCTCTCAATTAGAACTCTCTCATAAACTTTGATTGAAATACTCAACAAATTAATTGCTCTTTTATTTTTACATTCATCCTTACTGCCTTTGCCTTTCCACAAAGAAGAATTACAGTATTCTTACATTTATTAGGAACATTCTAAATCCCATCGTATTTCATTTGTGATCAAATCCACGCATGTGGCTTTGCCATTTTTTAACACCTTCATAGTTTTTAACACTTCAGCCTCGTTAATTCTTTGACTCATCATATTTTCCCTATTTTGTGTTACTTTTCCCACGTTTTCAACATACAATTGCACAGAATACTTCAATGTTTTCTTATATTGATTTCATCCCAGATCATCTCATCACATTCATTCTGAGTACCATAGGTCTTTCCTTTCATTCATTCTGAGTACCAAAGGTCTTTCCTTTCATTCATTCTGAGTACCATAGGTCTTTCCTTTCATTCATTCTGAGTACCAAGGTTTTCCTTTCATTCATTTCTGAGTACCAAAGGTCTTTCCTTTCATTCATTCTGAGTACCATAGGTTTTCCTTTCATTCATTCATTTGAGTACCAAAGGTCTTCCTTTCATTCATTCTGAGTACCATAGGTCTTTCCTTTCATTCATTCTGAGTACCATAGGTCTTTCCTTTCATTCATTCTGAGTACCATAGGTCTTTCCTTTCATTCATTCTGAGTACCATAGGTCTTTCCTTTCATTCATTCTGAGTACCATAGGTCTTTCCTTTCATTCATTCTTAGTACCAAAGGTCTTTCCTTTCATTCATTTGAGTACCATAGGTCTTTACTTTCATTCATTCTGAGTACCATAGGTCTTTCCTTTCATTCATTCTGAGTACCAAGGTCTTTCCTTTCATTCATTCTGAGTACCATAGGTCTTTCCTTTCATTCATTCTGAGTACCATAGGTATTTCCTTTCATTCATTCTGAGTACCATAGGTCTTTCCTTTCATTCTTTCTGAGTACCATAGGTCTTTCCTTTCATTCATTTCTGAGTACCATAGGTCTTTCCTTTCATTCATTCTGAGTACCAAAGGTCTTTCCTTTCTTTATTCTGAGTACCATAGGTCTTTCCTTTCATTCATTCTGAGTACCATAGGTCTTCCTTTCATTCGTTCTGAGTACCATAGGTCTTTCTTTCATTCATTCTGAGTACCATAGGTATTTCCTTTCATTCTTCTGAGTACCATAGGTCTTTCCTTTCATTCATTCTGAGTACCATAGGTCTTTCCTTTCATTCATTCTGAGTACCAAAGGTCTTTCCTTTCATTCATTCTGAGTACCATAGGTCTTTCCTTTCATTCATTCTGAGTACCATAGGTCTTTCCTTTCATTCATTCTGAGTACCATAGGTCTTTCCTTTCATTCATTCTGATACCATAGGTTTTCCTTTCATTCGTTCTGAGTACCATAGGTCTTTCCTTTCATTCATTCTGAGTACCATAGGTATTTCCTTTCATTCATTCTGAGTACCAAAGGTCTTTCCTTTCATTCATTCTGAGTACCATAGGTCTTTCCTTTCATTCATTCTGAGTACCATAGGTCTTTCCTTTCATTTTCTGAGTACCATAGGTCTTTCCTTTCATTCATTCTGAGTACCATAGGTCTTTCCTTTCATTCATTCTGAGTACATAGGTTTCTTTCTTCATTCATTCATACCATAGTCTTTCCTTTCATTCATTCGCAAGTTACTTCATTTAGGTCTATCTCTTTCATTCATTCTGAGTACCAAGTCTTTCCTTTCATTCATTCTGAGTACCATAGGTCTTTCCTTTCATTCATTCTGAACCATAGGTCTTTCTCTTTCATTCTATTCTGATACCATAGTCTTTCCTTTCATTCATTCTTGATACCATAGGTCTTTCCTTTCATTCATTCTGAGTACCATAGGTCTTTCCTTTCATTCATTCTGAGTACCATAGGTCTTTCCTTTCATTCATTCTGATACCATAGGTCTTTCCTTTCATTCATTCTGAGTACCATAGGTCTTTCCTTTCATTCATTCTGAGTACCATAGGTCTTTCCTTTCATTCATTCTGAGTACCAAGGTCTTTCCTTTCATTCATTCTGAGTACCATAGTCTTTCCTTTATCATTCTGAGTACCAATTCTTTCCTTCATTTTCTGATACAAGGTCTTTCTTCTTATCTATACCAGTTCTTCTCATCTACCAAGTCTTTCCTTATTCATTTGAGTACCATAGGTTTCCTTTCATTCTTTGATACAAGGTCTTTCTTTCATCATTCTGAGTACAAGCTCCTTTATCTGAGTCCATGTTTTCCTTTCATTCATCTGAGTAAAGTCTTATTTTGACAAGTCTTCTTCTTATTGATCAAGTCTTTCTTTCTCATTTGAGTACAGTCTTTCTTCTCATTCTACCAAGTTTCTTCATATTGTCATAGTTTTCTTTATTCATCTGAACTAGTTTTCTTTATTCTGAGTACCAAGTTCTTATTCTCTGATACCAAGTTTCTTCATTTTGTACAGGTCTTTCTCATTGAGTACCAAGGTCTTTCCTTTCATCATTGAGCCAAGGTTCTTTCATATTGGTACAAGGTCTTTTCATTCATTTGAGATAGTTTTATTTTGGTACCATAGTTTTTATCATATAGTTTTTCTTTGACGCTTCTTTATTTGGTACAGTTTCTTTCATCGTACTAGTTCAATTGAAGTTTTTTATTGAGTAGGTTTTTTTTTGAGACTAGCTTCTCTTTCGATACTGGTTCTTTCATTCATTCGAGTACAAGGTTTCTTTCATCTTCGTACCAAGTCTTCCTTTCATTCATTCTGAGTACATAGGTCTTTCCTTTCATTCATCTGATACAAGGTTCCTTCATTCTTGATACCAAGGTCTTTCCTTTCATTCATTCTGAGTACATAGTTTCTTCATCATCTGATACAAGTCTTTCCTTCTTATCTGAGTCCAAGTCTTTCCTTTCATTCATTCTGAGTACATAGCTTTCCTTCATCATTCTGAGTCAGTCTTCCTTTCATTTTGAGACCATAGTTTTCTTTCATTCATTCTGTACATAGTCTTTCCTTTCATTCATTCTGAGTACCAGTCTTTCTTTCATCATTCTGAGTACCGTTTCCTTTCATATTTGGTACCAGTTTTCTTTCATTCATTCTGAGTACAAGTTTTCCTTCATATTGGTACAGGTCTTTCTTTATTCTGAGTACAAGTCTTCCTTTCATTCATTTGTACCTAGGTTTCCTTTCATTCATCGAGTACAAGGTTTCTTCATCTTCTGAGTACATGGTCTTTCCTTTATCTTGTCAGGCTTTCTTTCATTATTCTGTACAAGTTTTCCTTATTCATTATACCAAGGCTTTCTTCATTCATTCGAGTACCAAGTTTTATCATTTGATACAATCTTCTTTATTCATTGTCCAGTCTTTCTTCATCTTCTGAGTACCAGGTCTTCTCATTGATACAAGCTTTCCTTATTCTCTATCCAAGGTCTCTTCTCACCTCTTCTTTAATTTGGATTTCTTTCTGTCCATATTTTTTTTTGAGTCAGTTTTTTTTTTTTTTTTTTTTTTTTTTTTTTTTTTTTTTTTTTTTTTTTTTTTTTTTTTTTTTTTTTTTTTTTTTTTTTTTTTTTTTTTTTTTTTTTTTTTTTTTTTTTTTTTTTTTTTTTTTTTTTTTTTTTTTTTTTTTTTTTTTTTTTTTTTTTTTTTTTTTTTTTTTTTTTTTTTTTTTTTTTTTTTTTTTTTTTTTTTTTTTTTTTTTTTTTTTTTTTTTTTTTTTTTTTTTTTTTTTTTTTTTTTTTTTTTTTTTTTTTTTCCCCCCCCCCCCCCCCCCCCCTTTCCTTTCATTCATTCTGAGTACCATAGGTCTTTCCTTTCATTCTATTCTGAGTACCATAGGTCTTTCCTTTCATTCATTCTGAGTACCAAAGGTCTTTCCTTTCATTCATTCTGAGTACCATAGGTCTTTCCTTTCATTCATTTCTGAGTACCATAGGTCTTTCCTTTCATTCATTCTGAGTACCATAGGTCTTTCCTTTCATTCATTCTGAGTACATAGGTCTTTCCTTTCATTCATTCTGAGTACCATAGGTCTTTCCTTTCATTCATTCTGAAATACCATAGGTCTTTCCTTTCATTTCATTCTGAGTACCATAGGTCTTTCCTTTCATTCATTCTGAGTACCAATAGGTCTTTCCTTTCATTCATTCTGAGTACCATAGGTCTTTCCTTTCATTCATTCTGAGTACCATAGGTACTTTCCTTTCTCATTCTATTCTGAGTACCAAAGGTTCTTTCCTTTTCATTCATATCTGAGTACCATAGGTCTTTCCTTTCATTCATTCTGAGTACCATAGGTCTTTCCTTTCATTCATTCTGAGTACCATAGGTCTTTCCTTTCATTCATTCTGAGTACCATAGGTCTTTCCTTTCATTCATTCTGAGTACCATAGGTCTTTCCTTTCATTCATTCTGAGTACCATAGGTCTTTCCTTTCATTCATTCTGAGTACCATAGGTCTTTCCTTTCATTCATTCTGAGTACCATAGGTCTTTCCTTTCATTCATTCTGAGTACCATAGGTCTTTCCTTTCATTCATTCTGAGTACCATAGGTCTTTCCTTTCATTCATTCTGAGTACCATAGGTCTTTCCTTTCATCATTCTGAGTACCATAGGTCTTTCCTTTCATTCATTCTGAGTACCATAGGTCTTTCCTTTCATTCATTCTGAGTACCATAGGTCTTTCCTTTCATTCATTCTGAGTACCATAGGTCTTTCCTTTCATTCATTCTGAGTACCAATAGGTCTTTCCTTTCATTCATTCTGAGTACCATAGGTCTTTCCTTTCATTCATTCTGAGTACCAAAGGTCTTTCCTTTCATTCATTCTGAGTACCATAGGTCTTTCCTTTCATTCATTCTGAGTACCATAAGGTCTTTCCTTTCATTCATTCTGAGTACCATAGGTCTTTCCTTTCATTCATTCTGAGTACCAATAGGTCTTTCCTTTCATTCATTCTGAGTACCATAGTCTTTCCTTTCATTCATTCTGAGTACCAAAGGTCTTTCCTTTCATTCATTCTGAGTACCATAGGTCTTTCCTTTCATTCATTCTGAGTACCAATAGGTCTTTCCTTTCATTCATTCTGATACCATATATTTAGTGCTAAATAATCTTACTGGCCATAAAGGATAGTCACAATTCCCTATTTAAATAAGGATATAGGGGCTGGGGGTAAGGCTGTATTTATATTTAGAGAATTCACCAAAATTCGCTTGAATGGAGGGTAAAAAATATCATTAAAAATGTTCGAACTTTCCTTTACTTGTTAAGGTTCCTTGACTTGTTAAATCATAATATGTATATTATATAGTTTTTTCAGAACTGTGTCATAGCACTTGGGTTAGACTTGTAAATAAAGTTATAATAGTATAATGTATTTTAATATAAAATAATGAATTATGTATTAGTTCCCTTTATAATAAAATTTGCTAATAACATATCGTCACCGCACCCCCTGTCTTATAATGTTTGTTAGGGTGTGTTGTGACTGAGGATAGGGGAGGGAGTGGATATATGTGTGAGTTCGTGATTGACGTTAGACTTGGGTTTTAAGGTTTGTATTAGTACTCCTATGTCTATTACAATGTTTAATATATGAAAGAATTGAAAAATCTATTTAGAAGCTTGAAGCAGAACGAAGTGTTACAAGGGATAACCAATGGCCTGACTGACCTCTAGGTGATTCTATACCGTTTACGAGCCCCGGTACCCTGGACTCGAGGGGTAGCCCTCCAATCCAAGAACTGATGTGCCGGCGTCCTAGCACACGTAGCCCTCAAAATGTGCGGAGTGACCTCCTAGACTCGATGGTGATACACCACTTTTTATTCTCGTCTCCAGCCTAAGGAATGCTGACACTGTTTATGTGGTCAGCGTCTCTATTCTATTTGTTTACAAGCTAATCACAACACCGTGCAGAACTAGTTTTTTTATTCACAATCCAGATCACAACAATATTAAACAAACATGCCTCACAATTTAGGCAATGTACTATAAAAATTAACTTGCAAATTGTAAGCATGAAGCCATGCTATTGGATTTCTTCCCTCATTCACTACAGTGCTAGCCGAGTTAGTGGTCTTAAGGTCACAAGGCATCGTTCACGCATTGAATTGAACTGCTGGTTGCAAATAGATTAAGGTTCAAATCCCGGACGAATATATTTATATATTTAAAAAAAATCACTTCATGTGGGCTTAGTGGTCCCCAGTAGTGACATTAGAATATGGGTACATTTTAATATTCATTCAATATTTCTACAGTAAATCTTTATTCACAATAGCGTATTTGTTATTTTAACTACGTCCTCTATTTATGTTTTCACATCATCTTAATAGAAGGCTATTTTAGAGAAAGTGTACCCTCATTTGCGTGCTGGAAAAATGAAAAACCACTTAGGATTAACAATCTTGATTACACCGAGCAGGATTTGAACCTCAATCTTCCCGTCATAGGCTCCTCAGACCATTCAACCATCGAAGCGGGTACGTCTTCTATTAAGGGTTTCCTTAATGTTAGCGAATATATGAAAGAGTTGTTTCCTAGTGTTATTGGATGAGGTGTGGAACCATAAAAAAAGAAAGGACATTTATTTTACTTTATATCGAAACAAAACTGAGGATCATAGCATTCCCGCACTTTATACTGAAACTCGCAGACACTAATACAGTTATCTACATGAGGGGCATACAGTCTGGCCAACATTTACATTAAGCCCACTACATTTTACCAAACAGGTGAGATTCTGTTAAATACACATTGGTAAGAAGGTTAAGAAACACTGCAATACAGTTAGCTATAGTCAAATGTATGTATTTTCAAACAAGTTGTGTAGCTTACTGAGAAGGAATGGCATTCACTTTGATCAACAAATTTTGAAATTTTGTGCGAGAATTTTTCGCTCATATTCGATTGCAATTACAAAAATGTTTATATGTAAGTAGCGTGTAAGGTGTATGGCACCAATCTGACCTTTGACCCCGATATGAGTGAGGTCATCATTGCATGTTATTGCACAACACTCCCTCAGTAATGGGTTTTACCTATTGACATCATCGCAACCCTGGTGCCAGTATATTTCTGTCGTTCTGGGGGTTACTGACCTGAATTTCGCCTCCATCTCCCCTTAGGTTATTTGCAAGACGACATGAGGTTAATGACCTGTTGTACTCTGTTGCTGCTTCAATGTCACAAAGGTTTATTTCTAGAGTTTTTTCCTTTGGTCTTCTATGTGGCGATGGGTTTTCCCTGATGACACATACCTGGTGCAAGGTTGTCGGCTTGACAAGACATGTCAGACAGGAATAGATCACGACCTTGAATGGTTTCACAATCCTTCCCTTCTATGCGGCAATGGAATTTTCCCCATGACGTCATCGCTCTGTCGCAACACTAGCTGTTAAAAGCTATAAAACTCAGTTCCTGTTTTGAAATCCTTTCATTGTATAACTTGTCTTCGAGTATTAAACACGCAACCCAGGATTAGTGATTACACTTTGCTGACGGATCTGGATGAGTAAATGTATTTTCTAACAGGCAAACTCATTGTTTATTTGTTGTCAAATCAAAGTGTATACATTAAATTTATTTCAAAATTATAATAAACCATGGAAAAGTTGTCTAAGATTTTCAATTTATAATAGGTATATGAAAATTAAAACTATAAATAATTTGACGGTGACTAAGCAGCCACTTTTTTGGATGACATTAGGATAAAGTTACGTCAGAATAAGTGTTTATTATAATCAAGGGTAGTTTATTGAAAAAACTTTATTCCAAGCTATAGTTATATGGTAATTAATTTTGTTGGTAGTTTACTAATGGCTGAAAATAAATTTAAATTAATAAAAACAAGAGTGGTTATAATAAATTAAATAATGTGTTTTTATTTAAGAGTAGTTTATTAAATACATTTATTACAAACTATAAAATTATTTGAGGGTAATTTATAAAAAATTAAATTTTATTTAAAAAATGTTATGAACAAGTGGTTATTATAATTAACATAATAATGTGTTTATCGAGGGTAGTGTTTTAAATACCACAATGCCATCTGTTTCTGTGCCCCCTGCACTTATAGACATTGCATAGTCCAGCCTAAATGCACCATAAAACAAATCATTTAAAAATAATTTTTGGTAAAGTATCTGAACACCTGTTTTCAGCGCAAAAAAATGATGCCTATTTTATAAAAAGCGAATAGATCTGTAATGGTCACCATCCTGTACATGGAGAATATATGTAAAGCTCAGCCCTTGGCCGAGAACGTCTGATTACTGTCGAGCTTTTAAATACAAACCCCAAGAACAGGCTAATGCTTCAAAGTGAGGAGTGTCTTACTAATATATCACGTAGATAATAATATGTTTAATACTCATAAATTCAAGGTATACTGAATATCAAATTAAGCTGTTGAGTTATATTTTTTTAGAGAATTAGCTGTGGGGAAATCCTCAGACATCCATGGATCTTATGGAAATCGGTGTCTACCTGGAAAAATAGACCGCAGATTTTTGGTAAATGCTGGCCAATAAAAGACCAGATGTAAGATAAATAATAATTACCTTTTAAAAGCTAAATAAAAACAAAATAGCACATGAAAAATTGTTTTTAAATGTGAATAATGTGATAAAATAGTAGGGTTTTCCACTAACAAAATTGGGGATCATCAGTTTTTTGTTTATAAATGCTAAATGGAAATATTTTAATTTAAAGTGATTTCCTTGTTGCAATATAATTTTATGACACCTTGGTTCAGTTGGTAGAATGCCTACCTCCAGATCTAGGTGTCTCAGGTTCGAGTCCCAGCAGGACCATATCTATTATTTTGAAAATGACTATTCAAATGAATAGGTAGTTTCTGTATGGTTATTCAAGACCGTCACTTATGTTAAAAAATTCTAGTACAAAGTTATGTTTGTTTCATATGCATGGGACCACACTAGGGTGTGGTGTCTGTAGAGGTCCAGTAATACCACATCCACCACCACGCCTAGTGCCACACGTGCCTATAATGGGCATTTCTTGGCTCTGGATCCGATTGATGCATCTATAGGTGATATTATTATTTTACACTAAAATAGTAAAAATATTGATGCATAAAATATTAAAAATATGTTTAATGATTTGAGAAATAATTATAAGTTAAAAGAGCATATAATGAGAAGATCGCTTAGTAAACCTCTATAATAGAATACTGATAGGTGAAAACACTTTTTAAATAGAACCAACCTTAAACTAAATGAAATGTCCCGAACATTATGTAAAATAAACAAGTGTTTTTTTTTAAATTGGGTAGTTAGAACTAGTGAGGGATCCGTTTTAATATATTATATTCATACTGTCCACACCGAGGACAAAATATAAATAAAATGGTCATTTTGTTTTAGGGATTATTTTTCTAGCTTGATTGTTTGATTTAAAAATTGCAAAGAAGGAATTTTTTTGATTGACTTTGTTTAGGAGAATATAGTTTCAAGTGTTTACTTTGTAGCTAAATTGACTTGTGTTTGAATTCAAACTCATGTGTTTTAGTTCAAATGGATGCTGGAGATTAGGGTCCAAGCCGCGGGAAAGAGTTAGTCCCAACCCCAACATCCACAGGATCAATTCAGCCAGTGGGAGCTTTATCGTCTCCAGACAGTAAAGGCGTCATCCTACAAGCGGGTGATGCCGAATATTTTGTCTCCATCCACCCGATTCCAAGCCGTGGGAAAAACTCGGTCCCAACCCCAACGTCCGTAGCCCCCATTCAGCCAGCGGGAGCTTTGCTGCCTCCAGCTAGTGGAGGCGTCTTCCCACAAGCCGGTGGTGTAGGGGTGAGGCAGTTGTGAATCACAGCCCCCCTTCAAGGCTTGAGTATAGTGGTGGTGGGGCCTTCATCAGCACCACAGATGGGAATTTGTGGCCCGGTAGATCAAGTTGGTGGAGCATTGTTGAATAGCATCTCTTTTTTAATCGTCGAGGAGAGAATAAAACAACTGAGGAGTTTCTTTTATACTGGTAGAGAAGCTACCGTACAATCTGGTGTTCCATCAAGCGATCGTGATGCTTTAAGTTGGTTGAAGAGCAAATTACTGTTTTGTTTAATCGGCAGCGGGACTATGGTGTCAGCGCCAATGATAATGCCGGCTTACTTTTGAAAGCATAGACTCAACGTAGAACATTGTATACGTTTCGTTTAGAATAGTAGATCAGCTAAACGCACGAGCCATGCTCGATAACGTAGGCCACGTGTTGCAGAGTAATAGTTTGTTCTTAAGTACGGCACCACTGTACGTTAAACTCAGACATTTTAAGGAGCCTCGTGGTAGTACACGTTATTGTGATAAACTTTACACGGCTTTCACATACAGTCGAAGAAATCAAGGAATCATTACAATTCAAAATGGTGACGACACACTAAGACTCGCCCGTGAATTGGTTGTTGACAAAGCTGTGTGTTACGTTAAAAGGTAACCAGCATGCATGGACATTAACACCAATAAGGAATAAAAAAAAGTATCGCAATATTAAAAAATACAAAGCAGAAGATCTATTCCGTGACTGAAATCAAACAATTTCAAACTTACCTTTCCAAATAACAAATTACAGTTTTCAGGGAACGTTGGAGGAGCCAAGTCTTATATTAGGGGCCTAGCCCTCCCGAAAATTCCTTTAAAAGCTATCTGGCTTTGTATTTTCACTATGATAAGCAAAATCATTTCGATGTCATAACATCTTTGACAGACGAATTTAAGTGTTCGTACTTTTGCGTTATTGTCGTGTGCCATTTGATCATAAGAATGTGCACAAATGTGAAACTGCGTAAAAAAAATTCTACGCTAAAGTGGCTGGTAGTGGAGGTTGATCTATAGCCTGTAAAGACTGTGGGCGTTGGTTAACAAACCAAACTTGTTTTGATAACCATAAACGTCCCTGTGTTTGCAGAGGTCACATGTCGATCTCAAAAAGATTTGCGGGTTCTGTGGGCAAAGTTTCATTCTGTAAAAGTCACATTATGCATACAGGTGTTATGAGACTTTTTGTAGAGTTTGTGAGACACTTCTTCCTTTTGGTCATTTTTGCTACATGGGGCACGCCCAATCCAAGCCGTCACTGGGCTGGAAAAGAACCATTTCTTGTTTGTGTTCTATGATTTTGAATGCCGATAAGAAACGCTTCTTCAAGGTGCGGCCAGCACGTACTTGCACGAAGGTAATATATGTGTCATGTAAACGTATTGCAAGGCCTGCTTTGATATCGATGGAAATTATCATAATTGCACCGAATGCGAGGGTGATATGACTCGTATATTCAAAGACTGATACCAAAATGGTCCAATTATTCGGATTTCTGGAGCAAATTAAAACAACCAAATATATTCCTTAAACTTTTAAAACGAATTGCGCATGTAATAAATTACTAAAATTTATTTGTTTTTCAACACACTTCAGTAAGACCTGTAAGGCCATGCAACTTGTTGTTTTAACACTTTGTTACCCTGAATATAGTTCAAATATTTAATCAACCTGCAAATGTTTTAATTTTCATATAATTATTTCCTTTAGTTATCACCCACTCTTTTTTTTTAGTTTATTGTGGCCGTAACTAAATAGAGTGAGAGTGGGGCGGTACATTTTCAACACTTTGTTTCCGCTGGACAAGGTCGATGCCAAATGAGTCATCGTCGCCATGAGTGTCAAGAACAACTTTACGCCCTATGCTTAGCTAGAAAAATGCGGGGGAATTGTGCGTTCTTTAACCGTACAGTGTGGCAAGAACTGGGCAACTACATGTCGATCATATAAAAGTTTTTAAGCAACACGCAACCTCTTCAGAAGATTAGTCTGACTAATCATGAAATTTCTCTGGGACGCATTTGCGATTACCGTATGGTTATCATCAGTGAGAAACAAGACGCCGGACTCAAAGGGTCTCCTATATATCACCTTGCTGGGTGCGTCTTTGTGAAGTACGGAACATCACTGACGTCGTCATCGACCGACGGGGTATGTGATCGTCACCCGTCGCATGATATTGCAACGATTTGATCGACAAACTCATCGTGGATGTATGCGATACGCTAACAGAATGAGTGGACGTCACCTATCTCGTACAGCCACGATGGAAACACACATCAGAAACCTCAATCTTATCAGTGCTACCTATCATACATGTCAATTCATCGGACTGGACTATTACATGTTGGATTGTGAACTAAAAACAACTTTTACTAACATATCTAAGAGACAATGTAGAGAAACGTATGAACGAATATATGCGCCATTCCTGTAAAAGTATATAATATATACTATGTATGTCTGAGAAACCTCTAATGTATAATTAATATGATATGTTTGTAATATCTTGGTTTATTCACTTAAAACCTGTTTGTCCCGTACCTTATCCCAACACGTAGGGTAACTAGATACTAGTCTCGATTTGTCTAGCCGCCAAACTGGCACCAAGCATTAACAGTGTCAATGACCTCTTGTAATAGTTCACAGTTTCAAGGTCACGATCTATTCCCATCTCGACATGCCTTGTCGACCCGCTAAACTGGCGCCAGGTATGAGTCATCAGGGAAAACTCATTGCCGGGGGGAGGATTGCGACATAATTCAAGGTCATGATCGGTGTGTCTTGTCAGGCCGCCAAACTTGCACAAGGTACGAGTCATCAGGTTTGCGACAAAGTGATGATGTCATCGGGAAACCCCACTGTCACATAGAAGGAGGAAAGGGGGACGATTGCCAAGGTCAATGACTTCATGTAATAGCTCACGGTTACAACTTTATGATCTCATTCTGTCTAGACTTATCTTGTCAAGCCGTCAAACTGGCACCAGGCTGTAGTCATCAGGGAATACCCATTGCCACATATAAGGGGAAGTGTTGCGACATCATATGCAATGATGACGTCACATAGATCGAGGTGACTTGTATCATCGAGCCGCAAAACTGGCAACATGTATGAGTCATCAGGGTAAACCCATTGCCACATAGAATACCAACGGAAAAAACTCCAGAAATAAACTTTTGCGACATTGAAGGAGCAACAGAGGACAAAGGTTGTCAATTCCATGTCGTCATGGAAATAACAGAGGGGAAATGGAGGGGAAATTCATGTCAGTAACCTCCAGCACGACGGAAAATTACTGTCACCAGAGAAAACCCATTGCCGTGGGTGTGTTGCGACATAACACGAAATAATGACGTCAGACAAATCGGGGTTAAAGGTCAAAGGTCAAATTGGGCCATACGCCATACACGCTATTTATCTAACCCTATATTTGTTATTTATCATCTTCAGCAGAGATTTTTTATTCCCAAAGTTTGATAGAGAAAAAAAACCTCCTCCTGGAGTGCAACATTAACCGGAACTTGATAATTTTTCTTTGAGACAAAAAGCCACATTTCATAAACTTCAGGCAACCCTATTCAACACCAAACTACATAGGAAAGTACATTTTTCTAGTGAGCACTCTTCAATACGTACCAGCTACTGGAAGCTGGTACGTATTGAAGAGTGCAAAGAGTAAGTAAATATTTAAAAAAATTAATAATAGAATATTTAAGTTTAAGTATAAGTAAATTCCACCCTTTGAGGAGCTCGTAAAATTCATAATGTTGGGTATAGGGGAAACCATTTTTTATCGAAGTTCAAAAGGTCCTGACCCCCACTTTTCTACGCCCATGTCAATCTCTTCGATCGTTTTCTAATAACTTGTCTGTCACTTGAGTCACCCTTAACTGGATTCATCTCGATGTTTGTCCAGAAGTTGGTCCTACTGGTGTTGGTCACTTGGTTGTCTCTTACTTTGTCTCCTTATATGTGAGCTTGTTGATCCAGTTGGTCCTGCTCGTGTCGGCTACTTGGTCCACCTAGCCTTCCAAATAATTTTTTACAGTTTGTCGGCCACTTTGTAGTCAAGCAGTTTGAATGGTGCCCTCTCTTATCTACTCATCATTGGGAAGCAAGTGGCATACATCATGTAAGTGGGATATTCCTGTGGCACAAATTAGGCACTAATATTGGAATGGGTCTCATAATGTGTGCCATTATGGGTTCTGCTAACTTCATGGATCTGAGGTGGTGTTACTCTGCCAATACAATCTGTGTTGTGACCCCCCTATTGAGTTTCACCATTTGGTTCACAAATATTTCTTCTATGCTTCCATTTAAGTTTCGGTATTAAGTAGCAGACATTTAGAGCCGTTTCACACGAGGTAACTATCGCCCATAAACTATCACCTGTCAAGTATCGCTCTGTTTATTAACATAGAGGTAGATTTGGGGTCTCACACGAAGCAACTGGGTTCTCACCCCATCAACAGTCACTCATAAGTTGTCCACTATTGGCAATTTGTAGAATAGTTGCCCATCAGGACAACTAACGCACGCCTGGCACCTATTTGGTTAATCACGTGCTTATATGGTGATATTCACACAGGATAAAAATTGCCGGCCAGCACCCCAAGTGGTTCTAACCTCCAAGCACCCGTTTCGTTTTATTCATGGTATGGAAAGCTATCTGGTTATCTATCGTCTGTTTTTTTGACTGCGTGGCTAAAGTTTGTAGAGTAACATCAATGATTTATATCTGAAGTGGAACAGTGACCGGTAATTTGTAATTTACTATCGAATAATTACTCAAACAGGAGAGTAAAAAGGGTGGCCTGGGAAGAAATCATCGGTAGATTTGTTCCGGGCTTTGACAAAAAGAAGCAGGACGAAAAGAATACATTTGAGAAGTGTCTGCCTTCAGAATTTCTTCTTTCACATCATAAAAAGACTTCAATGACATCCGAAAATACTTTTTAAATTTATCATAATTTAATTGGAGATCTTCATAGCTAGTATAGAGAAACACCTTCTCCAACCACTCATTAATAATCCCTGTACCCATCACAGTACATTGTTAGGATATTCAAGTCTCGTAGATTACGGTGAGCAGGACATGCAGCGTGAATGGGAGATTCTAGAACCTTGTTGGATGGCAAACCTAGTGGGAAAACCTAGACGCAGATAGGAGAATAGCATAAGAATGGAGAAATGAGGTGAGCTGAATAGACCTAGCTCAAGATAGAGATAGGTGGCGTACTTTTGTAAATGCAGCAATTAACTTTCGAGTTCCTAATGAGTAATGACATAGAGTAAGCAAGTAAGAAGATTTAATTTTCAGTTCAAGTAAACAAATAATCTATCAAGTGAAACATCTTGGCTATGTTCCATTGGTACTATTGGGCTGAGAAAATTAATGCTAAAACATTGATGAATCAAAAGCCGAGCATCAATGTATTGTTTATTTTCTTACCAGGATTAATTATATTCATATGTTCTTAAAAGGGGTGGATTGTTCAAAATTATTTTTAAATTACTTATAAATTCAAGTTCAAACATATGTTTAGGAAGTAACCTGAACATATGCACTGAAATTGAAACATTTGACATATCAATATTCGGCATACTACAGCAGATCATATTTGAGAGAATGGTCCATTCCTAACGATATCTGACAACATCCCTATCCTAACATTATATCTGACCATATCCTAAACATGGTGTCCACCCCTGTGTTGTAGACCGCAAGCCTCACAATTCAATTGACACTTCAACCAACAGAGGATGTGGAGACAATATTGTCGATATCAAGGAAAACGTGGTCGAGTGTTTTAGGCACCATAGTGATGACTGACTAGTATGTTTGGTTGCACCTAACAGTTGTATCACAACAAATCGTCTTACGTTGATCATTTTACCAACTAGTCTGAGTCAAATACATTTTAACTGCTAATGGAATGTGGATTAAGAATGTTGAATGGAATGCCAGGCCACCACCGTGGTTCGGATTCCACGTTAAACTGTAGGTCCTTCATTTCATCTCACAATCACCCTACCATTACACATTAGCGTAAGTGCGTATAACCCGAACGGGTAGTAAGACGCGGTGCTAAAAAATAATAATAATAATAATAATAATAAATGATAAGAATGTTAAATTTATGGGAAAAGCACCAGAATTTGTTTGGACAAACAGTGAAACCACCCGGTGAGGATTCGAACCTTGACCTACGCTGTATTGGCATTCCTGTCTATTACGAGTGACGCCTCAAACTATTCAACCACAGGTCGAGTTGTTTTATTGTTTTAATTGTAAAACTTGTTTGATAATTTGCGATATACGGTCAAATGGGCCAGCCTAGATCTACTCGCCACTGCCTAAGATTCCTGGGTGGAGGGGGTAGGGGGGGGGGTGAACAGACCATTTATTGCTAGTTTAGTAATTTAGGACAATTTTGTGCACGACCATAAAAGGAGTTAGTGGGCGCCGAGCGATAAGACGCTATCGGTTATCGGTGTGTAACGTCACAGGACGTCTACGAGTTGAAGATAACAGAGAACAGCTCACTCCTATGGTCGTTCTCCTCCAAGTTGATGTTTAAAATATGAAACACGTTATTTTCAATTATGGCGTTATAATATATATAATACATATTAATTTGATTTAATTTTAATTTTGTATGCGTGATGCATGAACTTGAAGAGTACATTCTAAAAACACTCACGGGGGTAGGACTGGAGACTACCAACATTTTCCCGCATTTTTTTTATAACATGAGTGCAAACATTACATAGCCTACATAACTTATTGTTTGTTTATACATGAGCCCATAGTCAGGGAAAACTGAGGAATTTTAAAATTGTTAGGAAAATGTCAGGGAAATTGGTATATTTGGCTATGTTGGTTATAGAAAATGTCTTAATTGCATCCTATTTAAACATTGTTTCATCGACGGGTCGTGAGAAAGAGCTCTGGGGTTGTGAAAAAATAGAGCAAAACGAGAAACAAAACATATTTTTTCATTACATAATGAAAAACATAAATTAATAGCTTTTTCGTTATATAATTTCCACATTTTATTAAGGAAATAATTATAGCCATAATGACATCAACGAGATACAAGTGCACCTAACACTGTGCCCCTCCACCCACGCTGTGAATGCATGTGGTTGCCATGACAACCTGATGTCACTGCTGTCGTGTACTGTGTACTACAAGCAATCAACAAATTGATCACGTACACTTGCGGCCATGAGGGAGTATAAAATGTTAAAATCAAATAGAAATATAAAAACGCCCTTTATGTTTATTGCTACGTCCAACAATTAAATCAATTGCTATAACAATCTGTTTATAATATTATAAAGAGTGTGGAGGTTTTAAAAAAAATGTAGATGGGATTGTCTTCGTTTCTGCCACCGTCCAGACAAAAGAGCGGCTTTAGAGCATGTATGCGATAAATAAACCCAACAATCATATATTATATGTGATTTTCAATTCAGGATGATAAAAAACCTTCTTCACTTACAAAGACGATAATCTGGAAAGTTTCAAAAATACGAGTATAAAGACAGGCGTTATGAAAATATATAACTCAGGGATGATAACACTGGCTATTGGGTTTGTTGCTGGCTTGGAAATATATAACTCAAGGATGGTAACACTGGCAGTTAGGTTTGTTACTGTCTTGGAAATATATAACTCAAGGATGGTAACACTGGCTGCTGGGTTTGTTACTGGCTTGGAAATATATAACTCAAGGATGGTAACACTGGCTGCTGGGTTTGTTACTGGCTTGGAAATATATAAGTCAGGGATGGTAACACTGGCTGCTGGGTTTGTTACTGGCTTGGAAATATATAACTCAAGGATGGTAACACTGGCTGATGGGTTTGTTACTGGCTTGGAAATATATAATCAGGATGGTAACACTGGCTGCTGGGTTTGTTACTGGCTTGGAAATATATAATCAAGGATGGTAACACTGGCTGCTGGGTTTGTTACTGGTCTTGGAATATATAAATCAAGGATGGTAACACTGGCTGCTGGGTTTGTTACTGGCTTGGAAATATATAACTAAGGATGGTAACACTGGCCTGGGTTGTTACTGGCTTGGAAATATATAAGTCAGGGATGGTAACACTGGCTGCTGGGTTTGTTACTGGCTTGGAAATATATAAGTCAGGGATGGTAACACTGGCTATTGGGTTTGTTACTGGCTTGGAAATATATAAGTCAGGGATGGTAACACTGGCTATTGGGTTTGTTACTGGCTTGGAAATATATAACTCAAGGATGGTAACACTGGCTGGGTTTGTTACTGGCTTGGAAATATATAACTCAAGGATGGTAACACTGGCATGCTGGGTTTGTTACTGGCTTGGAAATATATAAGTCAAGGATGGTAGCACTGGCTCATTGGGTATTGTTACTGGCTTGGAAATATATAAGTCAGGGATGGTAACACTGGCTTTGGGTTTGTTACTGGCTTGGAAATATATAACTCAAGGATGGTAACACTGGCTTGGGTTTGTTACTGGCTTGGAAATATATAATCAAGGATGGTAACACTGGCTATGGGTTTGTTACTGGCTTGGAAATATATAACTCAAGGATGGTAACACTGGCAATTGGGTTTGTTACTGGCTTGGAAATATATAACTCAAGGATGGTAACACTGGCTGCTGGGTTTGTTACTGGCTTGGAAATATATAAGTCAAGGATGGTAACACTGGCTATTGGGTTTGTTACTGGCTTGGAAATATATAAGTCAGGGATGGTAACACTGGCTATTGGGTTTGTTACTGGCTTGGAAATATATAACTCAAGGATGGTAACACTGGCTGCTGGGTTTGTTACTGGCTTGGAAATAATAACTCAAGGATGGTAACACTGGCTGCTGGTTTGTTACTGGCTTGGAAATATATAACTCAAGGATGGTAGCACTGGCTATTGGGTATTTACTGGCTTGGAAATATATAAGTCAGGATGGTAACACTGGCTGCTGGTTTGTTACTGGCTTGGAAATATATAACTCAAGGATGGTAACACTGGCTATTGGTTTGTTACTGGCTTGGAAATATATAAGTCAGGATGGTAGCACTGGCTATTGGGTTTGTTACTGGCTTGAAATATAACTCAAGGATGAAACCTGCATTGGTTTTTACTGCTTGGAATATATAACTCAAGGATGAACCTGGCGCTGGTTGTTACTGGCTTGAAATAAGTCAAGGAGGAGCACTTCTCTGGTTTGTACTGGCTGAAATATATAAGTCAGGGAGGTAACACTGGCTATTGGTTGTTACTGGCTTGGAATAAAACTCAGGATGAACACTGCTGCTGGTTGTTACGCTTGGAAAATAAACTCAAGAGGTAACACGGCTGCTGGTTTGTTACTGGCTTGGAATATATAACTCAAGGATGGTACACGCATGGTATTTACTGCTTGGAATAAATCAGGGATGTAACCGGTGCTGGTTTTACTGCTTGAAATATATAACTCAAGGTGGAACACTGGCTATTGGGTTTGTACTGCTGGAAATATAAATCAGGGATGGTACACTGGCATTGGTTGTTACGGCTGATATATAACTCAAGGAGATAACACTGCTATGGTTTGTTACTGGCTTGGAAATATAAACTCAAGATGGTAACGGCTCTGGTTTGTTACTGCTTGAATATAAGTCAAGATGTACACTGTCTCTGTTGTTACTGCTGAAATAATAAGTCAGATGGTAACACTGCATTGGTTTGTTACTGCTGAAATATAAACTCAGGTGGTAACACGCTATTGGTTTGTTACTGCTTGGAAATAAAATCAAGATGTAAACGCTGCTGTTGTTACTATTTACTGCTTGGAAATATATAAGTCAGGGATGGTAACACTGGCTATTGGGTTTGTTACTGGCTTGGAAATATATAACTCAAGGATGGTAACACTGGCTGCTGGGTTTGTTACTGGCTTGGAAATATATAACTCAAGGATGGTAACACTGGCTGCTGGGTTTGTTACTGGCTTGGAAATATATAACTCAAGGATGGTAGCACTGGCTATTGGGTATGTTACTGGCTTGGAAATATATAAGTCAGGGATGGTAACACTGGCTGCTGGGTTTGTTACTGGCTTGGAAATATATAACTCAAGGATGGTAACACTGGCTATTGGGTTTGTTACTGGCTTGGAAATATATAAGTCAGGGATGGTAAGCACTGGCTATTGGGTTTGTTACTGGCTTGGAAATATATAAGTCAGGGATGGTAGCACTGGCAATTGGGTTTGTTACTGGCTTGGAAATATATAACTCAAGGATGGTACACTGGCTGCTGGGTTTGTTACTGGCTTGGAAATATATAAGTCAGGGATGGTAGCACTGGCTATTGGGTTTGTTACTGGCTTGGAAATATATAACTCAAGGACGGTAACACTGGCTGCTGGGTTTGTTACTGGCTTGGAAATATATAACTCAAGGATGGTTACACTGGCTTGCTGGGTTTGTTACTGGCTTGGAAATATATAAGTCAGGGATGGTAAGCACTGGCTATTGGGTATTGTTACTGGCTTGGAAATATATAACTCAAGGATGATAACACTGTCTGCTGGGTTTGTTACTGGTGACCGTTCCGGGACCAATTATACCTCCTGGCGAGACAGGCAGGACCATCTGGTAACGAGCGTGCACACCAGGCATCCCCTCCAACGCCTTCATCAAAGATAAACCCATATGGCTGATGAAACGGTCCACCCCTTCCCCCGAGAAACCCCTAGTGCTCAGTATGTGGAACAGCCCAATAATTGCAAACTCTCGCAAGAGACCGCGCCAAAGCAAAAGGACCTACTAAACAAAAAACTCTAGATAAAAAAGACAAAAACAATCCTTCTTGTAGAAATATGTACAGTTGTTGTATAAATAATTGTCCATGTTAATTATAAGAGGGCAAAATATACATGTTCTAGCCTAAGTTTAGAGATTAAGCCTTAGGGGGGTTTAGGCCCAACCACCCCAGCTAACAAAGCATGTTGATGTTTTAGAATAAGCAAAGAGAAAATCATTAATAATATATCCAAACTTCTAACAATGATATTTTTATAAGCCACGCGGTCCTTCCCGCCGCGCCCATCTCTTCGCGTGATGTGACCCCTCCTCTCCACCCCGTCCTCTTCCATTTCTGTGCGAGGGGCTTAGCCCCCCCCCCCCCATCATACTGGATGAGATGCGGCTCCGCTCCTCGAGGTTTGTCCCAAGATTACGTTAGTTTGTGATCTGTGCTATTATATGGTCCCTTTCCAGTGTATTATTATTATTATTAGCACCGCGTCTTACTACCCGTTCGGGTTATACGCACTTACGCTAATGTGTAATGGTAGGGTGATTGTGAGATGAAATGAAGGACCTACAGTTTAACGTGGAATCCGAACCACGGTGGAGGCCTGGCATTCCCCACATTCACAAGATGTCTTGTCAGAGGTGAAGGAAGGGTTTGGTAATCAGATAAATCTGTGCCGGGACCGAGGATTGAACCCCGGCCGCCAGCATAGAAGTCTGACACCTTACCCCTAGACCACCAGGTCACCCTTTAGCCTGTAGGTATTCAGAAAGGGCACGATAAATCTTCAACTATAATTTTAAAAAGGTTTCTAAGACATCTACTAATATAGCCAATTTTCAGCATTTTTCAATCGATTTTAAAAATCTAAGAATACAATATGTCACAAATTTGTTTTTCAAACAAAATAGCAATAAGCAATAGGCATATGATTATATTTTTAATAAAAATATATCAATTTCCTAGAGAGGTAAAGCAGTTTTCTAAGTAGTGTATATTAGAAATAGGGAAGTCCTTGAAGTAGCTACAAATATTTATTATTATTGAATATTATTGAATTCTACCAGCACTCGTATAGTTATTTTACAGTAAATAGTAAAAACTTATGGTTCTTCAAATATTTTACGCCCTCTAAAAATCCAAGCTCCGCGCCCTTTAGGAGGCCCAGTCCAACCCTGATCTACTAGATGGATAGCGTATAGTTTCTGAACAATTTGAAAGGCTACCAAAAAGTTAATCACTATAGAAGCATATTTTGTTTGGTTTTTTAGAAAACTATCCACTCTTCAATACAAAATGAATAAATTATTTATACTTTGTGCGCCGAGAGTCATCATAAGTTGCGTCAACTTGCACAACATTCAAATTGAATACAATTTTGGTATTGGATATTATTTTACCACAGTTATGCTTTGATCATTATTTTTTTTAACATCTATTTAAAGTGGTTTATCTTATTTTACGTAGTACATTTATTTTTATATTTTAACCGACACTTTAGCTAGGTCGATAGCACGTGTGCTAAGGGTCTCAGTTTCGATTCCAGGTAAAGTCGGTAGTTTAACTTTAGTAAACTGTTATGTATGTAATCGTTAAAAACTAGTTTGTAAGTAGTGTGCTGATATAATCCTTGTTTCAGTAAATTGCACGTTAAAAATATGTTTTTTTTAAATTAGCCTATATATTTTATGAACTAGTTTTGATGTACGTTTACTTTATAGCTGGCAAAGATTTTTTTCTAAGATTCAGAAAACAAAATCTGAAATATTCTAACTGGTCCTCTGGACATGTTTCAAGGCTATTAGTGTTGTCCTGTCAAGCGAACAATAGGATTACTGCCAACTGTCTTTTGGGACTTGGGTTCTCCAGAGAAACTTCCCCTCTCTGTTGCTTGAGTAGGTGTGGTGGAGGGTGTCACCCCTATCTTGTAATAAACCTAAGTTTATGTAACTAATCACCAATTTATGGCCCAGGGAATAGGTTGACGTGCTTAAAAATATTAAATTTGTAAATTACACACAAAACTTAATTTTTTTTTTTTTAAAATCTAACCATTTAAAAAAAAATTAATTGATTTAAAAATATATGCATGAAAAATTAATCATTTAGAAAAGTGTATATACACAGGGATAATAATAATAATAAAAATAATAATAATATATCATTATTGGTTGATCTAGAATTTCGGTCGCAAATCAGTCATTTATAGCGTGTATTAGTAGCTATGTCACCTCAGCCTAGTTAATTCGTTCACTCATAACATTTTCCATATTTTCCGAGCTAAATTGTTAAAGGTGGCTGGTGAAACTCCAAGTCCTACTAATCCTGAATGTACCACCAGTAGACCCTTCCTTGGATGTTGTGAAGATTCTGAACTTTGTCGCCTTAATGAACTAGAAAAACATAACATCACTCGTCGACCTTGAAATACACACACGTATTTGTTTTAGAAAGTTGATGCGAGGAACACTTGAAGTACGCATTACCTTGACTGTAATTACCATGTAATTATCCTCGAACGCTTCACACTAGCGCGAGTACAGTCTACTCCAAATTAACAACAATATTTCAAGGAAAATCAAGAGAATGTCCTTCGCCCTTTCTTTAAAATGATTTTAGGATAAAAAGCGCAAGTGAAAGAAGCGCACACGAAAACTGCTCACAGGAAAAAAAAGCATGAAAATATGCCCACAAGGGAAAAAGCCCACACGGAAAAAATGCCCACATGGGAAAATGCCCATTGAAACAAATGTCCCCATTCATTTTTACTTTCTCATAAAAAGGGAAATTATTGTAATCGTGAAAAAAATCGAAATCGAAATATTATTATTATTAGCACTGTGTCTTACTAACCATTCAGGTTATACGCACTTACGCTAATATGTAATGGTAGGGTGATTGTGAGATGAAATGAGGACCTACAGTTTAACGTGGGATACGAACCACGGTGGAAATCGAAATAAAAATAGAAAATGTAAACAAGAAAAAAACTGCATTTTACAATCCTGTCAGTCTCCTTGTCTGGCTATGTGTGTGCTCAAAGTTGATATTTAATTTTACAAGTTTATACATCCGGACTTTTTTTTTTTTTCATTTTCACCTTAGCCCTCAAACTAAGGATGATGAGTGCTTTTTTTGAATTCCAATTTCGAAAATGGTTTTAACGATTTTGATTGAAATTAATTAACCTCCCAAATAAGTGCGATAACACCTTATATTTGTTTTATATTAATTTATATTAATAGAATTCAATATGAAAATTATTGGTATATTTGAATATAAAGTCAAAAAAAAAAAAAATTTTGCTATGCGAAATTGCAGATCTTTAATATAGTGAGTATGTGTAGATTAGGTAGATTAGTTAACATTTAGAATAAATTAATACTTTAAAAATTGCACATAAGTTATAAGATATCAAATATTATTATTTATTATTATTTATTATTATTATTATTATTATTTATTTATATTTTATAATTATTAATTATATATATAATATTATTATTATTATATATTATTATTATTATTATTATTATTATTATTAGCACCGCGTCTTACTACCGTTCGGGTTATACGCACTTACGCTAATGTGTAATGGTAGGGTGATTGTGAGATGAAATGAAGGACCTACAGTTTAACGTGGAATCCGAACCACGGTGGCGACCTGGCATTCCCCACATTCACAAGATGTCTTGTCAGAGGTGAAGGAAGGGTTTGGTGATCAGATAAATCTGTGCCGGGACTGAGGATTGAACCCCGGCCGCCAGCACAGAAGTCTGACACCTTACCCCTAGACCACCAGGTCACCCAGAAAATTATTAAAATGACACATTGAAAATGTGAGTCAAGGTCACATACATAGATAACAATTAAAAATACACATGAAAGGAACAATTTAAAATAACATAAATTAAATTATATAGCTACAAAAATTAACAATTGACTAGAAGTCTAATGCTTGGCTGTATAAAATTAGAAAGAAAAAAAAATTTAAACAAATTGAAAATATTATAACATTTGATTATAATAAATTTATTGGTGAAGAATGTCGAGTTATATAAATTGATAATTGATTTATATTTCTTGGCTGAATAATTCCCTTGCTCCTTTGTAAGCTGCGTAGAGACAGCCTTGAAACATTCTACATGTTCCGGCACATCAACGGCGCCATCCTCGGGACTGAATAAAAGAAAAATATGCAATAAGTTATGGTGCAAGTAACTATGCGTTAGCCAAGAGAGATAAACAGAGTGTAAAGTATTAAAGAATAACTTTAAATTAACCAATATAATATATTTGGATTTGGGTAGATATTAGTTGAAGGGCAATATACTAATGAGTAATTTTTAGAAAATTCGAAATATTTTGAAAATGGCTCTAACGATTTTGTTCCAAATTGGTAACTGTGGTATGTATGTCACTACAAAAATAAATCGTACGGAACTCCACACGGACTTTCTCGCTCTATTGTTTAAAAATGAAGATATTTACTAAAAATTCGTAATATAATATACACTAACGAACCCGATAACAAATTGTGCAGTAATTACAAACAATTTTTTTTACTCACGGTTTTAAATTTTATAATTTACTTCTAAATAATTAACGTCTTCATTTGTACATCTGAACCAATAAAAAATATCGATATTGGGTCCACAAGGGTCAACACTTCATATTAAAATTTCAATTTTCGGTTAAAATATTCGACATTTTATTAAGGGATGCACATCTTATGGTTATCGCATTGCTATTAAATTTCTCTTTTATAAATTTTGACCAATAAAATAGGTAATTATTGACTATTGATTTTAAAATGAGAGATATAAATCATTGCTGTAACAAAGGTGGATCCAGGAGTGGAGCGCAGGGGGCGCGCACCCCCCTTCAAGAAACTAAACCAATTAAATCAATGATAAAATCACTACTAGTTATATTATCATGTAATACTATCTCACTAACCAGATTTCATTTTTAAAAATTGTTATTGGTAATATTATAAAATGATTGATATATGGTAATTATTATTAATACTTAAAACAATCACATTAAGTATTAAAATGGTGAAAATAGGCATTAATGAAATCACCCAAATTGAAGTTGTGTGCATCTCACCTTGTTGCACAAACATTGTTTAGGTTTATATTTATTTTATAATTTTTATTATTACTATTTCCATGATAAATAATAAATAAATATCTTTAAAATTATTTATTTTTAAATAACGTGCTCTAAACAGAATCTTTGAATAATACTACACAACTAACGTATTAATTATTATAATGTTTAAACTTATTTCCCTCTTAATAATCAATATATGTGTTTTTATTATTTGCTTTTAATAAATTTCAATACTAATCGCAAATGTTGTGTTATACCCTTCATTAGAGGATTATTCTCAAGTTTAGCGTTACACTGAAAAATTACTCAAAGATTTCCTCTCAAAGTTTGAAGAATTTTTATGTCAATATTTCTTGAAGCCCCCACCCCCCGACTCGATCCCGCCCTCACGAAAATACTGGATTCACCCCTGTGTTTTACAAACACCTACCCCAAGGGGTTAAAGGAAAAACATCGACTTCTTGAGAGACTTACTTATTTGCTTACTTTATGGCATTAGAGAATTATTGCGTTTAAACTTAAGTAGTATCTCTTCACAACTAAAGCTCACAAAATTATATTGATATATTTGCCAATATATCAGAAACTGTTGGTTTTATAAAAATATATTCCAAATAAAAGTTTTTACTTTCAATACTACTAAAATTGTACAGTGATAAGTTATTTAATATCTCAAATAATTGCAAAGATATAAAACATTTTTGTTTCTGTAAAGAACCCTAAAAGTTATTTTAATGGGAAAATGAAAAAATCAATTTTGTTTATAGTCTAAATCAACGCTTAGGTGCAAACTTTAATCAAAATCATTATAGCCGATTTTGAGAAAATTGAATTTTTCTCATTTAGAATTTACGAATCAGACCGGAATCCTTAAAGTGATTTTGACGAAAAATTGAGGTTATCCATTTAATTAATTTGTAATATCAATAAAATTTTAGAAATAGAATCTAGTCAAAATCGTTAAAGCCAATTGTGATCAAAATAGATTTTTTTTCTCTTTCCGCATTTAAGGAAACTACCCTTAATTTTCAAGTTGGATGTCCAATTCCAAAAATTTCTCGAGGTAACCGTTATAAAAACCCTATATACCGAGTCTTAGCGCAATCAGTAAAATAGTTTAGGCTCTAGCCCAAGGTACAGACGGGCAGACAGACGGCATTGCGAGAGCAACTTTTCTGATTTGGAGGACGTGAAACGTCAACAGTCATTAAAATCTCGAGTTCGACTTTTTTTGACGATCACAATACTTGCTCTACCTGTAAGGTAGCGAGAAATTAAAAATATTGATATTGGGTCCCCAAGGGTCAAACATTCGTATTAAAATGTCGACTTCCAGTTTAAAATGTTTAAAGTAATAATCTTTATTTTATTTTATGTAATATGTAGCCTACTTATTAAACTACACCAGCATGTAGATCCAACTTAAATGTATAATAGCCATTAAATATAACTCTATTTTGATATATTTTTGTATTTTATTTGAACACTAAGCACTTGTTTAAACATTGGTTATGTTTTTGTACCAGGGCCAGGATTTTGATGACCTAAAATGTGTCCAAAAACTATCCATAAAAGACACTAAAAATTCCAAAAAATTACTTTAAATTAACAATAAGACTCAAAAAAGTGAATGCAGACTCTATGAACGCACAATAATAAATCAAACGCGCACTTTACAAGTGGAAACAAAGAGGTTAGTAATGCAAAACCCCAATCAAACTTGCATTCCGTTAAAAATTAACCTTGATTTATAATATTTTTCATATGCGCATTTTTCGTGTGAGCAATTTTTCGTGGGGGCATTTTTCGTGTGGGCATTTATCCTTGTGGGGTGACCTGGCGGTCTAGGGGTAAGGTGTCAGACTTCTGTGCTGCCGGCCGGGGTTCAATCCTCGGTCTCGGCACAGATTTATCTGATTACCAAACCCTTCCTTCACCTCTGACAAGACATCTTGTGAATGTGGGGAATGCCAGGCCTCCACCGTGGTTCGGATTCCACGTTAAACTGTAGGTCCTCCATTTCATCTCACAATCACCCTACCCATTACATATTAGCGTAAGTGCGTATAACCCGAACGGGTAGTAAGACGCGGTGCTAATAATAATAATTTATCCTTGTGGGCATTTTTATGTGTGAGCATTTTCCGTGTGAGTTATGACCGTAGGTTTTTTTTCTGAGCGGAGTTTTCATGTGCTCTTTTATCGTTTGCGCTTTTTTCCGGTCACTCTTTAAACTCTATTTCTGGATCACATTACTTTTCGTTAATGTTAAATACTTTCACTAATTGAAAATGAAAACCTAGAAGCAGTTTTGTGTACTTAATTGAAGCAATGTTATGACTGAACATAAGCCCTTCAATGTAAACAGTGTTGCCACCTTTCCCAAAATAAACTAAGTTTTTTTAGGGATAGCCAACCTTGATTGTTGCTCTTAAGGTGCGGTAGAAAGGAGCACGAATAATTTTACAGTTTTTATAGCATTACATTTCTTTGGCCAAAATAGATAAAATATTTCTCCAGTAGCAACATATAATTTAGTTTTCTGCTCATGCTAATATCAACAAATCTTAAATATCTTCAAGGCTGTCCTGGAATTTGCTCGAAACATTTTCTATTTATTTAAAAAGTTTTGACTAAATTCCAGAACACCCTCTACAGATATTCAAGATCTGTTGATATTAGAATGTGCAGAAAATTAAATTATATGTTGCTACTGGAGAAATATTTGATTTATTTTTGCAGAAAAAATTCTATAAAACTGTAAAACTACTTGTGCTCCCTTCTGCCGCACCCAACTATTAATAATTTATTTATAGTACATGAGTTTCCTCTCTGAAAAAAACAACAAAAAATCACATATTTTGGTTGATCGTTAAGACTTAGGAGCTGTTTCACATGAGACAACTATCGCTCTGTAGCAGAAAAATCAATATTAACATAACAGAGTACACGAAAAAATAGGTCAATTGTGAATATTGATTCGGAGAATGAGTTTTTTTTTATGTTTCCTTATGAGGAGGCGAAAGAAAACCACAAGACGAGTGCGGGTATTTTATCATTATTATGTAACCGCCTCTACTCCCCAGTATCTTAATCCCTTTATAGACCAAATATCTTCCTAAGCACCTTGTTTTCCAACACCTAAATTTATTTTCATCATGTAAGGTAAGAAACCACGTTTCATAACAATACAGAACAAAGGGTATAGCTATTGTTTTGTATGTTCGGTGTTTTACATTCTTTGAAAGCGGGCAAGTTGTTAACCACTTACTAACCAGAAATAATAGCATGCAGTTTTAGATTGTAATATTATTGTTAGTTAAATTGTTTCTAAGTATATAAACTCATTAACCCTGTTAAATAATATTAAATTGCTCAAAGTAATCTTTAAATTTTTATCAATACCACTCTGTATTCTCCGTGTGATTGTATACTCAGTATTTTTATCAACACCACTCTGTATTCTCCGTGTGATTGTATACTCAGTATTTTTATCAACACCACTCTGTATTCTCCGTGTGATTGTATATCAGTATTTTTATCAACACCACTCTGTATTCTCGTGTGATTGTATACTCAGTATTTTTATCAACACCAATCTGTATTCTCCGTGTGATTGTATACTCAGTATTTTTATCAACACCAATCTGTATTCTCCGTGTGATTGTATACTCAGTATTTTATCAACACCAATCTGTATTCTCCGTGTGATTGTATACTCAGTATTTTATCAACACCAATCTGTATTCTCCGTGTGATTGTATACTCAGTATTTTCAGTGTTCCCTTTTTAATCTTTTTCTTTGCTAGCCTCTAATAGAATATTTGCATTTCTTGCAACAACTTTCTTACTGTTTCCCAACAAAGCTAGATAATCTGCGTACCCTAATAGCTGTATTGTACGTTTAGTGTCAAACCTTCCCCACTCTCTAAGGCTGAACTAAAAAGTAATAGGGAGAGTGCATCCCCTTGTTTCTACCCATTATGTATTTTGAAAGTGTCTGTTGAGTGACATCCAAGCTGTACCTTGGAAATTTATCTGTAAAACATATCTCAATTATATTGTTTAAATTGAAAGATGACATTTGAATATGGGAATATGAGTGAAGAATGACTCCTAATAGCTCACTGGTTAGAATATTGACATACTAAGCCAAAGGTATTGGATTAGACTCCCATTTCCAGATGCCAGTTTTAATTTAAAGAATATATTCAGATGAAGTAATAATTATACTTAACACTAATAGCTCGGCTATTCAATCCATCATACTTCAACTAACTTGAAAATATTTTTTGGCATCTCAAGCTCTGTGACTAAATTTTTTGTATATAGACTAATTTGTTTCTTTTAACTACATCATAGGCCTGTAATAACATTCAATGTTGTAGTTTCAGTTTTTTTCCCTAATATTTGCATAAAAGTAAAAATGTTATCTATTTCCTTGAAATCTACACCGATGATCCCCAATTATTTCCTTTGCATATGGAGTAAATATCTATAAATTATTTTGTATAAAGTTATATAACATGTCGGTAGTAATGACACTCTTGTTTTATATTCTCTTTTGAAAATAGTTATAATAATGCCTTATGATTCCATATGGAACATATTAGTTTATGAAGGTTACTGAAATGGTCCTCCTGTCTACTCAAAACCTCGCTTGTATCTGCCATCCAAATGCTTCTTTCATCTTTCCCTAAATCTGCCCTAGTCTGATAGTTTTCCTATATCCATCATTTAAATTAAACTTCCCTAATATTATTTTGCTATTTTGTTCTATCTCGTAAACTTTATCCTTTAAATACTGTTTTTAATCTGAATATGGTACTGGCCTTCCTTTTTCTATGCTAAATGTGATTAATATCATCACCCTCTGTGACAGAGTATGAAAATATTGTCTTTGATTCGCTCACTATGCACAAAAAAGCAATAAAATGGCGGAGAAAGTCAGAAATACAAAAACTTGGTCTTCAACTTATTGCATGCCATAAAACTAATAGTAGAGAAAAGTATTTTTATAGGCCTCTTCCTTCTAAGCTCCAGAATATTGGTTTCGTCTAATTGGGTTGTTGCGAAATTACCAAAATATACCCCAGATCTTACCTCCTCCTTCCCCCACCCCCTCAAGAGAGCTCATAGCTAGGTTATTCTAAAGTATTGACATTGCACCCTCCTTTTGTTTACTATGATGTAGTAAGTAGTACCTTTGACCGCAAAGAGACATGATTGGAAGGAAATGTCAATTATTCCAACCCTGACACTTACGAAGAAGACTAATAAACTCCTCTACAGTAAAATTTATTTTTTCAAATCAAATTATTATTATTATTAGCACCGCGTCTTACTACCCGTTCGGGTTATACGCACTTACGCTAATGTGTAATGGTAGGGTGATTGTGAGATGAAATGAAGGACCTACAGTTTAACGTGGAATCCGAACCACGGTGGTGGCCTGGCATTCCACACATTCACATTCAAATCAAAGTTTACTAACAGGACCTAGAATAAATTTCCAAAAAAGTGATTAAAAATATCTATAAAATAGTCTGAAATTCTAAGAAATTGCTAAAAATTTACCAAAAAAAACGAAACTAAAAGTTTAAACAAAAAGTCGAAATGAATGCACATGACTAAATCAAACACGTGCCTTTACAAATGGGAACTAAAAATAGCTATGCAATAAAGTCTTTTAACAGCTAAACTCTTGCATTCTGGTAAATATAATATTGATTTACAGAAATTTACTTTTAAAAAAAATTCCCATCCCATCGTTTAATTTCAGCGTCTAATCGGTTATGTAGATTTTACAAACATGACAAACAAATAGGATACATAGTTAATTTTCAACATTATCTTATCATTCCTACAACTATTTGATTAAAAGCAATAGGTTTGAGTATTTATGGATTATAAAATATCGATATCATTTAAAAATATACTAATTTAACATAAGTACCTCGATCTTATTCAAACCAGAATGGGCTACCATGAAGTTTGCCCTTCTGTCCCCAATGTAAACATACTATGTGGGTTTTTCAAAACGGAACAAACAAAAATTTGTGTCTAATAATCCGGAACAAGCGAAGACAAACGATTGCAATCAAAACACTATGAATTTTAAAAGTGTGTGTGGGGGGGGGGGGAAGATGTTTCCATGAAGTTGTACCCTCATGAGTAAAGAAAGTGTCAAATTTACGTCCTATTTGTGCAAGAACAAATACACAGCAAACGAAACTTTTTGCGGAACAATTCTGAACAAATTGTATCGCAACAATGAAAATGTCAATTTTCCAAAGTGTATGGAGGAGGGAGGGGGGGGGGGGTCTACCGTAAAGTTTCCTCCCAAAATAATAAGCATATCATTTTTGGGTTTATCAAAACAGAACAAACGAAAATCTTCGCGGAACAATCCAGAACAAAGATTGTAATCATAAAAACTTGAACTTTTCATAATGATAGACCAACTACGGACGTAAATGAAGGATATCCAGCCAGAAATGTAATCGAAGAGAACTCTACTGAAGAATATATTGCTTTTTTTGCAAGCTAATCAACACTTCCCAGCCCTTGCTACTCTGATGCTTCATCACTGACCAGCCAACAAAATTATCAAACTTTAAGTTCAAACAGTTGACCCACGGAGTATCAGCTTTTGTCTGTGCCTCTGTGCCGACACAACAAGGCTGCTTGACGTACACTACCATAATAAAGCTGAAGTCATGTATCCTTGCGGAGCTCTAGAGTTGCCAGTGGTAGTAATGCCCTTAAGGCTGAGCCTACCCATAAATGCACGGTTCTAAACAAAAAAATATTTTAAAAGAAATATTTAATAATTCTATATTGTTGTTTTTTATTTATTTTAGTAACATATCTGGGCATCTTTCATAATTCTTATGGAATTTTCAAACCATGCTAAAAATAGTTATTGAAATATTTTCGTAAAAATGTTTCCATTTCAATGCATTTTAAATGGGAAAACAAAAATTATTAATCGATTTATTTGTTTTCTTTGTACAATTAAGATAGAGTATTTGTTTATAACATATTATTTAATGAATAATTTATTTTTATTTTTAAACGTATTTTAAAATTTGAGTTAGCTTCAATAATCACGACGATATTGAGCTCTAACGACACCCCAAGTCGACACACTACTAAAAATAAATAGTTTTAAATACAACTTCTCCTTCTACAAATAGTTATCTTAGTTGATAATTGGTGCCGTTACTATCATAGGTACCCATTTACAAGACATTATCGTTATGCAAGCGTTGGCTAACCTGCTGTATCGGAATTCAGGCGGCAGTGAAGGTTGAAGCTAATCTCTGTGACCTTCTTGAGTCAAAGAAACATTAATACCATGTGCATTGGGATAAGAAGGGCCAATGTCAAATTATGAAAATTTGCGTGGTTAGATATAAACATCTTACTTAATATATTACGTAACTAAAATACTCACAAAGTCTTAACTGCTGTGTAAATAAATATAGTTGGTCCCTATTTACTTCAATGAAAGTATTACTCTATTGATACATTATTTTCAAATAAAAAAACCACATGCTTCTCCATATACAAAATTTTATGACTTTAGCCCTTATTTACCTGAGGCAATAAAACATGTAAAATTCTTCACTAGTATCTACATTCTTTACGGTTTTCTCATTCTTGAACATTGTAGGTTGTAATAATAAGTGTTAATATTCAGAGTATATGAAAACTACTGTACATTGGATTTTTAATCCACTATTATAATAATTAAAAATAAACATTCCTACTCATATCAAACATAGTTATTTTAAATAAAATAGGGTCTAAATGTAATTTGGAGACGTTCTCAGTATGTTTTTATCTACTATATTTATTTACGGTCTAGAATTTGACTCTCATTGGATTTTGGAATAAGTTATTTTCCAAAAATTAATTAACGAAGTTTTTGGTAGTCAAAGTGTGAACATGTTAATTTTATTTGCTTGTTAAATGTGATTACTATTAATTTGAATCTGTTGCATTCTCACAGTTTGTGCGCTCGTTTCAGAAGAAATGTATCGAATCTCGAACAATAAGTACCCACGGTGATTACTTTTTATATAATTAACAAAATGTGACTTTTTTTGCTTTCGAACAAGATCCAATGGGTTGTATAAATTTTGAGGTGGAAAAGTATTTACACAAAATTATTTTATATCCTTGTGAACAACAAGTGTGTGAAGCATGGGTCGATGAAAGAAAGGGAGCACAACGAAACTCAAAGATACAATTGATTAGAATCGAACTAGCAAACTTACTAGAGCTGATTAATCTACGCACTCAATGCTCAGTCATAACGCTTTAGCAATATTGACCACGACATGGAGCCGATGATAGGTAAACTATATTCAAAACATTAAAGTTAATGAAATTTTGTGTTCCCTATGCCACAAAGTAAGTAAGTGCGTAGTTGATACCCAATCGCCTCTGTGGTATGGTGGACAGATCCCCAGTGCTGCCAATTCTGTCTGCGAAGTAGTGGCTCTGAAACGGAACAAAAAGCAACCTTGTGAAGACAAATGAGGAGCTACTTGAATGATTAAGTATAGTTTCAGTCTAGAAAGCTGAGATAGAAGGCTGGAGGGTTCGTTGTGCTGACCACATGGCACCCTCAGCCCGAAATTGTTAGCACTTTCTTCGCCAACATACGCCATCCTCTCGATTGGTATAGCCTGCTTTCAGGCTGATACCATGGAGATATTACTAAAGTTAAAATCTACCAATAGGATGAAAAATTATTCCCAAAAACATTTATTTCTGGAAAATTGTGTAAATGCTATATATGTTTGAAAACTGTAAACACCGTATTAAATAAAAGATACAATTCAATGGCCGAGTGGTATAAGGCGTCACTCCAGTATTAAATTGGCTTGCTGATAGCGAAGTGCTTGGGGTTCAAATCCTGGTCGGGTCTACTGAAGGTAGTCTTTCCTAATTTGTTTCCTCATCTCCTTACATTAAAATGCTGGTAGATAACCTCTCAAATGCTTCCTTCCTCATTACTACCCAATTAGATTATCATGTATGCATATAACATGAACAGGTAGTATGACGTGGTGATATCAGTAATAAAAATAACAGATATATTTATAGTCAAAATTGTTCTAGTCTTCGAAATGAAACTGCTTTTTAAATATTTTATTGACTCTTTAGCCTTTAAAGTTAAAATATTAATCAAAGCAAAGTGGCCAAATTTAGCACATTAAATTTGAGTTATTTTTTATTTTACCTGCCTACTAATAAACGCAAATAAATGATACGACAAAATCGTAAGTTACATACTCTCTCGTATAGGTTATAATAGATAGTGATAAAATCTTAAAAAATGAGTTATCTCAATTTTATCTTAAATAATTTTTTTCTCTGCTAAGTAAGTATACAGTAGTATTATTTATCACTACCCTCCCCAGATATTAATTTGAAAAAATAGTTCAAGACTTTCTTAAAATGGTGATTTATAAATCAATAACATTAGTTACTCTGCTCAATAACATGACCCGGATGTTAGGCCTTGTATCTATGGCCGATAGTTTTTATTGCAAGGGGGCCACCTTAAATTAAGTAAGGCTTTGTTAAATGATTTTAGATCCTCCCTCCCTACCCTCGCGTAAGCTCCTTCCCAACTCTCTAGCTTACGTAAGTTTTAAAGATTTGGTAAGTCATGTTATTTTAATCTAGTTATTTTTAGACATGAGGATTGGTAATATCCCACTTTGTGGCCACGCGGTCTAAGGCGTCACTATCACAATAGACTAGTCTGCGATGACTAAGAGATCGTGACTCAATCATGATTGGGTGATATTTCTTAAATATTTTCCCACTCTATCTCTCTCTCCACGTTAATGCGGGTACACTTCCTCTATATTGAAACGTATTTATACCTAACACACTAGAATAATTACTTCATACCTAAACAGGCAGAATTAACTAAAGAAATGTACCCACATTTGCGTGGTAGAGTAGAAGGAAACGATTCAATAAGATCTCCCCAAAATACCCTCAGCAGGGATTTGAACCCCGGTTGGCTGGGGCTGGGGATAGGCTAATTTTTCTGCTCGAGAGTATGATTGTATCTCAACGTTTTATCTCCCCATGTTTATTCCAACTTGGTCACTTACACACTTTAACGGTGTGCACAGGCTGAAGGGACAGATATATTCCGATAGAGTGCAGTACTATCGGTTTGTCGTGCTCGTGACGGTCCGGTTAAAGAGCGAGACAGTATCATTACCTCTCACTCTCACTTAACTTCTCGCTTTGAGTACAAATAAAGAGGAAAGAGGGGATTAGTAGCCTAAGAGGAAATGTTTACAGATGGTTTGTTGGAATACAATGCTAGACAAATACTTTTAACTACGCCTAGCTCAAGGGTGGATCCAGGGCTAGTTGTAGAGGTAAATTGGTTTTCACAAGGCTCCAACGATAAATTTAATAATTTTTACTAATTAAGATTTTAATTTATAATATTTTAATTATAATATTGCAAGTTTAACAAACTAGTTGAAATCAACAATTAATATAATAATAATACTTTAAGAAAGAACACAATTTGGATTAACCAATTTGTAATTTTAATACAAAAATAACACAAAACAAAAAGTCTGTCACAATAAAAGTAATAAATATATATAATGTATACTAGAAAATTTTAGTTTTAATCCCATTTTCTTTGCTCTAGAACTAAGTTGAAAGAGATGTTGCCTAATTTTGATTAGGTCGTATGAGATAGGATGAGGAAGGTGTTAGTCATCATTCTTTACAACTTTAAAGTATTGGTTTCGATATTTATGATTATTTTCTATGCAGGAGGGGACGTGCACCCAACCCCACCTGGATCCTCCCCTGGCCTAGCCAGGGAAACTCGAATAAATATATGACTTTTAATGGTAATGAGAACAAATTCAATGTGCTGTTTGTAAAGTGTGGGGAATGCCAGGTCGCCACCGTGGTTCGGATTCCACGTTAAACTGTAGGTCCTTCATTTCATCTCACAATCACCCTACCATTACACATTTAGCGTAAGTGCGTATAACCCGAACGGGTAGTAAGACGCGGTGCTAATAATATATGTTTGTAAAGATGATTACATACTCCTACAAGTTAATATACAAAATTAAATACACTTTTTGGAATATGTGGGATAAAAATGACATTAACTAAAGGTTTTTTTAAATTTAAGATAAACACTTTTTTTTAAATATGATATTCAACTAAATACAATAAATGTAATGACCTTGATATTTTTTGAACCCAATTATATTTAACTAGGACTGATTGCCATTAATGATATGATTTAAATTTCTAGACCTAAGTACTATAGTTGTCTTTGTAAACAAAATTAGTTACAGGTTCATATTGTTTACACTGTCATCATACAAACTGGTCGTTAAGCTGTAAAAAATATCTTGAAGGCTAGATGAGACATGTGGCCGACACGATTTGGAACAATTGGTTGACACGTTCATGCTTAGGTGGACAAAGTGACAGCAAACTGGCCGACCAATTGGGGCTCCAGCTAACTGATCGACAGCACACTGGTTAACATGTGTGTAAAAAGTGGTCGACAGACAAGTGACTGTCATGCAAAAGCAATGTCGATCATATGGTCGATGTGAGTAGGACTATGTGATAAAGAGCCAATTGGTCGACAAAAAGTATACAGATATTTGGAATGCTTGGTGGGCTAAGTATCTGACCCTAGTATGACCTACTGGTCGATTAGCTCATGCATAGGAGGACAAAGTGATATACACACGAATAGTTGACCAATTTGGGTGCATAAAACTAATCAACAATAAACTGGTCGATACCTGTGAACAAAGTGATCGACAGACAAGTAATCTACACGAAGGAGTACTTAGACCAAGTTGTTGATAAGAGTAGGACCATGTACTAGTCGACCAACTGATCGACAAAATATTAATAAACTTTTGATAGACTAGGTAACTAGTGGCCGTCGACTTGTCGAAAAATACGTACATAGAACAACAAAGTGATAGACAGCCAACTGGTCGACAAAAAACAACTGGCAGACAAACGTTGAGATGGATCCATATAATAGTGGACCACAAGTTAATACATAGCGATTAAAGAACTCACTAAACCAAAAGCTAGGTGTTTTATTTTGTATCCAGGTGTTCTTTTTCCACTATAACGGTGACCTGGCGGTCTAGGGTAAGGTGTCAGACTTCTATGCTGGCGGCCGGGTTCGATCCTCGGTACCGGCAAAGATTTATCTGATTGCCAACCCTTCCTTCACCTCTGGCAAGACATCTTGTGAATGTGGGGAATGCCAGGCCACCACCGTGGTTCGGATTCCACGTTAAACTGTAGTCCTTCATTTCATCTCACAATCACCTACCATCACACATTAGCGTAAGTGCGTATAACCGAACGGTAGTAAGACGCGGTGCTAATAAATAATAATTTTTCCACTATATATTTAGTTACATTACAGTGAACGTCTGTCATCCGTTAATAATAACAATGTCAATCGATTAAAATAGTGTGCTTAACATTAAATAAACAATGTCCCTTCTGTTTAATGTACAAATAAAAATAATTAAATATTGGTAAATACACCAATCATCTACATAATATACAGCAAAAATTAAATGTAAACCAAATTATTGTAAAATAAGAGCAAGAAAGGTAGTTCTCTAAGAAGAAAATACAAGGAATTCATTCAAATATTAAAGTTATTATTTTTATTACAATAAAATAATCAACAAAAATATACACATTTCTCTATCCATATAACTAACAAGTAGCCTAAGTAACGTTATCTCCTGATTAAATATTACTTTATTAGGAAAGATTCTAACCTGGCTTATTTTTAATTGAATGTATTTAGAATCTATTTGGCGTTGTCCCCTGGGACATTTTTGAAAGTTATATGCATGCATAATCTATTTGGAATGCTTCCATCCCAGCAAATTTTTAAAACTGGATGTCTCTAGAAACTATTTCCAGGGTCATCTCAATCACTTGTCGCATTTTTGAAAATTAAATGTCTCCAGAAGTTATTTGCAGTTTTATTCAAGTCTTTTAGCTTAATATTCGAGAATATCAGGAGGCTAATTTATTCCAAGAAGGGCAATCACCCCTCTCTACACTCCATTTATCGTTTTCCTTGTCCCTAATTTGAAGTGGTCCTTCCCCACTTTTTTGAAATTATACTCTTGTAAAAGTTATTTAGGGTAGTCCCCCCTCCAAATTAATTTGAAATTTGGATGTTCCTAGAACCTATTTTGAGTAGCGTCCTTCGGAATTTTTTTAAAAGTTTGGATACCCCCAGAAGCTATTTTTAATAGTCTTCAACCAGTTTACTTTTTTAAATTTAGATCTCCTGAAAGCTATTTTAAGGGGTTCTCCCCCAAAAATGTTTAAAATTTAGGTGCTTCTAGAAGATATTTAGACTGCTCCTAGCTTGAATTTTTTTCGAAAATTAGATGCCTCTAGAAACTTTGAAGTGGTCTTCTCTGGAAAACTTTTTATAATTGAATGTATATAGAAGTTATTTTGAGATTAATGCAAGATCTTTCAACTTCATATTCGATAATATCAGAGGATTTAAAATATATGGATTTAATATCAGAGGATTTAAAATATATGGATTTATTCCAGCTGAGATTATTTTCAGGGGAACGAGGCCCCTCTTGGTTCTACCACCATAGATTGCAGTACTACACAAATTTCTTAGATGAATTCATGCATAAAAAAATGCTGACCATCTCCTGTTGCGAGACTTTATCACGATCCACCATAGACAGGACCTTTCTCTCCCCACTAAAAACGAGGGTAAATCCATGATATTACTCTACATTCTCAAGGTACATTATTTAAAGTTCTGTATCAAAAGGCCATTATTGCACGTGTGATGTGTGCTCAACTACAAGTGGAGATTAGGCAAGATAAACAGTAGTATTCATAGGCCTATACATTTACAAAAGGTGCTTCACCCAGTGGCGATGGAACTTTATTTGTGTAGGAGTGTATACAATTTTTTTAAAAGGAACTTTCCCCCAAGTAAAAGGAGAGCCGAGGACTCAACACCATATATTTTGTGAAACTTGAATACCTTTAGAATTCATTTTGAAAGGTCCAGTAATATTTTGAAAATTAGACTCCTTCCAAGATATTTGGAGTGATCCTCCCCTAGAACTGTTTTGGGATTTGAATACCCCTAAACGCTAATTATAGTTTTCCTTACCTATAATATTTTTAATTTAATTTTTCCAGAATATATTTAAAGTGGTTTTCCCCATGGCAAATGTTTAAATGTGTATGCCCAAAAAACTCGCCTTTAAATTCTCAAATGATGGCAAATTTTCAAGAACATTTCCCGGGATTTTTCCCAATTTTACTGGTGAGTGGCCACCCTGAAAATATTACTTGTGGTATATCCCTTACAATTAACTACAAATAACACTCATATCACCTGACAAAATATTACTTTAGCTCTATCTCTCACAATTCATTACGAGTAACACTCTTAATTCACATCCTAACAAAATATTACTTTGGATATATACCTCGCAATTAATTACAAGTAACATTGTTAAACCATTTATTGACAAAATATTACTTGATATAGGCTAATATATTTGTTGCCAGCAGCAGTGTGTTGTTTAATCTCAAACAAGTTCAAGATACCTATTTAGAGCCAAATCGTCAAAGCCATTTTTTCCTCCAAGTTTTTGAAAAAGCACTCATCGATAAACTACCCACAAATGACAATGTATTAAAAAAACAAGTAAACTTATAAAATGTTATTTGTCATGTAAGACATTTCCAAGATACCAATTTGGAAGCGAATCATCAAATCTCTTTAAAATATTTCAAGTTTTTGAAAAATCACTCATCACACTTCTAAGTTTTTTGACCAAAAACCAAATAGCCTCTATGTTGTTACTTGTGAGATCAATTACTCCCTAGGTTTGCATTTTAATCAGAATCTTTAGTTCCAGTTTTGAAAAAAAAAATTGCATTAAAAAATCTCTCATTTGTAAACTATCCTTAATTTGAAGGCTAGGGTCAATATAAAATAAACGTGTTGAGATATTGTCCTATAACTTTTAGATATCAAGTTTGAAAAAATCAATCAAACCGTATCCGATACGTGGCCAGGGACAGGTTGACAGATAGACATGGGGACAAACAGAATTGTGAAAATTAGTTTTTTGAGTTCGAGTTTATAAAAAAAAAAGTTAAAATTCATCATTATCTTGAAATATTTTTTTTTCAGGCTTACAATACTTTATCTTGATATGAGTAAGTAAAAGAATGGTTACCCTGGTATGTGTTTGGACACTAACTCAGCAATCAGAAAACTGCTCACTGCAGGGCTGTCTGTCAATTCATGTGTAGCTAACATTGTATCACCCTCTCTAACACCAACAATCCTTATTGAGGACTGTCTGGTTTATTAGCAATTCATGTGTAGCTAACATTGTATCACCTCTCTCTAACACCAACACTGCTTATTGAGGACTGTCTGGTTTATTAGCAATTCATGTGTAGCTAACATTGTATCACCTCTCTAACACCAACACTGCTTATTGAGGACTGTCTGGTTTGTTAGCAATTCATGTGTAGCTAACATTGTATCAGTACATTTTAACACCAACACTTGCTTAGTGAGGAAGTAGATTCGATACTTCCTAGTTTATAAACGCAACATTTTAATAAGAAAAAGTTTATACTATGCTTCGTAACCTTGGATACAAACACTTGAACTAAGACACTTTAGCTTTTACTCTTTGAAACACATTTATTGTATGTTAGTATTTTTTTTAAATATATTACTAATCTAGACAACTACTACATCATGCCTGTTCCATTCTATCTTGGTCCATCAAATTACCCTTTCGTTAAACCAGTGATGTGCCTAAACATTTCCATCAGGGGGGCCACTAGGATTTTACCAATCTCCCTCCCATATCATCGTCTGATATTTTTTTTAAACAAGATTTCTCTAAAAGCTATTTGGAGCTTCCCACCCCCAGATAAAAAAATGGATGCCTTTCTCATTTATTTGGAGTTATCCTTCCTTACATGGATTTATTTTAATTATATGCTTCTAGAATCTATAGGTTAGCTTCATAAATATTTTCAATTGTATTTAGAGTTCAATGTGTTCTTCTCCCAACAAATAGTTTAATTTTTACGAGTTGTTTTGAGGTAATGCATTGCTTACCATCACAATTGTCACAAAAATAAACTAGAGTAAATTCAAGCCCATTTCCCTTTTCTAGTTTATAGTGACCTAACGTACATGATTTGGAGTGTTCATCTAATTTAATTATCTGTTTAGAAAAAGGCATTACATCAATAATTCGGTGACCTGTAGTGGAAGAATCCTGTGTTCTTTCAACCTTTTAATATTTTCTATAGAAAGTGGTGGTAAGGTATTTTCATTACTATATTCATATTTTGAAATAGTGTTTTCACTAACGAGTGAAGGATGTTCCACTTTCGGTAGTAAGCCCTCCAATTCGTCATCTTCATGAAAAAAGTATGTGTCTGCCTGCATATCTTTGGAATTGGAGGTTCCTGCAGTTGGTGTAAAGTCATCACTTTCTTGGGCGCAAGTCCTAAAAACCATTATATTATATATATATATACATAGTTATTTATCTCTTACAGAACGTCTTACCATTCATCTAAGCTATTCGCATTTCGTTATTATAATAGGGTAAGTGTGAGTAAAGTAGAATAGAGAGGAAATGTACCGCGTTTGTGTGGAGGAAGCGTGGGAAACTGTTACTAAAAGAAGCTTTAGTAGATTACACCAAGTCGGAATTCAAACCTTGACCTCCCACTCACTAACAAACCAGAAAGTTGTGTAATTTACTCGGCATGCATACTGATTAGGGTTTATAATCACTAACCCATAACTTATAAATTATATTATAATACAATCAACACCTTATATTTTGTGTATATCTAAGGACTATTTTAAACTTTAGGTAGCCAACACACTCGATTACAAAAACTTTCCATCATTTCCATTTGGACTAATTTAACGCGGCCACATTTCATTTACAAGACTGTACATTTTTTTTACAATTGATTTATCAACATAAATATATTTGGCACAGTCGCAGAATTTTTTTTAGAAAATAAACAAATAAAATACGCCTAAATATACTCACAAAATACAAATATTAGTTGTAATATTTTAAAACTTCAGTTACCTTTTAAGTGAAAGATTTTCATGTTTGACGTTTATTGTGTTTCTATGTTGGTTAACGTCCGAGAGCCCCTTCGGGGCTGGTGTTCGTATTATTTATGTCATTTATATTCTATGTTTATACATGTTGTTACCATTTATCGCTACACAAAATAAAATCCTAACAAACAAAACAAATTTGGGTGAATTATGATTCTTCTTTCTGGATTCTCCATCTCTTTAAATCTCTGGATCGTTTTCTTCTTTTGAATACTTTACTTGTAAATGAACGAGGCTTAGACATTTTGTACACAGTAAAATTCACATAAAAGTTGATTAATATCAAGGCCATAATCGGGAAATTTTATGAACATATATATGGCTTTATTTATGGTTTAAACAATACCAAAATTAATGTACAAGTACAAATTAGGGGGCTGTGTTACAATAAAAAGCACTTCAGAGAGCATCCAGAGGTTTGTAATAAATTAGAATTTTTTCTAGCCTTCGGCAGCTATGGTGTTAGGTTGGCATAAAAAATACTTCAGAGAGCTTCTAGAGGAGTTTAATACTTAGAATTTGTCCTAGCCCCCTTCAATTGGGGGATTCCCGATTCCCCCCCCCCCCACCCTGAAATTATTTGCTGGCTACGGCCCTGATTAATATAATTATATTTATGCCAATTAAATGGTAGCCTACGCTCAAACTAAAATATATAAAACTAAGCCATGTCAAAGTATACTGGTAGCAATAGACTGTACAGCTTTCACACATTAAATAGCTAACAGGCAAGAACAGTCTAAAATATAATATTACTCTTCGTATGTTTTTGTACCTCAATACTTTTCTCAGCTGGTTTTGAAAAGTTTGCTAATGATCTTAATCCCCCTCATCTCTCCCCGCCCGTCCACCGCTGTCAATCAAAACACAATCGGTCACTCCTACATGTGTTTGGTTCTCAACAGTACGGCCCGGTTTGGCTGTATTTATTTCTGTGAAAATCACGTAATTTCGGGCAATTTCCTAACCAGTTTTTAAAATATGATAGTAATGATTGTATGAAAAACGTAAAATGAACGAATATTTATTGCTAAATAAGGAGAGTTAAATTTAATTTCAAAATACAAAGTAGTTTTCTAATAGTAAATTTATTTGTAAAAGAATGAGAAAGTCTGCCGCCGATTCAGTTTCATTATTTATTAAATAAAAATTAATATGTTGGAAAATATGGTACAGACTGTGCCTAAAATATGTTTACCATATAGTGCTATAGGTATTTGTACATCCACAAATTTTTTTTAAGGCTTTTGCTTGTATTACTTAATACTTGGATACGAATTAGTATTATTAAGTTAAATTAAACATTATAACTATTTAAACAAAAAATACATAACAATTTTGCTCTATTATTACTTATTTTAATATTTTTATTCTATTAAAAAGGCTCACAACCATAAAAATAAGAAAATAAAATAAAATATCACTCTTGCACAGCCTTAATGTCAGGCACTAAACTTATCTCCATCAGTTCTAGGAAAAGTTTGCTTGCGACCTTTACTGATTACAGGTCAGTCAGCCTCCCAATTGTTTAAACAAACCAGTAATGCTGCCAACCTGATGGCTGGAATTCACCAGTTTGTATAACGTTAGCAACGCCATCTATTTTGAGAGCCGAAAGCTCAACACACCGCCAGAGAGGGTAGGCAGAGCCTTAAATATATTATGTTCTTTAATTTTGTTTCTGCAGCATGCCTTACTACCTCACAAGATCATGCAATTTTAATAACAAAATTTGAGGGACTAGGAAGATATGATTCAGAGGAAATGTAACCAATTTGAATTAAGAGTAATGTGGAAAATAATGTAAGAAGTACCAATCTCTGGACATCCAGGTGGAGTTAAATCCTTACATTCCAAACACTAGCAAACTATATCATAGTCTAATAATTTGATAGTTAATCTGTGTGGCAGTCAGATATGATCTATGAGAAAACGTTGCAGGCTAAGCTTATATCTAAATTAATATGATCCATAACAACATAACCTAAAATTTAATTGTTTGAGATATGGAAGATTAGGGGCATAGAACGTTTTTGTGCTTACTTTTGGTAAAAATGGAGACACGATAAAAAAGTCAGTTAATAAAATATTTTGGTTAATTAGTTGAATAAGTACTTAATTAAAATGTCTCTTCAGAATATACACACCACGAAAACTTTAAATGAAAATAACCAGTATCTAAATGTAGCCTATTGATCCAATTTACTTTTGTCTTACTACCCCTTCGGGTTTGGGTTCCCTATTAATTCCCTAAAAGATCTAGAATTTATGTTTGGTTAATGGAATAAAGAAATAATATATCGGTTGCAAGATTTAATTTTGCCACAGAAAAAAGCAATGACTGCTGTAAACTTGTTACTCTGTCAAGAGGGAATGTCAAGCAAATATTTTCTAAATTAATGATTAGTCTTAATATATGGAAGGCTGACTTGTTTTTATGTCTGGTATTACATATAAAGTCTCAATGAAAAAAGATGTTTCCCCTTTTTTTTAAAGGAGGTGTAAACGTTTGTTCCTGAGAAATTTTATAGTTTTAAGTCTCTTTTAAAGTAACTAAGCTCTAATTTTATTGTGTTGTGATATTTACTTTTTGATTGAGTTGGTTCATCGGTTATGTGCAAGTTTTCTTGATGTTAGTGTCATTATGAAATGTTAAACAACCATTTAAACAATTCTCTGGTGGACCTTGATGCTGGAAGACTTGAGTATAAGACATTCACGAGCTAAGTTTACCTGGATGACAGTTCGAAATGTTACTAGAAGTAATCCCTAATATATCACTACACCAACAGCTGACAAATCACTTTGGATCACTGTAATGAAAACAGATGGTAATATATTAATGTGATAGTTAACCACAGTAATTTAAGCCAATATTATTTATATATTTATTTGAGGACGGACACAAAGTTTATTTATAGTTTTATTCCCCTTAAAAAATATTAACACCATTTTCACAAAACTTCTAACGAACATAGCTTCAAAATGGCGGCTGACGAATCTAAACCATATGGTTGAACTTAACGGTAAACAAGTTTTTTACAATGATGCAGACACGCAGTTGATGAAAATATTTTATTCAGTTCAATATTTCAAAATACGATAAAATAATCATAAAATCATTTATTGTATGTAAAAAAAGGACAACAATTTTTTTCTTTTCCAAGTAAATACGATGCCTGTAATAAAAGATATTGATGTGTACACTATATTACACAACATCAGTAACGTTCCAAAACGAAAAATAAGTACTTTTAATTATGTTTAAAATATTGTTTCGAGTGGGATAAAAAGAAATAAAAAAGTATTAGAAAACTTAAGTTTACATTATTTTAAAAGTAATATATAACAGGTAATTAAAGATATTTACATTTATAACAAAACTGTGATCTTTTACAAGTGTTGGCAACCCAAAACCTAAACATATGATTTTCGAACTATCATCCAGGTAAAAACCTATCGTGAACAGAATATACAACAAACCAATAATCATAATATTCATGTATCAAGTGCTTTAATGGATTTATGACTGATAAGTTAAAATACTATTTGATAGAAGTTTTATTGCAAAAATCCCATTTTTTTAAAAAGACAGTGAAATTGTTTCCAACCCAAGTAAAATTTATTTAAATTTGGTCATGGAAAATGGCATACTAGCTTGGATTTAATCTTATTTTCCGGCATGATATATAAGCATAGGGCACAGACAAGTAAGAAACAGACTCTTAACCTTACGGGGGTTTTGCTGCGCTCCTTTTGCAGCTTGAGTCCTTCAACACTGGGCTTCGCTAGTGTCACTGCTGGGTGATGATAGGACTAACCGCAGCAATCTTAGTGGTGAAGAACTAAAGCTGCTAAACGGAGTGCAACCATTTTAACCTGGAGATTGAGTGTCTGGGTATATTGTGTGGCCTAGGCACAATAGAATTAATTGCTAAAAGTAGCGATGAGATAGGCCCTAAAAATAAATTACTCAAAAAGTGAAAAGATTCTAGAAGAAAACATAATATGGGCTGTGTCTGAATAATCCATCCAAGGGCCCTCGGAAGCCAAGTATACTTGTAAGTTACAATGGTGTTGACTTAAAAGACAGAAGTAATTTTGAATGGTGTCCAAATTCTCTTTCACGTGTACAATTGCACCCCTTATTGTGCACTTTATTAAGGGGCACATACAAATTGACCTTCATCGTGTAGCCTACTTTAGCTAAAATAGTGTTTTATATTGATAGAAACTATTAAATATATGGTTTGGGAATTGAATAAAACATACAATAAACTGTTAAATAAAACCAATTATGCCGTTTATGTTTGTTCATATATAATTGCTGTTATTTAGTGATCCAAGGGCAGGATTACTTTTTTTTTATGCCTAGGCGGGATCCCAATCTTCGGGGAAAAAATTCAGGAATATAGACTATCTTTAAATTCCAGCAGGGAAAAATAACAATTTTCATACGAATAACAAAGCCAAGTTTAAAAATTAAATATAGTCGTCTCAATACACAAAACATACCCTTATAGTCTGGCCTCAATAATAATTTTTATCTTAAGTAGTTGAGTATGTCTTGAACAGATATAAGAGGTGTTAAATAAAATAATTTATTACAACGTCTTACTCATGGTTATGTAAGGGGGTTTGCGGTAAGTATGCCTAGGCTCAATAATATTCAAACTATTACATGAACATTGTACAGTTATTGAATAAAATTACATTAATATTTCAAGGGATAAAGCTTAAAGCACTCAACCTAATATGTTAAGTGTTTTCATTGCTGGTATTAAAGTAAACCCCGAATGTCCGTTTACACATAACAGGGCAGTGTATTTTATTTCCATGATGAGACCAGTTGTCTTTATAAAGTGTTTCTGAAAGTGATAATAAAAAACAACATATCTTCACTCAATCAAAATATATCCTTTTTCTGAGTTTTTTTTAATCATTCTAACTAATTCTACTTTTGTAAAACTATGTGATTGTGTAGAGAGCATGAAAAAAATATTTATTATGCTTTGTTTGTGATGTGTATTAAGTTTTAAATACAACGCTGTTGAAAATTAAGTTGCCAACCACGTAAAACATTATTTCAATTTAATTCTAGAAACTATTACAGTTTAAATAATTTTGGAACAGCTTATTTTCTAAAAATGAAAATTGATTTTGAAACATAAATTCGAGCCATAGTTTGTTTCAACTGTATTAAATTGATCATTACTTGATTAAATTTATATGTGAAGAGTATTTTTGTTTTAATCTACAATAAGAATAAGAAAACATTATAGGTGAGCACAAACCAAGGCTAATATTTTGAAAATAGAGAAGATTAAGTGTTCACAAAATGTATAAATTGTGGCAAAATTTTAAAAATAATTATGATAATACTTCAGGTTGTTGAGGCACTTTCTCAACACCCAACGCTAGAGCGAGCAAGTTAATTTATTTTACTGCTGTATTTTTTTAGTTTAAATAAATGTGAAAGCTAATTACTTTATTAATATCATATATTTGAAAAGCTTTTTTTAGCACCGCTTCTTACTACCCATTTGGGTTACACACCTATGTACTAATTAAGGATAGAAAAGGTTTGATTTAGAGGAAATGCACCCAAATTTGTGTGGATGGAGAGGGAAAACCACTCAGTACGCCTGACATGGATCGAACCCTGATCTCCCCATCTTCAGCAGCCTAGTCAAACACGAGTAGAGTGATAGACCACGCGGCCACCTAAGCAGGTGAAACGTAATTAAAAGCTTAAAGTCAACAGTTTTTGAATATTTTCTGTTCCCACACAGGCTTACTTTTTTTTTTCAAATTATGAGAAGTAATTTTTCTAGCACCTATTCTGAAGTTTACGATTAGAGCCTATAACAAAATAAAAAAACTCTAAATCAAAAACATTCTTAAAAAATTCACCTTACTGATATTTTTAAGCACAGGTAGTACTAGTTAATCAACATGAAAGGTTAGGTTTAGCTCATTTCTACTGACAACATTAATGAGTGTCATAAAATTATTATCATGCGCCAAAGGATTTCCTATACTGTTGAGATATGTGATGCTCTGCTTCAGGTAGTTTTGTTGGCAAATGTTCAATTTTATTAAAGCTAGTACAGATAAGCCAAATAAAATAATTATCATTAACAAAATTTAGGTCTATTACTTAAAGAAAAGAAGAAAACTGCTGTAATTGTAGACACTTACTGCATATTAATAAATACGTAAAATAATGATTGGGCTAGGCCTATAATCTAAAGTGTCAACTGTTCCATGAAAGTTTCGGTCCATTAGGTGGGTTTAAAAAAATTTTTTTTTTTATGTTATGAAATTGTTGACAAAATTTGTTTTAATATAATTGGAACCTTCATAATCTTGTGTGCATAGGGGCTAGAAAACAGGCCTATTTCTAATAATTGGCTACTGAAAAAAAAAATCCCACCCTTACTTCATACAATCTCTCCCCTCCCCAATTGCTCTAAATATGCAGACATCTTTTACAAATTATTTATCAACTATCTGAACGTTTTTAACTTTGGTATTCAGCACTGAATTGTAATTTGTATGTTGTGAAGCAACTAGTGAACTAATCAACAGGAAGTCTTTTATTTAGAGATCTACGTGTGATTTAATTCATTTTTAAATCGGTAATGGCCTCCTATTTATTTATTCAAAATACTGTATCTGCTTTAAAGCAAAATTGATAGTTTATTAATTTTACCACTATTAGATTAGTTACACTTATGTCATGGACAAAACACTGAAAATTCAACCAGTTTTCCATTTTAACAAGAATTTAAGAAACAGCCACCAGCTGTACTTTATGCCAGCAACACGCTTGATTTGAGTGTGGGGCAAAGTGTGTAGTGCATGGACTATTCAGAAACGACCTTGGTCTACAAAAATTGCATTATCTTTGTCAAATCTTAATTATTTTACAATTGAAAGTGTTCCATACCCATCATTTAATTAATTTAACCAAATGAAAATTTTAATGGTTCTAGCTTATGTTTAAAACCTTTAAACAAAAATCAGTCACATTTTAATTTTAGAGTTCTAATTGCTAAAACATACCTTGGCTAGTCGTAAAACTTTTTTTTCCACTTTATTAACATATAAAAAATTTACTCCCTGAATAGAACTGTGACTAGTAACATATTTGCTCAATATAAATTATAATTATATATTCCATCTATCCAGGAATGTATTTTTTTTTTAAATCAAACTTTTATTAAAAATATATATTTATAAAAAAATACACACATCACTTTAATGAAAGAATAAATTTGGATAACTTTTTGAACTTTGGCGATAAGATCGAATGCAAAAAAGGTGTTTAGATAAAGTCTTTCAGTTTGTTGCCAGTCACGCGGCTTATTTGCGCAAGCGCAGTTCAGTCAGTACACATCTGTTAGCCTCGTAGCAATAGAAAACAAATTAAATGCCAAAGGAAAAATATCCTAGTAAATAAAATAATGAAGTGGCGATCAATATGATTAAAATATTAATAATTAGAAATTACTTAATATTTAATAAAAACACGCCCACTTGCCTTGACGAGGCTCAACATTATTTGACACGGTGGTTGATATTTGTCCGCTAACCACAATACGATAATGGGGCGTTTTGATTTAGAAACCACATTGAGAACCCGTATACAAAGTGTGAATGTTTGAAATCAGAAGTGCGATGAAACCATGATGTGAGGCATCTCGCAGCCGCTGTGCACATGGTCCATCACCTGTTCTTTGAGTCGACACACCTGCTCTTTCAACTTGTGAACGACACCACCAAGTTCGGTGTTCTCACCCTTCAATAACTTCACTTTGTCCTCGAGTCGGGAAATACGCTCTAGTTTCCGCCGCCGGCACTTGGAGGCGGCTATCCTGTTTCGCTGTCTCTTCCTCTCCAGTTTTATTTTCTCCTGACACTCCATGTTGATTGGGGAGAGGGGCGGCGTCGAACCAAGACTGGGGACTGTTTGAGGCTCGTCCTTCACCACGACAGAGTCCGGGGGTGAGAGAATGTTGTATCCTGAAGAAGAAAGAGGCGGGAACGTGATCTGTTGATTCCCACTCCCGTGAGATTCCAACGTCGTGTAAGTCGCACCAGGACCGTCTAAGGTGTGCAAACTGCTGGATCCGCTCATCTGGCTCGAGTCGCTGGTGTGCAACTCATTCAGAGCGTCGACGAAGCCGCGTGCGTATAGTTCCTGTTCCTCCGTCACGGTGCGTGTGAACAACATAGGCGTGTTCGGGGTGGGCGTCGTGGTCACTAGACCGTTCTGCTGCGCTATGATCAGCTTCTCTAGCTCAGGAGAGCCGAGTTTAAGCATCTTAAGATCCGGCGAGGAAAGTACAGGGGCCGCCGTCACAGCGGGGATGAACTTTGGACGCTTGGCGTTGTTACGACCAGAGCTGAGGTTCAGATCCAGCGTCATGCTCCGCTTCAATTGGTTAACGTCACCACCTAGTCGATGGTGAAACGACAGGGACTGATCTTCGTAGAAAGTCGTCTCCATCTTAGGAGCAGTGTTGTTTAACAAGCGATTAAGCTTGAGTCCGGGGAGTCTCTGTGGGCCCGCCACCTTGCACAACACACGTCACTGTCACAACATGAACTGCCTGAACTATAACGACCACAACAATGAGTCACCACTTGGATCAATACGCGTAAAACAACCGAGCTCAATATACGAGCGGACACATATACACGTCTCTCTATCACGATATAAAAACACAAAGTGAATGCCTTCAACTTGGTTACAACAGCTTATATTCCGTGAGTCATTTAGAGTTATTTAGAGCCATGACATCACTAAACCTCAGTTTCATTGGCTAACGATGACGGCACTTGTTTTCCCCGAACACTGGTGCTAGAATATCATTGGACGAAATGCAATCGGTGTCGTCACGAGACTACCAGGAATATATGCGCATGCGTATTACGTTGTAGATAGTACTGGTGCAGGGGTGTTGCCAATCTTAAAAATGAACTCGTCCTTCATCTTTAGGCGTGAAAAATTAATTTTATTACGTTTTTTGTTTATGCTAAATATTGAGAATGATAAGTGTCAAGGTCAGGAATGAAAACAATCACTTTAAAAAAATAAACTTCTGCTATAAAAAAAATCCTACGAAATTTGGTCTTTAATGCAACTCTTTGAATTGTTCAAACATGCTTAGTTTATTTGAGGAAAAATAACATAACTTTTCATGTGTTTTCAAGTTTCATATTCCTGTTTATTATTAACAATTATACTTACAATAAACGGTAACTTGTAAACAAATAATATACTTACAGGATTAAAACAAAATGCATACACTTGTTAATTGATTTCTTTGTGTGTTTCAAGGTTATCTTAGAGCAAGTACATGCCAGTAAGGAGACGGGCTCACGAAATCAGATTAACATAGTAATGACCAAATATACTTTTGAGATTATATTACATTGATTAAAAAAGTCACTAAATTTGTTTTACCGTTGTTTAAATTAACACGATCTATTAATCAGGGTTGCCAACACAAGTAGGATACTATTTTATTAAGATTTATATTCAAATAAATAGGCCTAGGCGATTAATCCAAAATCAATCGTTTCTTAAAAATCAAATATGATATACTGGGATCCAAACCAACAAGCGAGTTCTCGACCACTTTGATCAATGGCTTATCTTTTATAGGAAATTTCAAATGAATGTAGTTGTCATGGCCTACTTTACAATGGAGTCCATAAATATTGCTTTCATTGTAAGTTAACAGTTGTGAATAATAGCAAGACCATGGTTAGCATAGATGCAAGTTAAGTCTTGTGATATAGTGGACTGTAACTGACAGGGAGATGGGGGTTTCAAATCTGGTCGGGTGGTTTTTATTAAATGGTTCTCCAGATAAATGTGTATACACTTAGTCTATGTTCAACCCTCCTCATCCTTTAATACATTAGGGAAGCTAATTGAGACGTATGTAGCCCAAACAGAGCAATAACTATCATAATATTGTCCAATAGGGCTTCTAGTGAATACGATAGAACAGATCCAGAGACTAACAAATCTGTCACTGAAAGCTTGGCTTTGCTCCTGTTTGCTGGATGCTCATTGTCTTACCAACTATAGCACTATCGACGACATGGGTCTCCATTGGAAACACTAACACTTCAACCGCTGTTGCTTCACTCAAATATTCAGATAAGATTTAAATTTCAAAGTACCTCAACAAAGCAGTTGTGCTCATTAGGCGTTTAGGGATCATCGTTTTATAAATCAAATTAGTTAAATCCAGGCTAGTTCCAAAAATACAAACTTAACATTTCTCTGTCTTGTTTCTTGAATTTTATTAACCATTGGGTTATACACATTATGCCAATGGAGCAGGAATGAGGAAAGTAGAATTTGACAGGAAATGTACCTGCATTTGTGTAGAAGGAGATTGAGAAACCATAAAGAATAAACCATTTTTAGGACACCCGAGCAGGATTTGAACCCCAATATCTCTGTAAGTAGCAAACAAGCCCAACATAAGAGTGACACATTAGACTAGGCGATTAATTAAATCAACATTTGATGTTAAACCAACAGTCTCTGTTTCCAGCTTTTCCTTTCCAGACCAACTTGAGTGAACTTTCTCTCCAGGCCAACACAGAATATTGAAATCATTGGATGAGAATTCAAATTTTCCAGTTTAATAAGTAGGCTGAACAAAATTTGAAATCAAAGGAAAATACCAACTAGTTCCAAGGTCTGTTGGAATGTTTGCTAGTGTGGTAGTACTGGATGGCTGCAGTTCTTTAATATTAACAGGGATTGCCCTTTACGCAGTAATCAATTATTTTAATATAGGCCACGACTTACGGTGGCATTACACTGTCATTTTTTGATCAAAGAAATGGGATGAGACCAACGACTCATCAAAAATATTTTACCAAAGAAAATATTTTACAAATCTTTGATCAAAGATTTGGTTATAAGGTTTGATCTAAGGAAATGGTGACTGAAAAAATAACATGGATGTATGAGGCAGTTAACATGTAATTACGTATTATGATCAGAATACTTCTTGTATGATACTATTTGTGTAAATTACAAGGACTGTGATAAAAGATTGGCAAAATATAAGAAATCTCACATCTACTAACCCATGGTCATATTACAGGTTTTCTTTTCGTTTTAAGCAGCAAAGGATTATCTGTCACAATCAGGCTCACAGTCGCTGCACATGAAACTAAACAATTGGAGTCCAGTTTTGGAATAATAAAAATAGCTATTGTAGAAACTCTGAAAGAAATTTTATGTAGTGTAGTAACACATCTTTGGTCAAAGACAACGTCAGATCTTTGATCATAGAAAAATATTAGTTTGATTAAAGAAATTTGAAAACTAAATGTACTAGGCCTGTTTAAAATTTCAAGGATCTAACTGTATTATTGATACACAACTTATAAATTTCATAAAATCATAATTTATGGATTGAATTAATTTCTTGTTGTCCTAGGTTAATTTTTCATTTAACTTATTAATTTAATAGTTTAAGAGAATGTGTTAAAATAGTTTTAAAATACTTATTCCCTCTGTTAATGAACTTACCGTGCCGACACACTAATAAACAAATAAATGGTTCAGAACTGCACAAACTTTCTTGCTCTATTCTTTAAAAATATGTTAAACATTTTTTGACTCCCAGTCTTAAATCATATGATTTTCGTTTTAAAGAATTAAACTCCTTATTAATATATTTGGACAAAAAAAAATCTTTATTGGGTCCACAAATGTCAATACTTCGTATTAAAATTTCGACTTTCAGTTAAAATTTCAACATTTTATTAGGGGTTTCAGATTTTATGGCTATCACATTTTTACTAAATTTCTCATTTATAAATCTAGACCAATAAAAAAGGTAAATATTGACTATTAGTCTAAAATAAAAAAACATATCATTGCTGTACAAACATTTCCCCTAAGAGGTTAAAGAAAAAAAAGCATCAAATTTTGAGTGACTTACTTATTTACTTACTCTATGGAATTAGAGAATCATTGTTTTAAAACTTATGTAGTATCTCTATACACCTAAAACTCACAAAATTGTATTAATACATTTGACAATATCTCTAAAATTATTGGTTTTATAAAGCTATATTTCAGATAAAAAGTTTTTATTTTTAATAGTACTACAATTTTGCAATGATAAGTTTTTTAGTATCTTAAATTGTTGCGGAGATCGGAAATTTACTCTTCTGTAAAGTACCCTTAAAGTCATTTTTATAGGAAAACTAGCCCCCTTCCCCGTAAAAAAATATTGTAAAGAATCCTGTAAAACAAAGCTTCAAATCATCCATCATGTCAATATAAAAACAAAACTTTTTTACTTATTTTTTTTGAAAATACAGTCCTGTATAGCCCCCTCCCTCTTTATCCTCCCTCCTATTTTCATCTCTTTCCTCACCCCTCCCCCTTCACCAACCCCACTTTCCCTTCAACAACTTTTTTTTTCCAACTATATAATATACTATCAACATTTTTATTTAAGAATAAATTAAATTTTCAAAATAAAATATAGCCTATGTTACTCGCTGATAATGTAGCTTTATATTGGTGAAAGAATTTTTAAATCGGTCCAGTAGCCTAATGTGTAATGGTAGGGTGATTGTGAGATGAAATGGAGAACCTACAGTTTAACATGGGATCCGAACCACGGCGAAGGCCTCAATGCCTAGGTACAAATTTTAATCAAAATCATTAGATTAGATTTTAAGAAAAACATTTTTTTTTCTCTTTTTGCTCTTTATTAAACTACTCTTAATATTAAGGTTAAACAGAAACACAGACAGATGGCATTGCAAAAACAACTTTTTAGGGTTCGGGGGTCATGAGACATTGAAATTCATCAAAATCATGAGCTTGATTTTTTTTATGATCATAATACTTTCTCTACGGTAAGATAGTGAGAAAGTAAAAAATACCTTAGTAAGTGAAATGTTTACCTGTTGGATCTTTGCTATGCGATGATAGCATTATTTTCTAGTTGTTCCAGTGTTTGGTGGAATGAAGTAACATGTAGTCATAACAACCTCAATACTTTCATTGTACATTGTCTCAACACAAACCAAATATCTTGTTTATGGATATTTTAAAACATTTCCCTGGTAAATAAGCTGTTAACCTGCTTCAGTGGTTGAATGGTCTAAGGCGCTACTCTTGTGTTGGACTGGCTGAAACAGGTGGAGAGGGGTTTGAATCTCGGTCAGATCTACTGAGCGTGATATTTCCCACTCCTCATCCCTACCTCAATTGATTAATTATAATACATGCATATCATCTTAACAGGTAGGAAAAGTATTTTTTTAATGAAAACCAAACTTTTAAATTACATGATTTTCAATACTGTCCGCCACCTAGTTTTATCCAGTCCATCTCGTTACATCCTATCCCTATCTTGAGTTAGTTCTATCCAGCCATTTCATAACACCCTATCCCTATCTTGAGCTAATGTCCTGTGATGAGTACAGGATATGTAACTCATCATTATGTAGCATACTCCACTGCCCAGTAATATCCTAAATTTCTTCTAGTTATTTGAGGTAAGTACCTTGTTTCACAGTCATAAAGAACCGGTAGGTATAAATGTATTGGTTTGTACATTCTGAGTTTTACACTCCTTGACAGCAACTTATTGACTGAGTAATAACAAGCAGTTCCCGACTCTATTCTTTTCATAATTTACAATCTAATATTGTTATTGCTGGTTAAAATTGTTCCTAAATATTTAAGCTCATTAACTGTGTCAAATGATATGTTGTTCATGGTAATATCTAGATTATCATCACCAATCTCTGCTCTCACTTAAACTAATATTAAAAAAACTTGCACGCAGACTAAATATCAAGCTCATCTATTCTGGTTCACTTGAGATGAGCATCCAAATCTTGGTCAGGTGTTCTAAAGATACAAATATGAGTACCATTCCTCTAAATTTCACTTTCCCTTTCCAAGCCCCACTAGCATAACTAAACTGCATATATCCTGGGTACATTTATTGTGTGTGTGTGTGTGTGCGTGCAAACAATCATGGCTGTAGCCAGAGTTAAATTTTGATGGTTAGAAAAATATTATTATTATTATTAGCACCGCGTATTACTACCCATTCGGGTTGTACGCACTTACGCTAATGTGTAATGGTTAAGTGATAGTGAGATGAAATGAAGAACCTACAGTTTAACGTGGAATCCGAACCACGGTGGAGGCCTGGCATTCCCCACATTCACAAGTTGTGATTAATACACATCTTTTCAGAGGGGAAGGAAAGGTTTGGTAATCAGGTTAGCAAAATAAAGGTTTGTTTTGTTCTAAAAGGAGGTTTCCCCTCTGATTCTGATGACGCTCACCAGTTAAAAGTAAAAATCTAGATGGTTCTAGAAGCTGTTTGGTCTTGGCTTGGCAATTTTGAAAATTAGCTGCCTATTACCTAAAAATGCAGATTTAAATTCATTCCACACATCTTCAGTGTTCAATTGTATAGTTTAACTTGATGTATTTAATGTTTTTATTAAAATTATTTGTATTGAGGGGAGCATTCAACCCCCCTTCCCCTCGTGATTGCGCCACTGACCTGGATGGGTGTTAAGACATGTGCTACATTGTTTAAATGCTGGCATTTTTATTTCCATGTTTTAAACTTAATCTAACAATTAGTATGAGGGGCAGTTTGGAAGGAAGTGCACCCACATCAACAGTGGTCAATGAGATTCTCACCTTCGAATACTCAATTTCGCTAGAGCTTAGTTGTTACTGCATCTTACTACCCATTTGAGTTACTAACACGTGTAAATCCTGATATTTATAGGAAGCCTACTTTCCACCAACATTGATTGAAAATCACTTAACACTTGGCATTTTAGAAATATATCTTATTTGATATAGTAATTATAAAGTCCATATAAAAGATATCAATTTTTCCAATAATACTTCCATGTATATTACTGTATAATTTCTATTTATATTATTAATAAACGGATTATTCCATACGAGTGTGAAACATAACTGCTTATTTACACGATGAAAAAAATTAGGGTGTTCAAATAAAAACTACTTAAGAAGATATTTGTACCAAAAAGGAATGAGGTTACTGGAGATTGGGGAGGTTAAATAATTATGAGTTATATATCCTTTACTAACTACAAGACATTGTTAGGGTAATCAGGTCCGGTGGATTACGATGGGCAAGACATGTAGCATGAATGGAAGATTCTAAAATCTTTTTCAGGGTGTTGATTGGCAAACCCAATGAGAAGAGTTCATCGGGAAGAACTAGATAGAACTAGTTTAAGATAGGGATAGGGTGTAATGAGGTGGACTGGATATAACTAGCTCAAGATAGGGATAGGGTGTAATGAGGTGGACTGGATATAACTAGCTCAAGATAGGGATAAGGTGTAATGAGGTGGACTGGATGTACCTAAATCAAGCTAGAGATAAGGTGTAATGAGGCAGACTGGATATAACTAGCTCAAGTTAGGGATAGGGTGTAATGAGGTGGACTGGATGTACCTAAATCAAGCTAGAGATAAGGTGTAATGAGGCAGATTGGATATAACTAGCTCAAGATAGGGAAGGGTGTAATGAGGTGGACTGGATGTACCTAAATCAAGCTAGAGATAAGGTGTAATGAGGCAGACTGGATATAACTAGCTCAAGATAGGGATAGGGTGTAATGAGGTGGACTGGATGTACCTAAATCAAGCTAGAGATAAGGTGTAATGAGGCAGACTGGATATAACTAGCTCAAGATAGGGATAAGGTGTAATGAGGCAGATTGGATATAACTAGCTCAAGTTAGGGATAAGGTGTAATGAGGTGGACTGTGGATGTACCTAAATCAAGCTAGAGATAAGGTGTAATGAGGCAGACTGGATATAACTAGCTCAAGTTAGGGATAAGGTGTAATGAGGTGGACTGGATATAACTAGCTCAAGTTAGGGATAAGGTGTAATGAGGTGGACTGTGGATGTACCTAAATCAAGCTAGAGATAAGGTGTAATGAGGCAGACTGGATATAACTAGCTCAAGTTAGGGATAAGGTGTAATGAGGTGGACTGTGGATGTACCTAAATCAAGCTAGAGATAAGGTGTAATGAGGCAGACTGGATATAACTAGCTCAAGTTAGGGATAAGGTGTAATGAGGCAGATTGGATATAACTAGTTTAAGATAGGGATAGGGTGTAATGAGGCAGATTGGATATAACTAGCTCAAGATAGGGATAGGGTGTAATGAGGTGGACTGGATATAACTAGTTTAAGATAGGGATAGGGTGTAATGAGGCAGATTGGATATAACTAGCTCAAGATAGGGATAGGGTGTAATGAGGTGGACTGGATATAACTAGTTTAAGATAGGGATAGGGTGTAATGAGGCAGACTGGATATAACTAGCTCAAGTTAGGGATAAGGTGTAATGAGGCAGATTGGATATAACTAGCTCAAGATAGGGATAAGGTGTAATGAGGTGGACTGGATGTACCTAAATCAAGCTAGAGATAAGGTGTAATGAGGCAGACTGGATATAACTAGCTCAAGTTAGGGATAAGGTGTAATGAGGCAGATTGGATATAACTAGCTCAAGATAGGGATAGGGTGTAATGAGGTGGACTGGATGTACCTAAATCAAGCTAGAGATAAGGTGTAATGAGGCAGACTGGATATAACTAGCTCAAGATAGGGATAAGGTGTAATGAGGCAGATTGGATATAACTAGCTCAAGATAGGGATAGGGTGTAATGAGGTGGACTGGATGTACCTAAATCAAGCTAGAGATAAGGTGTAATGAGGTGGACTGGATAGAACTAGCTCAAGACAGGGATAGGTGGTATACTTTGGTAAGTTTGGCAATTAACTTTTGAGTTCTTAATGCCATGGATGAAGTAATAATGTAAATACAATGGTAGTATTTTGTCCCACCGTTACGGCAACACAAGTGCAAATAACACTAATAACATCCTAGTACTAATAGCGCTAATGTGCTAGGAACAAGGGAGGTTGCATTTAGATTAAGTACACCTGCATTTGAGTGGAATCAGAGTGGAAAACACCCGCACCACACCCAACCAAGATTCAAATCTTATCACCGGACATCTGAACGCCATTAGACCATTAGACTTACTAAAGAGGTAATCAAACATTACAAATTAATTTAATGGTAAATATGCATAAGCAAAAGAAAAACAATTTTTGGACCCGGCTTGGTGGCCGCATGGCCTAAAGCGCTATTCTTGCAGTAGACTAGACTACCGATAACTGGGGATCAAGGTTCAGGTATACTGAGGGCAGTTTTTCCTAAATAGTTTTCCTCTCTTCCTCCATGCAAACTAGGTTTCACTTCCCATGAATATAACCTTCATAGTGCTTAAAACCATCGGTGTAATTAGTACACAAGTGTATAACCCAAACAAGTAGAAGGATGCGGTGATAACATTTTTTTGGGTGATAAAATTCAATGTATATGTTACTAAAAGCATTATAATGTATCATTCAAGGATAAGTTTACATGATATTACTTGACATGTTTAAAATTATTTGTGAAGCTACATCCTACTATATTTGAGTAGTAAAAATGGTGGTTTATTGTAAAGTACTGGTAGTTATTTATTTTATCTAAGTAATTGTTTGTACATTCATTAGGAATTTGACATGATAAAATAATCAGTGAACAGGAAATATTATGTTATGTATGGATTAATGAAAAAATAATTTTTATTTTAATCCTAAGTCTTACTTTACGACGAGAAATCCTTAGGTCCTTTTGGATCCAGTGGCGAGTTGAATCGACTAGAAATGTTTATTTCGACATGTTTTGGTACATCAGTGCTATCCTAGGAAAGTGACTTTAAATTGATAGTAAGGAAGATGTCAGAAGATTTAAAGTTAATAACATCTTCATATTAAAGATTAAAAAAATGTCAACACAGTAGGGGTCTGCACACTTGGTTTTTTCATTAGAGTCAAATATTTTAAAAAGTTCTCGAGTTACAATACATTCTTAAGTCAAAAATCTTAAAAGTATTTATTTGTTTATTTAAAAAGTAAAACAGTATATTCAAAATGTCAAGTCAAAATAAACCTAAATTATTAATACATCTTTAAAATGTTAGATTTTAAAAATATATGAAAACAACACACTTTTTAAAATAAGAATGGCAATCCCTCTTATAGATAATAAATACTGTATTTTGGAAAAAAAAAGAAGTAAAAAAAATGAACATATCGGTTTTAAAATTAGAAATAACATTTAAATAAAAATGTTAATAAAATCGATGTTTTAACGAGGCTAATATTTACCCAAAATAATCCTCTGTAAGTTGTATTACCTTATCAGAAAATGTAAGAATCACAAGCAGTTAAACATTTTGTTTATTAGTCTTTAATAACCCGTGTGCCCATTCGAGTGGCGTGTTACCAGGTTACACATAGCTTTTTCAAACTCTGAATTGTTCTGACAGATCGATGATCCAGGTATGAACACTTGTTACTTGGGAGGATGAGTTCATTTGTTTTTAATAAATATGTACTACGCTTCACAACCACCATAATTTTTTTTTAATCTAAGTGGTTACATGTATTTCTGGAGCCCAGGAATTTGTTTTCCAAAACCTTGTTGGGAGTACTGAGTATAGTTTTTGTTAATGGTTGTCTTCTTACACTCACTCCATGTTTTTACCTTGATGTAGTACACTATGGCCATATAGTGGAATCATGCAAGGTAAGACTGTTACCTTACAGGGTACTTTTCCTCTAAATTCTACCTTCTCAGCCTTACTCCATTGAAAGAGTAGTAAAATATGGTCCTATTCTGTTTTTCTAATTCCTTTTGTGTACTAAATTCACTTATGTTTCGGAGGAAGGATGTGTACCTGCATTTGCCTGGTGGGAGAGTTGGAAATCATTTAGGAAAAACCAGCCTCAGTACACCCAACAAGGATTTAAACCCTTCTTCCTGTCGAGTATATTCTGAGGATGATACCTTAGACCAGTGGTTCCCAATAATATTTTGATAGAAATAATCGCAAAACTTATTTAATTGACTATATGTTTATTTTATATGACTTAGAATATCAGTTTACATGTTAAGCTATTTTTTTGCTGAATCATAGTTGAAGTGAAACTGTTATTTCCCTCCCTCATTTTCCCCTATTAGCTTTCACATAGCTCTATATTTCTCAGAACTAGCAACCCTCTCCTAGACACCTGCTATCAGGACTGGAAATATTCCACTAATTTTAGCGTGATTTCAAACTTTAATAAATACAGATCACAGTTTAGTGACATGCTCTTTCTCACTCGGGCTCAACATTGTACTCGCACATCTGTTAGGTACCGTGTGCTCGTGTTATTTTTATATTAGTTAGGGTTAATCCATTTGTTTTTATGTCTTCATGAAAATGTGAGTAAAAATTCTTAATAACTGTTGATGTGATTAGTCATAGATATAATAAATTGAGTGAAGTAACATGCAGTAACATTGATACTATTATTTTTAATATGTATAATGAATCAGTGGCTAAAAAGAAGTAATTTAGGTAAATAATCAAGTACTACTCCATCAAGTACCAGTTTAACTGGCTTTGTAAGTGAATCTCAACATTTTACGTCTCCACTAGAAATAACAGCTATAGAACTGTTGAAGGTAGTAAAAAACGGAAATACATTGATTATATTTGTCTCTGGGTTTTGGGTATACAGGTGATAAAACTGCCCGGATGCACCATGCGTCTTATGCAACAAAGTGTTCTCAAACAGTTCTATGTTACCTGCCCAACTTCTTAGACATCGTGGTACTAATCACCCTCAATATAAGTACAAAGATGTTAGTTTTTTCAAGCATAAACTTGAGGCATTGTCAGAGTCCTATGGTGAGAAGTTCAAAAACTGACATTGAAAGCACTACCAAGGCCTCCTACAGAGTGAGTTACCATATTGCGCTTGCAGGGAGAGTCCATGCAATCGCTGAAACCCTAATTAAGCTTTGTGCGATTGAAATGGTATCTTGTGTGCTTGATGAACGATCTAAAATGAAACTAGGAACAATTCACTTATCTAATAATACTGTTAAACAGCGCATTCAAGATCACTCAACAGATATAGAAAAATAATTGGCATTGCGACTTAAATGTAATTTTGCTTTTACATTGCAACTTGACGAATCAACAGACGTGTCAGGGCTAGCAGTAATATTTGTATTTATGCGTTACTTGTTTCAGAACAAAATCGAGGAGGATTTGTTGCTATGTAAATCTCTTGAAAGTCTTACTACTAGAGAAGAAATCTTTAAAGTAATTAATATTTACTTTGGAGAACACAATATAAGTTGGGAAAAGTGTGTTGATGTGTGTACTGATGGAGCCAGAGCAATGACAGGTAAAACGGTAGGGGTCTTGGCAGATGCCAAAGAGTTGGCGCCGTTTTGTTCAAATAGTCATGATATGCTCCATCGACAAGCGCTTGTCGCCAAAACTATGGAAAGAGACCTAAAAACTGTCTTGAATGATGCTGTAAGGATAGTGAACCACATTAAATCAAGGGCACTTAATGACAGAATGTTTAAATTACTTTGTGAAGAAATGGGAAGTGAACACACAACGCTGCTACTTGACACAGAAATAAGATGGCTGCCTAGGGGAAAGGTTCTTGTTAGAGTTTTTGAACTTCGCTCTGGAATGTATTATTTTTTATTGTTCACCCATTTGAGCTTTCTTTCTGTTTGGTGAATACCTCTTGTCTTACTTAGCGCAGATTTTTACAAGAATTAATGAACAGAATGTCATATCAAGGAAAGAGTGTGTTGGTATTTACAAGACGAGACATAATAGCGTATTTTGATCTTAAACTTGAATTTTGGAAGAGATGTGTTAAAAAAATACAGTATGAATGGTTTCTGACTTCCTGATAGAAAGAGAATTCATCCTAGAAGAAACTATTCATAATAGTATCATCCAAATTTAAATAGTTTGCAACAAGTGTTTAAGAAATACTTTCCATCTTCTACAGATGGCAATGACTGGGTACGGAATCCATATTGTGCTTCAGAGAAACCAGATGCAAGGTCTGTGCAAAATTACGAGTGTTTGATAGATATTATCTCTGATACTGGTTTGAAACAGAAGTTCAGTGAAGTTCCTCTGGTTGAATTCTGGTGCAGTCTTCTTCAGAACATCCACAAGTGTCTGAATGTGCAGTAATTAAACTTTTTCTGTTTCAAAAAACTTATCTGTGCAAAGCTGTATTTTCAAGGTATGCAGCAACAAAATCTAAATATCGTTGGCAGACTAGACATTGTACCTGACATAAGAACTCAGCTGTCTACAATCTCTTAGCTTTAAAGAACTTTGTGAGACAGAGAAACAACATCATTATTCACACTAGTACCTTATAAAGTAAGATTGAATGTTCACTTAGTATACTATTGCATGTATAATTTTGGGTAGCAATCATCCATACACACTGTATTTTTTGCATGCAAGGGTGTGAGATCCGTGGATATCTTACAAAGTGAAGAAGGATCCATGAGTAAAAAAGTTTGGGAACCACTGCCTTAGACCAGTGATCTCAACTCAAATTAGTCCAAGGGCCAGATTCACAAACTTAGTGCTTTGTGTTGTTTTATATTCTATCCATTCTTTTCAGTGCATCTTGCATTATACTAGTGGTGAGGGATGGAAGATTTAGAGGAAATGTATCAGCATTTGAGTGAAGGGTATGTGGAAAACCATCAAAGTTCAAGGAAGCTCGGAAATTACGAGCCTACAAAACTTTCAAACTTGATCTCGAGATTTAATTAAAAGCTTGGCTCAAAGCTCAAAATCCCATCCTTGTACATCTCTCTGAAATTTTAGTCTTGTCTCCCCAAAACAGATAAATTAGACCAGAATATCTCGACGTTTAATCTGCATTCCCACCAATGCTGGTCTATATTATCTATTTTCAAATGATTAATATATAGTTAAATTATTTTATATTTTCTCAGATGTTTATATAGGTTAGCGAAATACTTAAAACAGTATTTACTAAATTATGTAAGAATGTAAACTAAATATATATCACAATTTGAGAAGTTTGTATGTGTCTTTTGTTGTTCCAAATCATAAACACACTAAAAATAACAAGCAGGGTATGAATGTGTGAACCCTGCCTTAGACAATGTGAGCACACAAGCGAGTTTAAATAATTTTCATCGGATGTTCTGATCGGTTTGAGATGTCACAAAGTTTATCAAATCAGGGTAAACAATATGGCTATATTAGGAATCTCTAAGCTTTCTTTGTAGGTTCACCATCTTTGTTATTGTTACCATAAATGTATGTTGTCCTTTATGCCCTTGAAGCGTGTTTGTTGGTTTTCTATAATTTGTAATAAATATTATTTTCCTAACATTGCAACACAATCCTGTGTGTTTGGGTTACAAATATTTTAAGTGGGGTGAAGAAGAGCAAATATGATACAGTTTAAACACTCAGGTAATTGTGATACACCTATAAAAAATTACATGCAAAAAACAATGAATGTTTTTAGGTGCTACATTTATTTTACTGTTGTATCCCACATCGTTGTGGTTAGTAAATTTTATCAACTTAATAATACATTTTTTTTGGGCACTTGGGGTTTTTACCCAAAAACTTTTGCGTTTTCTCTCACTTAATTTCTTATTTTTTTGATTGGGGAGAAAGCAAAGCCTTAGTGTTTTGTATTTTGGTTTGAGGATTAACCAACCAACATTTCTCAGATATATTTGTTAAGTTAACATCAGAGCAGCCAGAGATATTGGGCTTCGAACTGAAAGGACAAAAGTGATACACTTAAGGGGGTAGATTACATACACCAAAAGTCATAGTCCTTATTGTTCTCATGTCCTTCCCTTGCATCTCCATTTGATTTAGCCCCCTCAACCAGATCCTTCACACTTTTATGATAGTGATTCTGGAGAAGATAACAAACTTTTAGAATAAGAACATGTCATTTGTAGTAGCACCGAGCGATGTCCAGTGATCACTTGAATAAATTCCTAAGGCACCATTTTTGAAGTTTGGTTATGTTTTGCAGGACCATAAAGAGGTAAATTATGATGTTTAGTTTGTGCTCTAATCAATTTCTTAGGTATATATAATTATTTCTTTGAATATAGTATTCTGTGGCCCTCACTCATGTTGATAACCTTTACCCCACCTGTGATAGGAGTGTAGATAATTGACAGAGTGCAGTAAGTTCTTTATTTCAAATGTAGAGTGTTCTAAAGAGTACAAACATTAGTACAACTACTTATCAATATATACACTTATATTATACTTGGTTTCCGTGTCCACGACTCTAGTTTAACACAACCAGTCCCGAACACACTCACAAGAATACTTTAATACCAGGTTATTAGCAGTGTGTAACCCCCCCCCCCCCTTCTCCTCTTTCCACATTCCAGTTACAGAGGTGGGTACGCTCACTACCCCCGCAAAATGGTCACTACAGCTATCCGTTACACACACATTGGCTGAAAGTTAATATCAACCTATTCTGGAATTATTATTTTCTTAGTAGTACTATTGTGTCAGGATAAAAGTATTTAACCCGCCACAATGAAGTTTAAACAACTGATATTATCCTAACACCATCTAATTCTGTCTTGAATTCACAATTTTTTCCTGGTTGTCCATCACGCTGACCGTAGATGTCCTGGTTCAATGAAGTAAACACCAGAAATAAAATATCTGAATGGAGCATGATGCAGGCTGATGTATACACCGTTGGCGGCGCTAGGTTGTTCTAGCTTATTCGCTGAGGAGGAGTCATGATCCTTTCCTCCCCGATCCTCTGGGTTATCCCAAGTATAGGACACATTTCATCTAGTCAAGACATCATACAGGAACGGATCATCTCGCCCGCTCATCGCAGAAGGGGTGGCCACCAGTAATATTCTTGTAATTACCCTAAGAAACCTGGGTTAGGTTATTTTATTACTTTTATCACTAGGTTAACTTTGATTATGTTAATATATCTTTGATAGAATGTAGGTTTTTTTAGTGACCATTCTATAAATCTCGTGTTCAGGTCTGAACATGTGATTAGTTAGTTTGCTATAACTTTGAGGTGTTGTAGGGTCCATTAGTATGTACCAGATTGATTCCATGTTAGTTTAGCTTTTCCTGTTTTGTCAGTTTCATGGCAGTTGGTAGTCATGTATACATTTTATTCTACTTGAATGAATCCTTTTTTGGTTGGAGTACTTAATTAGGCTTGCTTATCCAAACTATACACATTAGCCGTAGGGATAATTCTGTTGGTAATATGTGTATTAATTAGCAAGTCATGTGCAAAGTAAGACTAACTGGCTTTTGCTATAATCTGGTAAGTGGCATTAGTTGTGTAGATTGTTCTAGTGTTGGGCGTTCCTAATTAGGATTTAGTGTCCCATACTATTTATAGTCGCATTATAATCTACTAGACTGTTTATGTTTATTATAATATTTATTTTTAGAGTGATTACTATATTGTTTATATTCAACTCTGTTGTATTTAGTTGGCGACACTGTATAGATACTCACTAGTACTGAATTATGTACCTTGTGAACAAACTGTTGTTCTCTTTACACAAGTCACTAAGTTTCCATGTTGTTAAGGAAATAGAGTTAATTTACAATCACATGCTAATCTTAGATGGAAATAAAATAATTGTTATCTCTCAGTTCTTGTCCATTAAATTCTCTCTTATCTTTAAATTATTTTTATGTCTTGCAACTGTCCTCCCCTTTCCAACTACTACAGTACTTGCCAAAGATGTATGAAAGCACCGACGGTGCAAGGGGTGATGGTGCACTATGTTATCAATATCAGTATCTAATAATACATCCTGGATTGCCTTTGGCTGGGCCTGTTTAGTAAAATACCTCCATCTTCCTCTATCCTTCCCCATTCTTCCTCTCCACTCTCCTCCTCACACTAGCTGTTATCTGTTCCTCCCATCTCTTCCACTCTCCTCCTCACACTAGCTGCTATCTGTTCCTCCCATCTCTTCCACTCTCCTCCTCACACTAGCTGTTATCTGTTCCTCCCATCTCTTCCACTCTGCTCCTCACACTAGCTGTTATCTGTTCCTCCACTCTCTTCCACTCTGCTCCTCACACTAGCTGCTATCTGTTCCTCCCATCTCTTCCACTCTGCTCCTCACACTAGCTGCTATCTGTTCCTCCATCTCTCACTCTGCTCCTCACACTAGCTGGTATCTGTTCCTCTCATCTCTTCACTCTGTTCCTCACACTGCTGTTATCTATTCCTCCATCTCTCCTTGGTCTCCCTTGTGGTCTCTTCCCTACATATTTCATATCCATTAATCTTGGAATATTCATACCATTTCGTTACCCCAACTCTTGACCTTACATCTTCAAACATCGTTGCTTTCATTTTCTCCTCCCCAGGTTTCCCTGCCACTCTAGTCATGATCATTTCCATCACCAATACAAATAGTGATAGTGATGGTGATGGTGACTCCACCACTCTGTGCACCCTCTCTCCGTCGTTATTATCATACATATTATTTACTCTCCTAGCCACTCCTCAGTCTTCTCCATTGCTTTCCTTTAGTATTACTCTAAATTGTGCTAATATTGATAAACTATGTTTTTTGTTTTGTGGTTATGGCAACAAGAGATATTAGCCCATGAAATAATAAATTAAAACATATTATATTCACACTTGGTTTTATAAGTTAATATAAATTTGTATTTCAACAATGTAAAAACACCTAAAGATTAACTGAAGGTTGGATTATCGAGACACTACTGTAATAAGAAAGTTGTAAAACAATTTTTTTGAGGCTAATTAATTATGGGCTTCTTACAGATTAAAAAAATGCATAGTGTTTTACTAAAAGTGTTTTAGCTCTGCAGTTATTTTAAATTCTTTAAATCTCTGCTTTTACTAGATTGATTTTCATTATAATCTTTATGGATGATTAGAGACCCTTTATTATTAGAATTTTGGTTTAAAACTTGTCAAATAAAAAAAAGTCCTAAAAATGGTTTATAACACCTTAAAAATCACAATTTTTTGCATAATATATTAGACTTAGTTTTAAAAATAATTTCAGTTAAAAAAACTTTTTTTTTGTTGGAAAACCCTTGAAAGTTGCACTTTTTACAGGCCTACATAAAATATTTACATTGTTTATAATTCAAATATTATTTAATACATGGACAATATGACAGTCACCATGAGTAACCACATTATGGTCCACAGAAGGAAACTACGGCATATCTCGGGGTGATTCTTGAAATAACAGCACAGTCGCTTGTCTTACATGTTGTGGAGTAGAGTAGCCACGAGGATAGTCTCTGAACTCTCAAATAAACATTAAGATCGTGATCTCAGACGACGAGAAACTAATAAGCCCCTAAAGATGTGTGTCTGAAAATAAATATTTAGCTTTCATAATGTTCACATTAGTAAGATTTTATATTTTTTTGTTAAAACCAAGTCTTAATCATTACTGAGATATACAGTAATTTATTCTGAATTCAAAAGTGAGGTAAGTAGGGTATTAAAAGGCTTGCCTTTTCCTTAGCATTAGATAAAATTGTGGCCATTTTTTTTCATTTAATATGTAAAATAAAGTTGAAATTTAATAGTCATATTTTTATAGCAAAAAATATTAAAATAAATAATCAATGTATTTATTCACATAATTAGTAAAATACAACAAAAAGTTTGTAGAACTTTGTTTTTATGTAAACATTTCTTTATCATTTTATTTTCATGAACTCAAAAATATGCAATAGTTTATTTGAGCCTGAAACAAGTTTTGGCGCTTTTGTAGTTAATTTTTCAAACAGTTCTCAAAAGTCGGTGTCTTTATACATCACTCTAGAGTGAAGTTAATATTAGGTATATCAGACACGACATAACATCACTTGAGGGTGATGCTGACAATCTGTATGTCGTCATATGGTTTGTCAGTCTTGGGATTCGTCTTGACGGTACTGATGTTCTGAACAACCTCCATCCCTTTCACGACTCGGCCAAACACGGTGTGCTTGTTATCCAACCAAGGCTGCAACAATGTGTTAGAGGAAGTGAACTAGGGTGTATGAACTGTCTGCACAAACTTATGCTATTTTTGATTAAAAAACACATACAAATAGTTTAATTCAATGATGATTTTTAAAAAGAAATATAAAGACAAATTTTTGATATCTTTAAGATATATTTTCTAGAGAATGTAATGAATGGACAAATGTACCACACTGTTGACACCAAGACATTCTGTCTGTCATGAGCAAAAAATGTTGAGAATCGCTGCTAGATGGTATGTTAAAAATATGAAAGGGATTAAGTAGGAAAACATAATAGTTTTAAGTAGGTTTATTATAAAAAACATATTAGTTCACATACAGCTCACACATTTTTGACCAAAAATTGTGATGAAACTTCAGGTGCACGATAAAAGTGAAGACAAAGGAGAATATTTGTAAGTGCACACAACATGCTGTGTCTCCACTGGGGATACAGAGAGCAGCTTAGAGCAACATCAACATGACTGCAAATGAAAAGTTGGAGTTTGTTGATGTTAGTTGCAAGTATCAGTTCGAAGAAGTAATGATCAACAGGAGATACTAAACACAGACAAACAATCAGTCATATTAACAAATGTTTCTTCTATTTGACCATTGAAACGGATATTTGGTAAATGATTTAGTTAAAAAGGCTGCACTAGTAACTAGTTCATCAGCATGGTATTTAAATGGAATGCAGAGAATTGCATTTTATTAATTGATAGTTACAAACAACATAAAAGTTCATCTCTGTTTAAATTTTCACCATATGACCAGTGCACGCACCATGAGAATGTTCACTCACCGTAGGAATGAGTGTGATGAAGAACTGACTGCCGTTGGTGTTGGGTCCTGCATTGGCCATGCTCAGTGTGTAGGGACGATCGTGTCTCAGAGATGAGTTGAACTCGTCCTCAAACTCACCCCCCCATATACTCTCCCCGCCTGTCCCAGTACCTGTTACACAAACAGACATAAGACATAGGATTATGCCAAGTTTATAAAAATAATACCAGCTTCAACTTAAGCTTTAGCGTAGACCTAGGACACACTTGGAAACATTTTCCAATAAGTATTGTTTGCAAAAATTGTCCAAGTTTTCAAATTGCCTGGAAACTTTTTTTGTGTTTCCTTTGTGTTACCCAATGAGGAAGTTTCTTGTTATATATTTCAAATGAGTTACAAGAAACTGTGTTTGCCAAACCCCAAGATAGCTGCCTAGCACCACTCTCTCCCACTAATATACTAACTTCCAGTTGTAAGGGGAGTGCCCTAAATGGTAATCATAAAAGTTAGCAGTGTTTTGTACATATAAGGATCGATTTCTTCTCAACCCTTAGTTCCATTTTCTTCCCAATTAAAGTGATCTGTACAGAGGTGCAAAGAACTACTTTTCCAAGTTTGAATCAAATCTGTTAATGCGTTCAAAAGTTATCGTGAGATATATCCACCACAGACAGAAATGCAAATTGATGGAGTTTAAACAGCAAACTTGCTTCCCTCGTTCAATAAACCATAACACATGATTATGTTTGTATTTGTTTCTACACCCTGAGAATGTTTATAAGCCTATACAGGGAGCCTACTGTAACATCGTGCAAGCGAAAATTCCCCGACCCAACTTGTGTTTTCTCTGTTTCACCTAAGCAAGCGCGGGGCCCACAATTCCATGGGACCCTGTGTGGTCTTCCTGTTTGCACACCTCTAAGGGCTGCCCTGGTCAACATTGTCGACAGAAAAGACCGTGGGACAGGCCATTTGTTCACCATCCTATGACCAATCGTTTGTAAAAGAACTTCAAAATCAGTAGGAGATATGCAAGTTAAGTTTCTAAAACCACTGTTGTCTTTGATCTTCAGTTTTGTCAGAAGCTTATTTGCATAATATGAATCATTTTGAAGCAATGTACGAATCCCCCACCCTATATAACCAAGAGCCTATTAAGGAATAACTTTCCAATGATATACTAATCACCACTCAGTATTATGAAGGACTAGACAAATGCAGATTTATCTTCAATACAGACTACAATAGCCTAACCTCATCACCTCTCACTCAAAGTCTTCTTAGCAGTACTCCAAGAATAATTCCCCCTAATCCTAGCAACATTATGATTCATCCAAAATTGCCCGACCCAGCCACAAACATCAGGCCCCAGCAACAAACCAAGATGCACTAGCTGCTGAATTCCCTAACCTTCCACCTCATTCAACAGCAGACTCACACAGATGGAATACCCCATGAGAGGCCACTATGACTGCTCCACAGATAATCTTATACACCAGCTACAATGAAACTACTACTTGACACAGAAAACATTGAATCTCATGTTGAAGCACTGTGATCACTCTAGAACAGCAGTTCCCAAACTTTTTGAATTGAGAAGCACTTTTCAGGAGAAATATTCGTCATGGAGAACTATCGTCACCTGATGCTAATGCTAATGCTATGCTGATGGCATATATGTGCATTTTTTGTTGTTTTTAACTTACAGCAAAAGCACGAATTATTTTTATAGTTCTAAATAGCTTAAATATTGAACTAAGCTTGATTTTTCACATTGAAATTCATTGAAAATTAGAACTTTAAATATCGTTTTCTCAAAACATCAATTTTGCACATACATGTTTTTGGCATAAGGTCAACAATGTTTTCACCTGGCACCTACATAGGCACCAAATCGAATGACAACAGTATTAACAATGAAAACAAACTTTTAAGCATTTGGGCGTGTTAAAAATTAGTTTTATTTCAATTTCTCCAATAATTTGAGAGAAATAAACTTACTTAACCACATAAACAATAAACAACAATAAACATAAATTAAGGTAACACATTTGATAACAAATCAAAAGTAGGTATTGTAAATCAACAATGTTAACCACAAAGATTTGATATGTAAAACCATTTTCACAGCCACAAAAAACAAAACAAAAAACCACTTGCATAAAAAATACAATAAAGTATACACCACAAACTTAGATTCTAATGAGAGGGGTGGGACTGTTTTAGGTTGGACAAAGTGGCTATATTTGGTTGAATTTGGGACAGCTGCAACCTAATATCTGGCTTTGAGGTGGGATCTGTATTTTGTTTTAGTAGCCACGTAGGCAGAGAATATTGATTTTATAAGTAAGTTGTTGCAAAGGGTTTTAGGATGATTTTCACTTTATCTGACAAACTTGAAAGATAATTTTTTAGATGACACACAAATTCTGATAGTGACTTCTTAGTTGAAAATTCTCTTTTATCGCAGAATCTAATGTCAAATCAATCAAGCACTCATAATGTTGCGATGTCAAGCTTTTGCGAAACAGCAGAGTATAAGTTTACAACCCGAAAGTTTTAATTCATAACTTATCAGGTGACCGTAAAACTTATTTAGAAAGTTCTCACCTTATCCCTCATTTCAAAGAGCCAAATCAAAGTTTTGCCATTATAAAGCCACCTTACGTCTGTGTGGAGAAGTAAAGATGTCATCACACAACATTTTGAATAGCATTGTATTCTTTGGTCATGATTTGATAAAATTAATTATTTTCACACTTTCATACAAACCTTATTTTAGGGAGGATGGCATTTTTCTCACAGCAAGATATGGTGGTGGAGGATGCAGTGGCTGCTGCTGCACTCCCTGACTGTTTGTTTTATTCTTGAGATAGCACCGGACATATTTCCAGTCATGGCCTTTGCGCCGTTTGTGCACACATCAACACAATTATCTCATGTGATGCCACTCACTGTGAAAAATTCTTCAATTAATGTGAAAATCTCAGCGGTAATTGTGTTAGTCGGTAACGCACTGAAGAAAAGAAGATCCTCTTGAAAAGATACCAAGTATTGGTAGCACTTTATTTATGAAAGTAAAGTAGCTTTCACGTCCTTTGATAGTTCCCCAATTTGTTGTGAGATTGTGTTATTTGACAATGAAACTGTGTACTAGTTTTGTAGTTTTTTCGTCCAGCATACATTCAATTGTGTCCTTTATGCAAGGCTAGTTAAGGTTTTCAGTGAAGGTTTGGGCTTCACCAGCTTGAGCAACTGGGTAACTGACTAAGTAGGACGCCATCAAAGCCTTTTCGTTAATATTTTTTTAGTAATAGGATATGATTTTCTGGGCTTATGTAGGTTCATCGTACTTCCTTGTGAAGAAATCAATCAGTTTGCCCTTACATTTTAGTTGAACCACCTCAAAATGATTGCACATTTTTGCTGGGAACATCATACTGTTTGGAAACACTTTGCAACACATAGAAAGTGTGGCGAAGTTCTCACAGAGTCAGTGTTAACTGGCACCGTCATGTCTCTCTGTCTGGTTTCACCGCATCCAGAGTGTGTGTGTTTCACCAACGTTATTGATGCTTTGCATGGTTCCATGGAAGTGCGGTGCGGGCCGGCAAAGCTGACTTAGGTGATGTATGACATGAACTTCAGCTTTATTATACTTGCTATCTACACTGCTTCACAACACGTTGCAGGAGCTAAATCTTACCTAGACACAGTTCATAGCCACACAAATTCACAGTTTTGAGAACTTATCACATTTATTTTTCTTTCCAATCTCTTTGCGGAGTATTTGAAGATCCTTCGCAGAGCACCCTTTGGAAACCACTGCTCTAGAGTATGAAAGGCAAAGGAGTGAGATGAGCTACCCATAGCGCTCTAGTACAGTCAGTACCAAATGGCTAATATGAGGCTTCTGCTACAAGTTGAATATATAAGTAGTTCTAACTACTCCGTTATATTATTGCTTTAAATCAGTGCAAGATGCTGAAAGTTAAAACACAGTCTTCAGGCGTAGCACTCCGTATAAACATAAATATAACCCTGCTGAGCTTAGCACCAATGAATCCTATTGATGACAGTCGTACAAGTGATTTCTATTTTGGTGACTGCTCTGAGATTAGCTTTAGCACCCATAAAGCCAAGTCAAAGAACCTCAAAAAAGCATGGCACTGTAAAGTGTGTCGCTCAATGAATGTATGTGCTTCTGCCGAAGAAGACAATGTGGAGCTGGTGAGTGTGACTTATCATCTAGTGATCAAGTCATTTCACTACTCAAGCAGCTTAATATCAAATCAGCAAAACTGCAAGAATCAGTCAACTTTTTCTCTGTTAAAAATGATAATGTTTTATGAAAGTAAGTAGCTGCCTAGCTGAAATTGCATATTACTTTAATCAGAAGTGAGCAATCTCAAAACTATAAATCAATCTTTCTCTGAGAAAAATGTATTCCTTGAAAATAAAATAAACTCTTTGGAACAATACACTAGAAGAAATGATATGGAAATACACGGTATGGTACAAACACCAAACGAAAATTTAGAAGATAATCTGGCAACGCTGACCCAAGCACTAGAGGTAGAACGTTAAAAAAATAAATGGTCACGTAGTAAGTAAGTGAATGACGATGTATTTACTAATGGTGACAAAAGTCCTTTGTTTTTCAACAATAAATTGTTGCAGTACTTCAAGATCTTGTTGTGGAAGGCGAAATCAAAAGGTAGGGAAAGAGTCTACCGTTATGTTTGAAGAAAAAATGAAAAAAATCTTGCTAGGAAAACTGCCAGGTCTCACATAATTGTAATTCAAAAAGATAATGACATTGAAAAAATTGTGTGTTTGTATATTATTTAGATCAAATTAGTTAGTATAAGTTACAAAATACTGATGGACGAAACCACTAACAAACTGTTAACTGATATAAATTTTAATATAAACACAGAAAATATAAAAGCCTAGAGAATTTTCAAAACAACTTTAAAAACTCGAATAATAATAGCTTGAATGTGATCACGTGGAATGTCAGATCTCTAGATAAGAAATGGAGTGAAATTTATGTTTTGCTAAATACGGTAGCTAATTTTTTTGATATCACCATACTTACTGAAACGTGGATAACAAACGAACATGTAAATCTTTATAACATAGAAAGATGTAACACTTATAATTATTGTAGGGAGAAAGTCCGAGGTGGCGGAATAATTATATTTGTAAATAACGCAAACAGCTTCCATTTAAACTCACACAACAATTTGAACGAATTTAAGGGACACTGTTCACAAGTCAAGATAAATAATACAATATAATAGCTTTATATAAACCACCACTTAGTAATAAGTGTGACTTTAATCAAGAACTTGACGAGAACTTAGACCACTATCCTACAAAAGAAAACCTCATTGTAGCAGGTCACACAAACATTAACATAAAAGACAAATATAGCCCAGTCCATACTAAATATAAAACTATGTCGTCAGAAATATATCGAAAGATCAAATGAAAAAATTCTTGCTAGGAAAACTGTCACGTCTCATATATTACATATTCTGTAATACTGGAATAATTAGTATTAAAATGTCAGATCGCTACCCTACAGCGATGAAAATAATGTATAAAAATACACAAAATAAATGCTATCTTCCGCAATCAAAATATTTAGAATAAAAAGAAATTCTGCGTTAAGCAAACTAAAAGGAGTGGATTGGGGAAACATGACTATAGACTTACAAGACTTGAACACAAAATATGACAAAATAATTATGACTTTTATGTAAGAAGTATATTATAAAACAAATTGGCTAATATCATAACAAAATACAACCAATGCAATTTTAGGAAAATTAAAATTAGAGATAAACTTTATGATCAATGGAAGTCAAATCCAACAATATAATTTATGAGCATGGATATAAAAAGGAGAGGAAAAAGGTAAAAAGAGCTATAAACAAAGTCAAAATTGAACAATATAGGAAAATATTTAAAGACTTAAAAGGTAAAATGAAAAAAAGTGGCACGAAGTAAAAAAAGTTATAGGTAAACGTAGCAAAAATAACTTATATGAAGAGCTTACGCACACATTTAAAAATACAGAGAACTTGAAAACTGCGTGTAACAATTTTGCATTTTATTTCGACAATGGGATAATTGAAATAATGCATAAATGTGATATAAAAATACTTACACAATTGTAAGACACAACAGCCAACACTTAATTGTTCATATCTAAAACTACCTATACAGAGGTTAATAAAATTATCTTTTAATTGAAACCAAACAAATCACCAGGCTATGATAACATTACAATGATGGAAATATGAAAGATAGGACCAAATTTGATTCCAACACTAGTAGACATACTAAATACCTCAATAAAAACTGGCACATTTCCCAACCAAATAAAATAATCTCTTATTAGACCCATTTACAAAGGTGGGAGCCATTTAGACTATTGTAATTACAGACAAATAACAATACTACCAACTTTTGAGAAGATAGTAGAAAGCTTCATGGCTAACAAATTGACAGACTATTTAAATAAATTCAATATAATAAACCCAAGGCAATATAAATTTCAAAAACACAAAAGAGCTAAAAACCTTCTAAAAAATTTTTCTTATGAAATTAAAAAAGCCCTTAATAACAATAACCATGTTTTTGTCCTATTTATTGACTTCAAAAAGCGTTTGACACACTTGACATTGGTATATTATTGAGATAATTAAAAATGATTGGTATTGGTGTATCATACTTAAGATGATTTAAGAACTATCTCACTAACATACTTTTCTATGAACAAATCAGCACTCAAAAAAACTAAACCAAAGTGACAAATGCGGGAGTACTAGAAGGCCACAGAGAAGGAAAGAACAGAGCCACAGCCCCTAGGTCACAGAGAAGGAAAGAACAGAGCCACAGCCCCTAGGTCACAGAGGAGGAAAGAACAGAGCCACAGCCCCTAGGCCACAGAGAAGGAAAGAACAGAGCCACAGCCCCTAGGTCACAGAGAAGGAAAGAACAGAGCCACAGCCTCTAGGTCACAGAGGAGGAAAGAACAGAGCCACAGCCCTAGGTCACAGAGAAGGAAAGAACAGAGCCACATCCTCTAGGTCACAGAGAAGGAAAGAACAGAGCCACTGCCCCTAGGCCACAGAGAAGGAAAGAATCCAAACAACAGCCCCTAGGTCACAGAGAAGGAAAGAACAGAGCCACAGCCCCTAGGTCACAGAGAAGGAAAGAACAGAGCCACATCCTCTAGGTCACAGAGAAGGAAAGAACAGAGCCACTGCCCCTAGGTCACAGAGAAGGAAAGAACAGAGCCACATCCTCTAGGCCACAGAGAGGAAAAACAGAGCCACAGCTCCTAGGTCACAGAGGAGGAAAGATAAGCCACAGCCTCTAGGTCACAGAGAAGGAAAGAACAGAGCCACAGCCCCTAGGTCACAGAGGAGGAAAGAACAGAGCCACAGCCCTTAGGGTCACAGAGAAGGGAAAGAACAGAGCCACAGCCCCTAGGTCACAGAGAGAGGAAAGAATAGAGCCACAGCCTCTAGGTCACAGAGAAGGAAAGAACAGAGCCACAGCCTCCTAGGTCACAGAGAAGGAAAGAACAGAGCCACAGCCCTAGGTCACAGAGAAGGAAAGAACAGAGCCACAGCCCTAGGTCACAGAGAAGGAAAGAACAGAGCCACAGCCCTAGGTCACAGAGGAGGAAAAGAACAGCCACAGCCCTAGGTCACAGAGAAGGAAAGAACAGAGCCACAGCCCCTAGGGTCACAGAGAAGGAAAGAACAGAGCCACAGCCCTAGGTCACAGAGAAGGAAAGAATCAGAGCCACAGCCCCTAGGTCACAAGAGAGGAAAGAACAGAGCCACAGCCTCTAGGTCACAGAGAAGGAAAGAACAGAGCCACAGCCTCTAGGTCACAGAGAAGGAAAGAACAGAGCCACAGCCTCTAGGTCACAGAGGAGGAAAGAATAGAGCCACAGCCCCTAGGTCACAGAGAGGAAAGAACAGAGCCACAGCCCCTGGACACAGAGAAGGAAAGAAAGAGCCACAGCCCTAGGTCACAGAGAAGGAAAGAACAGTGCCACAGCCCTAGGTCACAGAGGAGGAAAGAATAGAGCCACAGCCCTAGGTCACAGAGAAGGAAAGAACAGAGCCACAGCCCCTAGGTCACAGAGAAGGAAAGAACAGAGCCACAGCCTCTAGGTCACAGAGGAGGAAAGAACAGAGCCACAGCCTCTAGGTCACAGAGAGGAAAGAACAGAGCCACAGCCCTAGGCACAGAGAAGGAAAGAATAGAGCCACAGCCTCTAGGTCACAGAGAAAGGAAAGAACTAGATGCCACAGCCTCTAGGTCACAGAGGAGGAAAAGAATAGAGCCACAGCCTCTAGGTCATAGAGAGGAAAGAACAGAGCCACAGCCCCTAGGTCACAGAGGAGGAAAGAACAGAGCCACAGCCTCTAGGTCACAGAGGAGGAAAGAACAGAGCCACAGCCCCTAGGTCACAGAGGAGGAAAGAACAGAGCCACAGCCTCTAGGTCACAGAGAAGGAAAGAAAGAGCACAGCCTCTAGGTCACAGAAGGAAAGAATAGACCACAGCCCTGGGTCACAGAGAAGGAAAGAATAGAGCCACAGCCCTCTAGGTCAAGAGGAGGAAAGAAATAGCCACAGCCCCTAGGTCACAGAGAGGAAAGAACAGAGCCACAGCCCCTAGGTCACTAGAGAAGGAAAGAACATAGCCACAGCCTCTAGGTCACAGAGGAGGAAAGAATAGAGCCACAGCCCTAGGTCACAGAGAAGGAAAGAACATAGCCACAGCCTCTAGGTCACATAGAAGGAAAGAACAGAGCCATAGCCCTGGGTCACAGAGAAGGAAAGAAAGAGCCACAGCCCCTAGGGTCACAGAGAAGGAAAGAACAGAGCCACACCCTCTAGGTCACAGAGAAGGAAAGAACAGAGCCACAGCCCTAGGGTCACAGAGAAGGAAAGAACAAGCACAGCCCTGGGTCACAGAGAAGGAAAGAACAGAGCCAAGCCCCTAGGTCACAGAGAAGGAAAGAAAGCCACAGCCCCTAGGTCACAGAGAAGGAAAGAACATAGCCACAGCCTCTAGGTCACAGAGAAGGAAAGAACAGAGCCACAGCCCTAGGTCACAGAGGAGGAAAGAACAGAGCCACAGCCCTAGGTCACAGAGGAAGGAAAGAATAGAGCCACAGCCCCTAGGTCACAGAGGAGGAAAGAACAGAGCCACAGCCCTAGGTCACAGAGAAGGAAAGAACAGAGCCACAGCCTCTAGGTCACAGAGAAGGAAAGAATAGAGCCACAGCCCCTAGGTCACAGAGAAGGAAAGAACAGAGCCACAGCCCCTAGGTCACAGAGAAGGAAAGAACAGAGCCACAGCCTCTAGGTCACAGAGAAGGAAAGAACAGAGCCACAGCCCCTGGGTCACAGAGAAGGAAAGAACAGAGCCACAGCCCCTAGGTCACATAGAAGGAAAGAATAGAGCCACAGCCCCTGGGTCACAGAGAAGGAAAGAATAGAGCCACAGCCCCTAGGTCACAGAGAAGGAAAGAACAGAGCCACAGCCTCGAGGTCACAGAGAAGGAAAGAACAGAGCCAAAGCCCTTAGGTCACAGAGAAGGAAAGAACATAGCCACAGCCCCTAGGTCACAGAGAAGGAAAGAACATAGCCACAGCCTCGAGGTCACAGAGAAGGAAAGAACAGAGCCACAGCCCCTGGGTCACAGAGAAGGAAAGAATAGAGCCACAGCCCCTAGGTCACAGAGAAGGAAAGAACAGAGCCTCAGCCCTTAGGTCACATAGAAGGAAAGAATAGAGCCATAGCCCCTGGGTCACAGAGAAGGAAAGAATAGAGCCACAGCCTCTAGGTCACAGAGAAGGAAAGAATAGAGCCACAGCCTCTAGGTCACAGAGAAGGAAAGAACAGAGCCACAGCCTCTAGGTCACAGAGGAGGAAAGAATAGAGCCACAGCCCCTAGGTCACAGAGAAGGAAAGAACAGAGCCTCAGCCCCTAGGTCACAGAGAAGGAAAGAACAGAGCCACAGCCTCTAGGTCACAGAGAAGGAAAGAAGAGAGCTACAGCCCCTAGGTCACAGAGGAGGAAAGAACAGAGCCTCAGCCCCTAGGTCACAGAGAAGGAAAGAACAGAGCCTCAGCCCCTAGGTCACAGAGAAGGAAAGAACAGAGCCACAGCCTCTAGGTCACAGAGAAGGAAAGAACAGAGCCACAGCCTCTAGGTCACAGAGGAGGAAAGAACAGAGCCACAGCCTCTAGGTCACAGAGGAGGAAAGAACAGAGCCACAGCCTCTAGGTCACAGAGGAGGAAAGAACAGAGCCACTGCCCCTAGGTCACAGAGAAGGAAAGAACAGAGCCTCAGCCCCTAGGTCACAGAGAAGGAAAGAACAGAGCCACAGCCTCTAGGTCACAGAGAAGGAAAGAATAGACCCACAGCCCCTGGGTCACAGAGGAGGAAAGAACAGAGCCACAGCCTCTAGGTCACAGAGGAGGAAAGAATAGAGCCACAGCCTCTAGGTTAAAAATGTTGCACTCCTTTTCGAGGCTTTACTCCTTTAACGTTGGGATTGCTAGGTGCGATCACCAGTGACTACAGCGCAATCAAGTGAGCATTTTGTAAATGAATCACTTTAAACTCAAATGTGCTATAAGGCAGATATAAAATATGAGCTCCTCGAGTTAACCTGTTGGCCACCGAGCAAGCTTCAGGTAGCACCCTCCCTTGTCTCTAAAACACCCCACCCCAACCCCCCAAGTAACATAATCCTGCCACACTATAACTGCACATTAAAAACAAAATTTGAAACACAATGGACTTTTCTTTTTTTTTTTAACTAAGGGACTGGCTGTCAACTTCAATATTATTTGTTAAGGAGCACTGAGAAGAATTTCAGACGTTTAGACATACCAATTTATTTAAGAAGTGGTTAGATATTTTTAAATATTGTTTTCACCAAAATCAGGGTGAAAGTTCTGACCAGTTAAATAGTTTAAATTTTAATTATAAAGTGGTTTTTAAATGTGTGATATCTTATATAAAACAATCCCAGAAATTGTGACCTTATCATTTCAAAATTGAGGCCCAGGAAACGGTAGCGCTTAAAATGTTTACAACAAAAATAGAACATTCTTTACGATGTGGTTAGGTTGACATTTGATACCCAAGTAAAATATCATTTAAGCTAACCAAATAAGTCTTAAATTTTCACCGTTCCAAAGAAAATATACTTTTATGCATGAAAGAAAATTTAAATTTGCCAATTTGTTAAAAGGGGCCATCCCCATAACCCAAAAAAACAGAAAATTTGGGGAAATTTGAAAAATTTGGAAATTTGAAAATTACTATGGGAAATGGGAGGGGCCTTTAAAATTTCCCCAAGCATTTAAAACTCGATGTATTCCAAATGCTAGACACCTTATCCGATTTAAAACCCCCTCATCCCAAAAACAAAAGCGTAAATTTTATACATTACGTTTAAATCAAAAAAATATTAAAGCACGGGGTGTTAACAAAAATTTACAAAATAAAAATGTATTTCTGTTAACAAAAAAAAAAATCTACTTTATAAAAAGGGTCTTTTTTTTAAAAATATACATTGGAAACTAAATTTTTAAAGGGAAGTAAAAAAAGCCAAAAACTAAAAGTAAATCAAAAACACAAAAAAAGCCAAACTTAAAGCGGATAAATCAGATTTACAATACATAGCTATTATCGCATATTTCCCGTTGGTCCCCTAAGACTCCTTTACCCAATTTTAAATGATATTTGTAAGGCCCCTTTAAAAAAATTAACTATTTTTTTGAAATTTTTTTAAAAAAACAAGTTGAACAATTTCTTCCTTTTAAAATTGGGAAGGTAATCTATTAAAAGTTGTGCAACTCTATATAAATTTTAACTAAGATTTTAAAATTTGTGTTTTAACTAACCATCATACATAAAATTTCCAAATTTTGTAAATAAATAACTAAATTTTTGTCAAGATAGAGTAACAGTTGGTCAACCAAAACAAATTAAAAATCAGAAGGATTTGAAGTTTGACCATTTTATTTTTTTTCAGTCATTTGGCATAAGTTAATTTTTTTAAATTTTTTCTGGATGAAAACTCTCAAATCAATGAATCCCCTTTAATCATTAAGGATAATCAAGATTTAAGTATTCGAGAAAATTTTAATTTGAGACGTAAGATGTAATTTTTTTCCCC